>JAEIFR010000262.1:1200000-1702500 GCA_018904105.1 Zaprionus tsacasi | reverse complement strand
TAGAGGTGCGGGAAGGGGAATGCGGGGGGAGGGAGTCACAATGCAGCGAGAAAAGCGAAGAAAACGCTGCTCAATGGGAATTTTTCGTGCATTGTAAAAAACGAGAGGGAGGAGAAAGGGAGAGAGGGAGAGAGAAAGAGGGATACAGAGAGCGTGTGAGCGAGAGAGAGGCAAACAATTTCGATTTCGGGGCAAGCCAAGTGCGTCAGATGATTGAAGTGTGCTCTGACTGTGTGCGCCTGGGCCTGCCTGTCTAGCTGCCCTCTCTCTCGCACTATCCCTCTGCCTCTCTCTCTCTCTCTCTCTCGCACTCACTTAGCCTGCCCCTGCTTGATGTCTGCCCGCTGGCGCTGGCCAAAGGCAACTTACATGTTTGCTAACAAACAAATGCACACATCAGGAGCAGGAGCAGCAGCAGGGCAGGAGCAGGAGCAGCAGCAGGAGTCGCGCCAGGAGACACACACACACATAGACACACACGGGGGGCACTCATACATGCACACACATATTCAATATGAGTGCAAACAACGCTGGAAAGCAAAGCAAATAGAAAAATTTGCTGCAGCTCGAGAGGACGCAGAGGACAAACGTCGTCGAGAAGGACGACAACGACGACGACGACGACGACGATGTTTGACATATTTGCTTTGACAGTTCCAAGTGCACATTTCTAGCCACGTTGCCAGCGTGGCACAGCTCCTCCAGCTTCCCCGCACCCTTCCTGCTCCTGCTCCTTCGCCTTTGCCCTTTGCCTTCTGCCTTTTTGTGCGCGTCTTTTTCTGCATTGCAAATGCTTTTGCCGGCATCCTTTGCCGGCTATCAAAATGGCCACTTAAATGGCCAGAGGGCATATCCGTCTGGGCTGCCTTCCTGCTCCCCCTTATGCCTCTCCCCTCAAGTCAGAACTGGCAATCTGCATTTGCGTCTAATAAATATTAATGCAAATTAATCCAATTAAAGTGGCGTCAAAATTGTAAAAGACCTTATGATATATGTGTGCCCCCCTACCATCTCTCCCATCTGGCCTAACCTCACTTCTGCTGTGCTCCCTTATAGCCTACATATAGGTAGCACCATCTACATCCATCTAGAGAACGTATTCAGCTCTAGATTGCATTCGCTTTGGTGGTTGCTTGCCCTGTGCTAATTTGGCAGATGTTGCAGGGTTGCTTCGTCTAGGGTAGCCCCTTCCCTGCCCTCCCCCCAGACAGACATAACAAACAGAGAAAGAGAGAGAGAGAGAGAGAGAGAGAGACCCATGGGATTGTCTTAATCAAATTTATGAAACGCTAATGAGCAAAGTCGCCAAGTAGGAATGAGGTTACTCCAACTGCAGCACAGCCAGGCAGGGTAATCAATGCAAAGTCAGGGGGGGAGCAGGGAGAAAGAGGCCTGACAGATTATACCATATAATACCCCAAACAGTAGCTTAGCATTACGGCAAATAGCTGCCCCATAGCATGTCAAAGTAACACAAAGAATAAAGAGAATAAATAGAAAGAGAAAGAGAGAAAGTCAAATAATCAAGTCCGTATAAGCTCAGAGAGCTCAAAGAACTTAGGGAACCCTTCGCATACTTTCCTATATAAGCAATTGTTTTGATAATTTGTGCAACAGCTGAGCAAATGGCAACATTTCCTCTCAATGCATTTAGCTTGGAATATTCATTAGCCTCAGCCTTTTCTAGCTTTTAATTAGCTGTTTTGCCGCATTAAAGCTTAAGTTATTAGATTCTATATTCAGGTCATTATAATTAGAGCACACAGATAATTGAAAAACAAATGACTTAAATACCTTTTTCGCTCCATAAAAGTGAAAACTCACAATGCAATCAAGTTTAAGGTAAGTTATAGCAGGTTTATGCCATGTGCTGCATGAATTGCGGAATACGTGAAGTGAAAGAAGTTGCCATAGATTAAGTTATAGAGCAGAGTTGCCATATGTTTGAAATTAGGCAAAACTGTTTGCTGATAAATGACGATGTGCAAAATGTAGAATTAGCTTTAATAACGTTTTAAAATTACTTTTTATTTTCTTACAATTTTCTAATTTTATTGAGTATGAAATTTTCGTTGTTTTTTCTAAATTATTCGCACGGCGTTGCCACCATATGCAACCAAGTTAAGTTGGCTGTGCCTGATTATTTCATAGATTAAGGCTTATGGAGATGAGAACTCATGCCACAAACGAAAATATCGATGATTCAATATTATCATCAATTCATCGATTGTTCTTCTTTAATATTGATAAAAATTTTGATTTTTTTTTTGAGAAATATTTAAAAATAAATTTATAAAATCGAGATTAGCAAAAGTTTTAATATAAGAAATTTTAGAATAAATAGATTTGTACGCTCAATTCCCTGTCAAATTTAGACAGTAAAAAATACATGATTTCTCAACAATTCATAAAATGATTACATGATATATGCTACACATAAACGTAGTAATAAACGATTTCTCTGCAGTTGCTGCTCTCGAGGCAGTCGCCCCAAAAATCCATTAACTATAATACTTATCACGCTCCACACAGTACCGGGCACGTCTCGCCGGATGGGATGGAGGTTGCTGCTGCTGTTGGAGGTGCCATGGCTGTCATGGCTTTCTTGGGGCTGCCAGGGTTGCCTTAGCTCCTCCTGCTTGGCTTGTTCTTCCTGCGGCAAGTGATAAAGTTTGTGCGTTTTGCACACTGTATTCGAATTTAACTCGTTAACAAACCATAAAGTGAAATTTATGTGCACTACGTGTGACTGTCACTGTGGGCAACCCCAAGCTCCCTATCCCAAAACAGAGAGTGAAAGAGACAGCGACAGAGAAGCAGCAAGAGAAAGAGAAAGCGAGCTGAGCTCAAACTCTCCACTTGGCCTTTTTATATATTTAGAAGTTATCATTAAACTTGGCGTTGTGCATTTTGACTTTGAAGTTGTATCGTCTGTGATGGAGGGGGGAGGGGTAGGGGGGCAGGAAGCAATTCAATGCCATGGAAAACGAAAGGATAAGCTAGACAACGTTGATAAACTATAAAGCGGAAGGGGGAGGGGGAGACTGGCAGCCATTGTTGTTGCTGCTGACGCCATTTTGGCTGCATTTGACGCTTTGACTACGTCATTGCACGTCTGCAGGGATACGCACACACACACACACACACTAGTTTAACTGATATTTTACGTGCTTGATGTGTGCGTGTGTGTGTAATGATTCGGTATATGTTTTATGTCCTTGGGTAACATAAATTGAATTTCACAAAATTGTTGAAGCATAAAACCTGCTTCAAGTGAATTTTAGCCTGCTCATTCTCGTATAAAATAATGCCCTTTTTGTCTGTCATTCTCTGCCGCTCTCCCGCTCTCTCTCTCTCTCGCTCTCTTTCTCTGCGCTAGTTCCGCTTCCGCTCAGCGTGCCCCCTTCCCTCTAAGACTTTCTCTAGCTGCGACTCTTGGCGACACCCACAACGCGCGACAAGGCGCCACAGTTCGATGTGTGTGAGTATATGTGTGTGTGTGTGTATTAGTAGTGTGTATAGGTGTGCGTATGTGTGTGCCAAGTATGTGTATGTATGTGTCTCTCTTTCTGTCTTTTTGCAGCGATTGAACAATTTACTTGGCCACAGTCAACAGCAACACAATTTGCCGAGTCACAGCAGCAGCAGCAGCAACAGCACAGCAGCAACAACACAGCAGCAACATCCGCCAACAGCAGCAACAGCAACAACAACAACAAACAAGCTAATTTACAAGGCGTTTTGTGTTTAGGCCATTGAGCTAACAAAAATTGGCGTCTAAGTCGTGTTGCCTCTGCAACATGCCCCCCCCCCCTTCGTGCCCCCTCTTGTTGTTGTCTGTCGCCTGCCCCTGGCAGGGCTGCTGCTCCTGTTTGGCGCATCCGCCACTCGCCGTGGCAATCGCCGCTTCCGCATCAATGCGTCAATTTGATACGCTACGAGGCGATGGTTGCATACAAAGTGATATGGCAAAAGAGGACACACACACACACACAGACACATACATAGAAACACACACACATTGTAGCTTTGTCTGTGTGTTTGCTTGCTATACAGCAAATTTGTTGTCTCTTCTACGCTTCCCTACTACATTTCTCTCTTCTGCCTTCTCTCTTCCCTCTTTTCTAGTTTATTGTATTTAATTTTTTTGTTTAGTCACTTCTGGGTTTTTTTTTGAGAAATGATTCTTTTCCCTGGCAATTAACTTGGAAAAACAGCAACAGGAAGTCAAGTGTGAGAACGAGTAGGGAGGAAGAGAGAGGCCTCTCCAAGAGACGGAATTAACTGCGTTTGTCTGGGAAATTAGTGAAGTTTCTAAGTCAAGAAAGCCAATGTTTATTTTAAACTTAACTAAACAAATTTTTAATTCTTTAAATTATTTTATTTAATTCGACTTATTTCTAAATCAAATATATATAAAATATATTTAGAACTCTTTGAGTAGACTGCTCTTAGTTGACAGAAATTATGGTATGAAAATAGTATAAATTATAATAAATTGAATGAAAATAAATGTATTAAAAAGTCTTTATATATGACATTATATGCACAATAATAATTTACTAAAAGATCTTACTAAGATCATAAAATAAATTCTTATGACCTGACAACCAGTAAAAAAATAATTAAAAATATGGTAAATAACACAGACTTTTAAGAGGATAATAAACATAATATATACTATGGAATCATATCATTTTACTACCCTACTATAAATTAAAACTATATGCCAATACATAAAATATATTATATTAGCTAAAATGCAAATAAATTAAAATAATATATGCTATAATGTACACATTATAAACTGACAAATAAGTATGATATCATATGCCATAACATGAATAATATTAATCTACTATAAAGTGATAAGTCATAAGTCAATCCATACTACCAAAATGAACCTACATATCATTCCTTTCAGCCAATTGTGCAATCATTATTCGCACATTACTCATACGCCACGTTGTTCATTTCGGGTACAAAAATCATTGCAGTAATTTCAGTAAATAAGTTAACCAGCTCAATATGTACACTATATACGTATGTGTCCCAGCCACGCCCACGCCGTAAGGCGTAACACGCGGTCTTAATGCGATGCCAAGTTGCTTCATCATGACGTCAACCACACTTCAAAGACCGCGCCCGAACCACAGCCAGGTTCTACGTCTTGGAGGGTTGAAGTCGCAACCTGAAAGCGACTTCAAGGACAAAGAAAGAGAGAGGGAGAGAGAGGGAGAGAGAGAAAGAAACAACATGTGAGTTGGCAGGTTTTTGCCATACACGAACCAAGTGGGGAAGTGCATCTAATTGACACTTGAGTGTCGCTCAGGCAAGTGGCTCAAGCCGTTTTGCCGGGGCGAATCCTTTGCAACACACGCTGCCTCAAATTGTAATTGCCATTGGCCATTAAACGTTTCCGGCATGCAGAAGAGAGAGGAGAGGGAGGGGGGGAGCA
The DNA here is from genome assembly GCA_018904105.1 of Zaprionus tsacasi. Classification (NCBI taxonomy): domain Eukaryota; kingdom Metazoa; phylum Arthropoda; class Insecta; order Diptera; family Drosophilidae; genus Zaprionus; species Zaprionus tsacasi. The sequence continues at coordinate 1,697,042 of JAEIFR010000262.1, read as the reverse complement.
GGGTGTAGGGCAAGATGAAGGCCAGAAGATGGAGACACTTGCGCACACTTCACATTTTATGGGGCACAATTTACGTGTTCGGCAACAAAAGCAACAAAATGGCCATAAACAGATGCCCAGCAACGTAGCCATAACTCATCAAATGGCCAGTGTTGGTAAGTGCGGGGGAGAAGGGGAAACCCTGCCGGGGCGCAGGCAAGCAGAAAAAGGGGCAACAAATGAGGTGAATAATTTTATAAGCAAATGAGCAGATTACAAACCGAAAATGGCACAAGACATTGACCACTTCGACCCCTACTATAATGCTTAACCCTCGGCCAGCTACGGTCTACATATATAATGGTATCGAGGCACAAACTTCCTGCTCTCATTTTACTCTCCTTCCTCTCTACAGTTTTCCTTCTTCTTCGTCTTCTTGTTTGCGCTTGTCAAACCAATAAATGTAAAATTTTCCTTTAAGTACATATCAAAAGGGATCATAAAATAAACCAATAAATATTGTATGCAGTGGGCAAGCAGGGTAGTGCCCTCTCCCTCTCTCTCTCCCTCTCTCTTGCTCTCATTGTGTAAGCACATAACATAAAAAGCAGTCATCAACCGCATTCAGTTTTATTGTGCAGTATTCTCTACTTCTCTCTCCCCCTCTGGCTGCCACGCCCCCTCTGCTTCTTGCAGAGCAATAGATGAGGCATAAAATAAATAAATATATGCAAATGTCTGTGTGTGTGTGTTGGAACAACAATTGAAACTGCATATTAAGTAGGCCCCGACAATGGCACCGTATTTCGGCAACAACTACCTGAACTTTAACCCATAAAACGCGCTCACTCGCTTGAGATGACATAACCCTCCCTGTTTCCCTACAACCTACAGATAATGCATCGATTATCAGGCTAGGTCTCTATATACTCTCATGGTATATGGGCACTTTACACACATTATTATTTCACAAAGAGAATCTCAATTCGAAGAGGCGGTGCCTCTATATATGTTTCTATTAGTCACTCAGGGTTCAAAGAGTTCTGACATTGATGAGTGAAACTGCATGATAGATGGTATCACACTACATTAATTTGCTGCTGCTGCAGTCGCTTTATAAATCCCCCTTTTGAGATGCCAAATAGAATATGGTATTATGGTATTGTATTTGCCTTTGCCTCAGCATGATTTTCTCTAGTGAATAATTTGCGTTGACTTGGGAACTCAGTCAGGTGTTTATGCTCACTATGAGAATGTACTTCTTCAACTATTCTATTCTTGAATTTGTCTATGAATCTATTGTTTATAAACTCTATCAAGCGTGTACTCTATTGATATCACAATAGTCTGAAAAAACTCATATTCCATAGGCATAATTTACGTTTATTTGTCTCTTCCAAATTCTAACCCAATCTATAAATCAAATATTTTACAATATCTTAAGGCAACACATAGATAATATTTATGCACTTTAGTTGCCTCTTTGTGCCTCTCTAATTCCCATAAGAAATTTAAAGTACAATTTAATAAAATATTAAAGTTTCTGCAACTTTTGTTTACTCCTTTGAAAGTCAAAATCTATTTATAATACTGAGCTTTAATTCTTAAATTTAAGAAACTTTATTAAAGTTGTTAGTTCCTAAGTAATAAATTATTTTATTAAGTGAGGAGCTCGTATAGCATGCATAGTTTCATACCTTATGAGCAAAAGTAAAGAAATAATTGTTTATAGTTCAAACCTTATAAAGAAGTCCTTAATAAAATGTAGTTTTAATTCTATACTTTATACAAGTATATATTATAATAATTTTAGCTCTTCCCAGCTATAGAAGTCTTCGGTTTTTAGGCCTTGAATTTAATATACATTCATGGATCTTCTGAATTTCTATCCTTTTTAATTTTCTGTACTTCTTTTCATGTTTTGAGCCTCTCCAGTTGCTCTTAAGAACTCTTGACTGTTTTATCTAATAACTTGTGCAGCTTAATGACTCTCAAACTGTGGGACAATGCTGCTCAGACCCTCTCTCTCTCTTCTCTCCCTCTCTCTCTTTATAGAGAAGTTGCCTGCCAGTTGGCAGTTAAGCTCAGCTTCCATGTGGCTTCTTTTTAATATCGCACATATATCTGCTGCCTTAGGGAGATATAGGGGTGCTAAGGGGGGAGATTGTTGCAAGTTGGGATGGGGTAACTGCTTAACATTCATTTGGTCAAACCACCACCACACGCTAAGCAACCCTCCCCTCCTCCCCCTCTGCGGGGCACGAGGCAATCTTCAGGGCCTTATCGCTTGGCCATGCGACGCTTTTTAAGTAGCCGCCAATGCGTTAAATTGTGTTTTCTTATTATCAGAGACTGTGCCCAGCACTTTGTTCCATATGACACTTTTGTTAGGCAGGCAGGCGAGAAAGAGAGAGGTAGAGAGAGAGAGAGAGGGGGGCGAAGGGGGCAGCGGGTATTGGCCATAAAAGGCGTTGAAAGCGTCGACACCTGCGGTCGATTGGGCAAAGCAGACAGAGGGAGAGACAGCGGAGGCGTCTTTGTTAGGTTACTTGCGTGCCAAAAAGGTATAAGAGTGTGTGTGTGTGTGTGTGTGGAGGTGTAGCAGGGTATAAGGGGTGTGTAGGGCTGTGCGGGTGTAAGGGGTGTGCGCTGCGTATATTGTGCAATTTATTTTAATGCCACACGCTTCGGGCGCCGCTTTTAATGCCAAACGCGTCGAGCTAATTTCGTGGCATTTTTATGCGCCCCTCCACACCCCTTGGTTCCCCCCCTTTGCCACGTCCCTGTGCGCGCATCTATCAGAGAGAGAGAAAGGGAGCGAGCGAGCGCTGTCCCAGCTGTGCGATCATTTATTTTTTTGGACAATATTGCGCGGTAATTAGATTATAAAATATGCTATAAAATATGTATGCACACCGGTGCGAGTGTGTGTGGGTGTGTGTGTTACGTTTGTCATGCATTGTTGTTTTTTATGGCACTAAAACATATGTAAGAGAGAGAGCGAGAGAGAGAGAGGGAGATACATAAATGTTGCATGCCATCACATTTAATGCCCCTCCCCAGCCCCCCCTGAGCCTGCCATGCGGCACATCCTTTGGTCAATTTCGAAAGCGTTTAAAAGCCATGAAAACAAGCCAACCCCTCTCCCAGCCCCTCTCTCACCCACCCCCCTTTTCTTTCTGCATTCCGACAATTTACAAATTAAGCAAATCAAAGGCAAACACACAATGGGGGAGGGAAGGAGAGAGGGGCAGTAGGTGTATAGTGGTTCGCTCTCTTTCCCTCTCTCTCTCCCTCTCTTTCTGATATGCAGCTACTACATACTAGCAAACTGCGAGGGCAGAGTGTAACAGAGTTAGCGCTAAAAGCGTCGCAAATGAATAAGTAATGAGTATAATGTATCTTGTATACCCTGCAGTAAGCACATTGCTTTCATGTGGTTACTGTGTCTGCATGGAAACTCTATAAGGGATTTCGCGAAAGTCCTGCGTGGGCGTAAACAAATAGATTCAGCTTGTTTCGGGCTTAGTTTCTCCGAAACGTAGAGTTACTGAATTTACGTATTGCTATTTAAAGCAAAAGGAAATATCATAGGTTTAATTATATATAGTATAGCATAATATGTTCTTAAATATATATATTCGAAAGAAGCCAAAAAATGCGATTATGTAATGGAATTAAAAGTAAAGCATGGAAAACTTAATGGAATATACTAATTATTATTATGTTTAGTGCAGAAAAAAATATAAAATACTTAAAAACTAAAAAAAAACTTGATTTTCAATTATTCTTTCTAATATTGTATGAAAATATGCGACTATATAAAAGCCAACGGCGGGATCATTTATAAAATTGTGGAACTTAAAATAAAGTTAGCCTATATTCGTTTATTTTTCAAAATTTTCATAACTATTGTATACATTTTTCACAAAAAACACAATTTATATAATGGCAAATTAAAACAAAAATTATATATAATATTATACTTTAAAAGTTTTTTACTTTTATCTTTGTTTTTAAGTTTATTTAAATATTTCTTAGCTATTTTTAGCCTGTTAGTTGAATCTCCTTTAAATATCATCAGTTTCGAGCCTGTTCTATAACTTTAATTCTATAAAATCCTTTCCTACAGGGTATATTATAGTCGTCTACACTTGCTCTGCTCACTCTCTCTCTCTTCTCTGTCATGTCGCTGTCTGTCAAATGCTTTGATGTGTTTGTCTCTGACTGAGGGTCCCTGCTGCCTGCTCCATCCCTTCCTGCTCCCTCTGCCTGTTCCTGTTCCGAGTTCTGTTTCTGCTGCTCTTCCTGGTTTGCTGGTTCTGCTGACTGTTTTGTGTCGACCAACGCGCCTTATAATATGGTTATATTCATAAAATATGAACTCGCTTGTTCCTCGTTCCACACAGGATGCGAGGCGACAACTGGCAGCAAGGAGACAGTTTCCTTTTGGCCACCGCCCAGACGGCCCAGACGGACAGACGGGCTAAGGGGCAGACTAACTAGCTTGTGCTCTGGCAATTTTCGGGGCTATGTGGGTCGCATAGTTGCGGCTCGTCCGCAACAAACTGCTGGTTTCGTCTTGGCTGCTTGGGCTACCCATTAGGGGGTACTACCCCACCCCTCCTCCCTCCCCCATTTGTTGGCCACATAAGTGTTTGTGTGTGCGGCAAATTATATTTGTACATTAAGTTTTCGCAGCGGCAACTGTGGCAACTCTGGCAGCAGCCAAAGGCGAAGCAGAGGCAGAGGCAGCAGCAGAGGCAGCGGCAGCGCGAACTGAGCTCTGCGACGGCAGTTGACTTTGTTTCTCGTCTGCGTCCTGCGTACGCCACAAAAATTCCTAAGAGCTCATTAATTATTGAGATACTATAAACAAGCTGAAGCTGTAGCGCCCTCTCTCTCTCACTCTTTTACTCTGCCTCTCTCGCTCTCTCTTTCATTCTGCCTGGCAGTGAGGCAAACGAAGTCAAGCTCGTTTGTGGTTGCCTACAGCCCAGACACATTTGCTTTTGCAACGTGCCTGCCTGCCTCTGATCCCCTCCCCCTCTACCCTGCCCCTGTGAAGTATCCTGCGGCCTCTGTACACTCTTTCTGCCACCCTCTGCCTGCCCCCTTTCGGCACATTGCGAAGGAAAGTGGACAGTTTTCGCTTAATGTATTGCCAAAGCAGGGTACTTTGATTGGGTCATCAAAGTGAGGCAACTGCTAAAGATAAAAGACGAAAATATCTTTCTAATTTTAGAAAATACTTGGGAATTTAAGAAATGAATATAATATCTTCAAATATATTAAAATATGCAGGCTTCAGGCTTAAAATATAGTTCAAAGTATTTTAAATATTTTCATATTTAAGAGTATAGCAAATTTCCTTTAAATGCACGCGTTTTTTTTAGATTTCTATACTCTTGGGCATATAAAGACTTGCAGTTTTATTTATATAGCTAATTTTATTAATATTTTATCTATTTTTAGCTTTGCAAATATATATATTTAATACATTTTTGAATATTTGCGATTGTCTTTAAAAACAAATCAATTACTTGGGTTTCTATACTCTTATTGTAAACTGGAATTAAAAGATTAAAATATCTACAAGTATTTAAATGTTTATACGTTCTACAAACTTATATACTTGTAATATATCATAGGAAAGTGTATTCAAACTTCTCCAATATTGTAGATAGTTTTCTTTTCTTGTTTTGCTCGACTCATATCCAGAGTCTGCCCCTCCCCACTCCTTTACAGCACTTGCTTTCATTTCATTCTGGTCGTTGCTTTTACTTCATTTTGCTCACCACAAATGCACACACACAGCACACACGCACACACACACACACACGCAGCACACACACACACAACAAACACAACACGCGCCTCTTGCCTTATTCATAATTTATGCCAGAAGCACATTGGGGCGCCCATCCGGAGCACCGGAAATGCCACCATATTTATATACACACACACATGTGTGTGTGTGCATGCGTGTGTGCGGAGGCATTCCTTTGGGCATCGAGTGGGGAGGGGAAGGCGACTGGGGGCTGGGGACGACGCGTGACAATAAGAGGCCACGGCTGACACTTGAACTGCGCTCTTATTGTCATTTATTGTTGCCCGCGTAAGCCCAACCCCAATTTGCACGCTCTTTTCCATAAATGCAACCCGCTGCGCTTGGGGTTGGCTAAGGGTTTGTGGTGTGGAGCAACTGGGAGCGGGGCGGGGGCCTCTGCAATTGGGACTCGAAATGGGAAATGGAATAAGGGAAGGGCCCAAAATGAGGGGAAGCGTATTCATTCTTAAATGTCTCGCCAACGGTGCTAAATCACACACACACACACCCAGACAAGTGTCTTTGCTGGTTAAGGGGTGTGTGACTTAGGGGGGCGGGGAGACAAACTAGGTATTAGCCATAATATTTGACCCGTGCGCTGCAATTAACGTCAAACTGAATAGACAGCAGGGCACACAAATTAGAGCAACCTCGCAGGGTATAATTGTCATTGAAACAGGGGCGCAGGGGGGAGGTAGGTAGGGGGGAGAAGAGAGTGAGGCAAAACTATACCTCCCCTCCCAAAAAAAAACGTTTTTCCCGCTTGCCATTCAAGTTATGCGGTCAGCACTCAAATTTATTCATAACTTTGCACTCACCGACATATTTGACAGCATTACGTAGCTATTCACCAGCAAATAGTTTGAATAGTTCTGCAGAGATATGATATGCTAATGAGAAATGAGATATGAGAGTGACTCATGAAGGAGCAGAAGGAAGGGAGAGCGACTTGAATCAAGCGAGGGAAAGTTTTATTACGCTCAATTTTGGAAATGTGAATGAGAATACTGCGAAGAAATCGAGAGAGTACAGTTATGTTTAGTATAGAAAATACCTCAATAAATGTAATATATAGTACCAGATTACTCAACTTGAAGATCAGTTTTCCAACTCATACAGAAACTATGTAGTATGTATACTTATTTATGTATATATTATTAAAATACTATATAATTGCTTGAAAATAGAAACCTGACTCTTTAACCAACTTTCAACTAGTGTTGAAAAATACTGTATGCTGCCAAGCAGTGTTGGAAAGCACAGTAGTTGCAAGTGCAAGTGCACAGGTTATTATAAAAATTAGTTTAGCTAATATATTAAAAGGAATAAATATACTAAATATATAAATAAATAAAAAGAAAAGCAACTGCTCGTTATGCATCAAACAGTGTTGGAAAACGCTGCGGTTGTTTGGCAAACCTGTTTAACCTATTTAAAACACACATGTCTTAACTAATTTGTTTGATTAGCTAGCATAGTACAAATATTATGATTATGTAGAAGTTCGGGTAGCACCTTCGCTCTTTCCTTTCTAATATTTTTCACTTTTTCCCCAATCTCGTTATATGCCACATAGCTCACTTTTCATTTGCCTCAATTTCGGGTTTTTACAGTTTCTCTGCCCCGTCTTCCCCTCTCTCCACCCCTCTGTGAGTCTCTTTTCTTCCCTGTTGTAGTGTTTACTTTGGGGAGGTGTGTGCCTTGTGTCCCATTGAAAACGCCCATCGATTTGCTGCCTTTTCTGCTTTTTCTATTTCCATTCCCACTGATTTTCCCACTCTCTTTCCTTCTCTTTCTTTCCCTTCTTTCTCTCTCTGTCTCACTCTCTGCTGATGAGTCGCGTGTGTAATTTCGCTTCAAACACTTTTGGGCATGTGATTTGCCTCAGCTCCCAGCAGCATTTATGTGATTTGTATGCCTGTCTCTCTCTCTCTCTCTCTCTCTCTCTCGTCTGTCCCTCTGCCTGCCACCTCCAGAGTGAGTCAACAGCCCCTTCCCTGCTGCTACTACCCCTCCCCCTTTGCAGCTATACACTGCAATTTTGTAGGTCAATCGTAGAGTTTTTCCTTCGTCTCACACACACACACACACGCATTTTGCAGCTGGAAATGTGATTGTGACAGTGGGCGTGCCAGCTGCCACGCCTACCACAGTTGTCATGCCAAATGCACTGCCATACATGCCACTCTTCCCCGTCCCTCTCCCTCCCCCCCCTGCCTGCTAACGTCTCGAACAATAAATTCGCCTGCGTTACGGAAAAACTAAAAATCGCCACCCCAAGCGAAATACTGCAGGGATGAGCCAGAGGCCTCTCGTCCAGCACCGGCTCCGGGCTCCGGCTCCGACTGCAGCTCTGGGCCAGGTTCAAATTGTTGCCCCCAAATCGCTGTGGCCGCCATCGCTGTCCGTCGCATACTATAGTGCATATTTGATTTTATCTGTTAACTCTTTTAGCCACAACTCGACGAGACTCGTACCCCTCCCCCTCCTCCTCCTCCTCCTACTGCTGCTGTTGTTGTTTGTCGCTCCAATCTGGACTGCAACTGACAGCAAGCACCCTGTCCCCCGCTTATCTATCCCCCCTTTGCCCCTGTCTGTCGTAATGTCTCTGGCTGCTGCCAATGCCAGTGCCGAATGTCCCCAAAAGCCAAGCAACTGCTCCTATTTCTGTTCCCAATTTCCAGTTCCGTTTTTGGCATAAATGCATGCAAAACTAACACCCCTCCCCCCTTGGACTACCCTGCTCTGTTGTGCCTACGCAATTTGTTTTATGGCACAAACAGAAATTCTAGAGAGAGAAAGAGAGAGATTCATTTAGGCCTGAGCATGGTGACTTCCACATACTCCCACATATGACTTAATACACATGGAATTATATTAGCTTACTTATGAAGTAATTGATGCTACATGGCCCCAATCCCATAAAGGATTCATTTTTAATGTACTCCACTTTTTAGGAGGATTCTACAGTGAGTTAGGAACGCTGAAAATATAAAACAGAAAATTAATTACAGCAAATGTATAGATTTTAATAAACTACATTATTATAAGCTATACATTTTTTACCTTTACTAATTATTAATATTAATATTATCAAATTCACATTTATAAAAACTTTATATTTTACTACAATATATTAAAAAGTTTAAGCTATTTTTTATAAATTTTCTATACATTTTTGTTTATTTTTGTACATATAATTATACTTATAAAAAAAGAACAAATATCTGAAGCTAAGCTCAAAAAACAAATCCCTCCTGACGTTTATATGCAGCGACATTTCCCATATAAATTATGCAGTGCATTTTCCATACATTTTCCATAGATTTTCCGTTCATTTTCATTAGGCAAAGTTGACAGAAAGCTGTCAGAAATGCGCAATTTGCCGACTGAGTGTGAGCAAAAAAAGATACAGAAAGTGTGGTTTTTATAACGATGGATGCAAAAAAAAAGCTATACGAATTTTTAAATGTGCAATTTGATATTTAATAAATGTGTCACAAAAAAAAATGGGAATCATTTAGGTCACGACCTTGTCGTGATATTCAGCTCTGGAATCGGCCACATTTGACCGCAGTTTGAAACTGACCCTGAATTTAATATGATCTATCACTCTATCTTTATCTCTACCTTGTTTTTTTTTCAGCTGTCTTTTGTCATTAATTAATTGGTAATTAATATAACTATTTTTTAATGCATAGAAATTTAATTATATTTAAATAAAAATGTGATGCAAAGTAAAGGTCTAAAAAAGGTTTAAAATAGGTTTAAAATAGGTTAAGAATAGGTTTAAAATTGATTTTAAATAGTTTGCAAATGTGTTCGAATAGGCCTAAAACAGGTTGACAATAGGCTTAAAATATGTCTTAAATAGCTAGCATTGCAAATAGGTAAAAAATAGGTCTAAAAATAGGTCTAAAATAGGTCTAGAATAGGTTTGAAGTGCTGTAAGAAGTGTATTTAACGTTCGTTGTTGTCCGTCTGTGCATGACTTTTTTTTGGTGCTCTGTGTGCGCATTTTCCGCTCTCTCTCCCCCTTCTCTCTCTTTCTCTCTCTTTCTCTCTGCCTCTCTCTCTTTTAGGCCATATCAAAATTTATTGTTTATTGCGCCGTGTGCAATTCATATTTTGTCATATTTCTGTTGTACGCTGAGTTTGAAGTTTGATTTGTTTCGACGGCAGCCCCGCATAAAATGTAGTTCGTCATTCTGTGCCACGGGAAATTCAAAGCGTGCCATTGTTTTTCCCATTTTCAATATGGCCAGTGGGCAATGGCAACTGTAAATTGAAATTCTAACTAGGCAAATCTGACTCTGCTCTCTCTACTTCCCCTCTCTACTTCCTGTGTGCTTTTTCACATATTTAGCTCGTCTCGCTGCCTTGGCATCTCTTTGTTGTCTTTTGTTGCCATTTTAGTGCAAATATTTTAGACAAACAGCTGGAAAAGAGAGAACGAGAGGGCTAAGAGAGGGAGAGAATGCTCTGCGGCTGCCTTCGAGTCGCTGCTCAATTGAAAAAGTCCAAGCGGCAAGTCAATGCAAAGCAAAGAAAAACATAAACAAAACAAGAAAACAACAGTCCACACACACACAAATACTACACACACTCGCACACACACACTCCCACACACTCACACACATTTCAATGAGCTGGTTTGGCATTTATCTCTATCATGTTACAAATTGCTCAAGTGCGCCAAGATATTGAACCAGCTCCCAAGCAGCCCCTGCCCCCTTCCCTGCAACGACTTTGACTTGGCCACGTTGGCTTCTCTTTGACCACATTGCAGAGAGCAGGCAAGAGCAGAGTGAGAAAGACAGAGAGAGAGAGAGAGAGCCGACAAACTTGCCTCCATTTCCTCCACAAATCATTCAAGTGTGTGTCCTGTGAGTGTCCTGTGTGTCTTATTGCTGCTGCGTGCGTGTGTGTGTGTGTGTGGGAGGAGGGCAAAGTTTTCCAAAGACAAATAAAACTGTTAAGTGAACTCTTCAGTTTGTTACCCCCCTGGCCAGCCTCCCCCTTCTGCCCCTGGCATCGCTTGTCAATCGGCAGAGCAAGGGGTTGCTTGTAAATATCGAAATTTGTAAATATGCATGAAATACGGGCATGTTTAGCATTTGCAAACATTTGCCAGCTTAGACCCCCCTCCCCTTCCTCTCCCTATCCCTACTCTTACCTAACGGCATCTCATTCCATACCTGCTTTGGCCCCGCAGCGACGCAGGAAAACTCTTTGTGAAACAGATCCAATCACTTTTCCAGCAAATTTGACATTGTTTTTTGGAATAAATTGAAAATGCAATGCATTATAGAAAATACTTACAAAAATACTACACTCATACCAAATAATACTAGACAAATTGCAGACATATTTATTAGTATATAAATAAGACACAGCTTAAATCAATGTTTGGCAATGATAAAAGTAAGATCATTATTAGAATTTAATATTAATATATTAATTAAATACTAAAACACTTAAATACTAAATTTATAAATAGTATTTTCAAAAACAAGTGCTTTTTATTTATTGCTGTGTAAATATTTATCAAGACTTTAGACAAAATAAATAAATGTTATATATAATACATATTATTGAAAATACAAAATAATTATTTAATATTACTTATAAATATGTTAAATAAATACAAAATAATTATTTAATAGTTCTTATAAATATGTTATTTATGTAAGTAATTTATTTAGATAGAATTAAAAATTACAGCAATTACTGCAGGGTATTCGACAGTCGCATTTATGGCACACACTCAGCTGCCTTTTCATCTTGATTTCCCTACTCGAACCGCTGCCGGTTTGCGTTTACTTGTGAGTTGCTTCAGGTGCGGAAATAAACTCTCCCTTGACCTGTCTTCCGTTTGTCCTGCTCCGTCCTGCTCCGTCCTGCTCTCACACATCTTCCGTCTCTTTCGCTTCGCTTCCGTTTGCCATGACAATGTCCGTATTGTAGTTGAGTCAATATATTATACATTGTCGTCCTCTCTGGCACTGCTGCTAACTGGTGGCTCCTAAACAAGCGCTTAGAGCTTTGTTAGCAGTTTCTGAAGAGGGCCAAAAAGAAAAGGCGACCAAGGGGGAGGCAGGGAGAGGAAGAGAGAGAGGCGAGGCAGGGCGAAAAAAAAGTGCACAAGTAGCACAAAATGTCAATGTAAATAAATAAATTTTTGAAATGTACATATCTCTCTCTCTCTCGCTATCGCTCTGCTACTATCTGTAGACCCCCCAACTCCCTCTCCCTTCTCCCCTCCCCTCCCCTCTCCCTCTCTCTCCCCCTGCTTGTCACAACGTATCTCTTGATATCTGCATGCGAGGCTGCTGTTATTTCTATTTCTGCTTCTGTTTGTTGTGTTTTGCATGTGTTGCCCCTTCCCTTTTGGTTCCCTGCTAACAACAACAAACCCTCTCCCCTATATACCCTCCCTCCCCTTTACGCAGTTACAGATAGCTACACATGTTCAGGTTGGCAAACACATTGCGCATACGTAACGTTGTACCGTGGGAAATTGTTCTGTTCTTGTTATTGTTGCCATTATTGCTGTTATTTGTTATTGTTGTTTGGCTTTACGGTATTATTGTATTGCCTGGACAACTGGGGAAAAGTCGTACGTTTTAGGCAACTCTCTGGCTGCCTTCCTCCCCCTCTCCCTCTCTCTCTTGGCCCCCTTATCTAACCCTTTTGCTGCTGCTGCTCTTGTCTCTTGCTTAATGTCATAATTCACAACGCCATCGGGCAATTTAAAACTATTTTGATTTAAGCATAAAACTACAACAATATGATATCATATTGATCACAAAAAATATACTGAATATATATAATATATATACGCTGGATTAGGCTGTAGCTGATTTTAAAATATATATGGAAACATTTACAGTGACTTCAGAGATTCTTTGCTAGAAATAATGATGATTTCTAATATACCCAGTCTCTATTCCATAACTGATTCATAGATAGTTTATATATCATTCATATATAGTAACTATTAGGTACTGCCTTTTCCAACTAACTCATGGATAGTATTTATTATATACACCCATTTTCTACTGCCTTTCCTTCTCATTAAAGACTTTCAAGTCAGGTTCTACTTTAGATGAGTTTCTTTTTTATGGGGTGCTCCAGAGACTCCCACAATGTACCATGAAGTGTATCAAATGTGTAACTAGTGAGAAAACCCTCGGTGAGAGGCCTTAGTAGACCTCGAGATGTTGTCCACGTTAGAGGTGACACGTGCTCTGCGGCTTGTGAGATTTCCATGCCGGCGATCTCATCTCTTTTGCGTGATTCTGCTGCTCCTGAATCTCCTGCTTATTATACAACTCATCGACGAACTCCTCTCTTGGACAAGCGTGCCAGATCCCATAGCACTGGCAACTGAACCCACAGAAGTGCCTCCACATGAGCTGAGAAGGTACAAGCTGCTGCGCAAACAGTTCGGCTACAATGCGTGGCTGGCGGAGCAGTTGCCTCTGCGTCAACCTGTGCGGGATGTGCGGGACATGCGCTGTGATCGCAGCGAGCCACGCGAGGACGACGACGACATCACAGATGGCGCCTCCATCGTTGTGATCTTTCGCAATGAACAGTTGGCCATGTTGCTGCGCACCCTGCACAGCATAAAAGACGCCACGCCGCCGGAATTGGTACATGGCATACGTACTGATAGATGATCATAGCCAGTTGGGTTTCTGGAAGGAGAAGCTATCGCGTGATGCCTTCGATGAGTATGTGCGCTTAACCATCTTCGAGAAGATACGTATAGTGCATCTGGAGGAGTCAATTGGCGTGGTGCGAGCACGCAGATTGGCGGTAAATATGGTTCCAGCCAAGAATGTGGTCTTCCTGGATGCCCATGTGGAACTGACTGCGGGTTGGCTGCCTCCACTGCTGCTGGCCCTGAAGGAGAACAGGGACACACTGGCTACTCCTCTACTGGATGAGCTGGATGAGAAGACGTTGCAATACAAAGAGGTAGAGCCGCAACGGGGACTCTTTGATTGGACATTGAGGCGACGCGAGGTGCCGCTGCTGGATGAGCAACTGCAGCAGCTGCCACGCCCCTATGCAACGCCCTTGATGCGCTCCGCAGTGTTTGCTGTCAATGTGAGAGTGTTCCAGCATCTCATGCAATTCGATGGACGTGTGAATGCACCCGCTGCCTCCGAGCTGGAGCTGAGTCTGCTGTACTGGTGCAGTGGAGGTCGTGTCCTGGTCGTGCCCTGCTCCCGTGCAGCTCATCTGCAGCCCAGGGATACGCGTGTGCTGCAACGTTATGGAGATGTACCCCAAATGGGCATGCAGCTGCTTCGAGTGAGTGCATCTTGCTGGAATCAAAGGGTATCCGGTTAGCTAATCTCTTTCCCTCTCTTCTTACAGAGCTACAAGCGTCTGGCCGAGATCTGGCTGAATGAGCCAAAATATCAATCCAAAGTGTATGAAGTGCAGGCACAGATCGAAGATGCAAATATAGAATCAATGGAGGAGTTGCTGGAACGGTTTAAAGTATACAAATTCAAATCATTCTCTTGGTATCTGCGACATGTTGCAACTGATTTGCTGCAGCATTTTCCACTCAAATCTCCGCCGGCAAAAGATCTTAACCTGGGCAGATTTCGTCCCGCCCAACTGCCAAAGCATTGTCTGACCGGAGACAAGGAGATTAACAGCATCAGCATCATGCCCTGCTCTGAGGACCTAACCCAAGAGTGGCAACTGTCGCCCATGGGAGATATACGCGATGACGATCATTATTGCCTTGAGGTGGAACCCGGAAAGGATGAGGTGGTTCTCAATCTATGCCATATTATGGGAGGTTACCAGAGCTGGCACTACGACAGGAACTCAACGTGGTTGATAAGTAACTCAGAGTGTCTGGAGTATGATCACATTGCTAGGAAGCTGACAATGGAGCAATGCAATGGGACGAATCCAAAGCAACAATGGAACTTTCTATCAACAATAAACGATGATATCTCAAGCACTTCTGATATAATACCAAATCAAAGTGAAAGTGAATAATTATGAATAGAAGAAGAACAAATACCTATACCTATACCTATACTGCAGTGATTATCAATCGTTTTATTGCATCATTTATTTCTGAAATATGCTGCAACGCGAGAGATAACCCAACATTAAACCGAGCCCAATCTACAGAAGGCATTGAACTAGCTGTGCTGCCAGATTTGGAAAATAAAAAAAAGCCAAATATTATTTCCCACAAAGTGAATAAAATATCTTAGAAGTTAAAATAAATCCCATAATATACAATAGCAGTTGGCGTGTTTTTTACAAAAAAATAGCTAGATTTGATGGGATTGGGCAGCACTGTTAGCGTATCACGCGGCAAACATGCACACAGTTTGGGCTGCACTGTGCGGGTGAACATTTTGGATCGCAGCAGCAGCGCCATCTATTGCTTCTTAGCCAAGACACAAACCAGCTTGCATTGCCTAGCTGATCGCAGCTAAAAGTATGCTACACTTTAATTCGTCAGCTTGCACGCTCATTAATTGCGTAGCAGCTAAAAGTAGGCAACGTTTGCTTGAAAGCTACGATTTACGATCTACAAATTTTGTGTACAATTTTTTTACGATATAAAATACCCAACAAGAAAAAGCCTGTCCGCGGCATGTCCGTGCATGCACGAACTTGAAAATTTTACTGAGTATGCTTGAAAGTTCAATTAACAGTTTGCAAAAGATTTGAAAAACATAACGCGCACCCGTTTTTAGCAAAAATTCGGCAAACACATAGTTGGTTTTCCCTCTCTTTGCACTTTGGGCGCGTGTGCAGACCACAATTTGCAACTTCTCGGGAAACCCTCGCGCACACACGAAGCTGTGACTTTTCTAAAACGGAGAAAATTCGAATTTTCCATTTTCACTTTTCCGTTTTTGAGAAAACTGGCGAAAACTTTGATCCCCTGTCAAGGTCGTTGTGCACACGCTGTGACCTTGTGGAGGTGGCTCACAAGGGACAAAGCAAAACTGAATCCGTTTCAAAAAACCGCATTGCGCTAGCTGCGTGCGTTTTCGAAAAATTCAAAATTTAAATTTAAAAAAAAATGCCGTTACTCGAAATGAAAAACTGCTTTATTTTTGGCAAAAATTGCATGTCGGTAATGCAGGGAAACGCACGCTGCTTGCTTGCACTGCTTGCTTTAAACTATTATTTATTTATTTTTTATTTTTCTTTTATTTATAACTTTTAAACTACTTAATAAGGCACTTCAGCGTAACCGGATTTGGATTCAGGTGAATTTTTTACATTTTATAAAGTCAATCCTGATTTTTTACGTCTCGATTAAGTCGATTGAGTTCTCTAGACAATTTAATTATTATTTATTTTAATTATTTATATTTATTTTTTATTCGCTGGGTCACTCGGTCGCGCTTGAAAAGCACGTTTTTATTAATAAATAACCAAATACTTATTTATTATTTTCTTTTCCTCAATACCCTCGGACCAATATAATTAAACGCGTCCGATCGCTGCTAAAAAATTCAAAGTGCTTTGGAAAGGAAAACCCCGAAATTTTTAAATCTGTAAATAATAAAATATCTACAAACATTACACGGTGTAAAAACACCAATTCTTTAAAAAATACAAGTATTATATATAATACAATAAATATTTAAACAAAATAAATTTAATAAGTTAATAAGTTATAATTCAATAGAATATTAACCAAGCTGGCTTAATTAGCATACGCAGCAGCTGCAGCCAAAGATGATGCAGCAGAATCGCATCGCATCGGCTACCGTTTTGTTTGGCTATTTGACTTATCTCTGGCTAACGCGCTGGCAGCTGCTCTCGGGCATCGGCTCCTGGCCCGGCCCGGCTCCTAGCCCGGCTTGTTAACGAGCGACACACGCAGCAAAAATCATCAACTGCTTTGAAATTGATGCTATCAGAGTGAAATGATAATTATCAAAAGACAAATGGTACGCTCCCTGCCTGGGCTTGGCCGCTGCCGTCGCCGTTGCCGCCTCCGACTCCACGTGCCGTCGCCGCCGCCTTGTGCCTTGTTGCCTCCTGGCATCGAGTCCGCTTAGAAATGCAACACTCAGCGGCAGTCCGAGCTGCCCAGGCAGATGATAGCAGCCACAGATAGCAGAGAGGCAGGTACGAGTGTGAGTGTGAGTGTGAGTATGAGTGTACTCATACTGCTACGGGTACTCAAAGCCGCAGCCAGTGCAGGAATCCATCAACATGTGTACATATTTCAAATCCAATTTATGTACTTGCATAGCCGAAACGCAATTACTTCGCAGTTAACGCCCCGCTGCAGCTTCAGCTTCAGCTTCAGCTTCGGCTTCGGCCACAACCACAACCAGAGAAGGAGCCAGAGACGGAGCCAGAGCCACAGCCACAGCCTGCGCAGAGGCGAAGCGCAGCCAATGCCAAGAGATGCGTTGCAAATCTCCTGGCAACCAGGTTCGAGTCCAAGTTGCACTCGCCGCCGTCGCCGTCGTTGCTGCCGCTGCTGCTGCCTTGGCCAACTTGCAACTGCCGCCGGTTTGTGTTACCAACTCGTTCGCTTGTAACCGATCCTGCGCCTATAAATTGCAACCAATACACGCGGCGCGGCTCATTCCCGCGGCCCGCGGCTGCTTGTTATACGCTGCAACAGCGACGCAGGCCCACAGCAACATCGACTGTGGCATGCAACACGCTATGCCTAAAATATTTCCCCCTTTTCCAAATACAGTATTTAATATCTCACTATAAAATATATGAAGTTTAAAGTTGTTTTAGTATTTTAAAACTAGCAAATAATTATATATCATATTGAAACATTCTTGTATATGCTTCGGTAACTTAAAGTTGTCTAGAATACGTATGTCACATTAAAATATACAATATATAAACGTTCTTTAAAGTTATAAAATAAATATAATATATATAAATATAATATGCATCATTATGAAGAGTTTCTTAAAGATTCTCATTCATTTAAAGATGAATTAATACTTTACTTTTATTATTTACTAAAGATTCTCATTCATTTAAAGATTATTTAATAATTTATCATTATTTACTATGGCTTCTCAGCACTTTTTGCATATTATATATTATTATTAAATATATTACCTAAACATTTTAAAGCATTTTTAATATATTTTGGAATATATTATTTTTTAATTGTATTATATTCTTTATAATTATTATATTCTTTACTAAAACTTCTCAGATTATACATATGTGTAAGATTTCTAAAATATTTTAAGGCTTGCACAATCTACGGATTATTAAATATTAAAAACTTCTTAAAATGCTATAAAATAATAAATAGATTAATAAACCTTCACAAAGTTTTTTGTTCTTTTTAATTAGTTTATTTTTAAAGAAATAATTGTGAATAAGGGAAAATTATATATAACTTTGTTCTCTACATATTTTATTTATTTATTTTTTATTTTATTTATTTGTAGCAATATGTGCAATTTTACAATAAAATAAATACGTATGCAATATCTTTATTTTTCTTTAGTTTTCTTAAAGTTATTAAACTTCTTTATATGTAGACCCTTTGCAAGTTACACTCAGTGAGAAGTTTTGAGCTACCGCAAGAGCATTAAAACTTCGTTTATTATGCAGTCTGCAATGTTGCAGTTGTTGCTGTTGCAGTTGTTGCTGTTGTTGCTGTTGTTGCTGTTGCTGCTGTTGCTGCTGTTGTTGCTGTTGCTGCTGTTGCTGTTGCATGTTGTTGTTTGGGGCTGAGTGGTTCGCGTTCTCTCTCGCTTGAATTTGGCTTGCATGATGACCATCATGCCAAGAAGTTAACAAGTTTGCGCCGTCGCCGCCGCCAATGGGAGAAAGGCCGCGGTCGGAGGAGGCGCGGCAGAGAGGGCGGCAGCGGACGGCGATGACGATGTGCATGACGCTTGGGATGATGATGACGACGAGGAAGATGAAGGCCTTCGAGGCTGCTGCTCAGGTTGGGGCCCAGCGTAGCCAGCGTTGACGATGGACGCTTAAAAAGAGCTGTGTAAATTTTAATGGCTGCAGTTGCATCCGCGGCAGCAGCAGCAGCAGCAGCAGCAGCAGCAGCAGAGGCAGCCACATACACATCCCCCCAGTCAGGTTGATCGTCAGTCAGGCAGGCAGGCAGGCAGGCAGTCGGCTTTCAACAGGTAGAGGAGCCTGCCCAGAGCCGGCGTTGCCTCGTTATATTTTCCAGGTCGCTGCGACTGCGCTGCGTCGTCAGTGCGTAGGGCGCAGTCGCTGCTGCCTCTGCTGCTGGCGTCGCTGCGTAATTGTAGGCCACTGTTTTAGCTTGTTGTCGATAATTAGCGCTTGTTACCCCGCGCAACGTTGGCCGCGTGTTTGCCGCCTGCTCCCTGCCCCCTGCCTGCCTGCCTGCTGCCTGCCCGGTTATTATTATTTATTATGAGCTTGTTGTTTTTCATCATAGCTCATTGCCCATGCCCAAGCACACTCAGCTGCAAAGGAAACATGCCTTACCCGCTCTCGCTCTCTCATTCTCTCTCTCTCTCGCTCGCTCAACGCATTTTCCATAATTATTTCAAGAGTCACAAGGGGCAGCAGCAGCAGCAGCGGCAGCGGCGGCATAAACGCTGCTCTTTAGCCAAGACACACACCCCCAGTCGATCGACAACATTCACTTGTTGCAGTTGCTGCCTCTGCCGCTGCCTCTGCTGCTGCTGCTGCTGTGGCACGAAGCGTAATATAATATAAATATAAACAGGGAGCAGTTAGTTTTCAATTTTGTTGTTGCAACACTTTTCAGCCTACAGAGAGGGAGAGAGGGAGAGGGGGCATGCCCCGCAGTTGTTTGAGCATTGCAGGTCGTTTAGGATGCACGTCGAATGGATGTGAGAATGCTGCCTGCAAGCCAGCCAAAGGCACAAGGGATATATTATAGTAATTACAAAATTAAGTCGAAGATCTGCTCCCCCCTCCCCTTACACCCCACTCTGCCAGCTATCTGCAGCATCGCTTGACTATGTGGCAAAATCAGATTGCAGGCGATAAGAACAGAGAGAGAGAGAGAGAGAGATCCCAATCGAAGCATGCAATGGAAAATCTTTAGCAGAAATAATAAATAAAGCGCAGTCTGGCTATAAATAAACTTGTGTTTTGTGCCCTAAACTCAATTAATTTAAATACATTTATAACATTTAAATCGAATTTAAATTTAATAAATATAGCACATAATTTATGGCAAGTTCTCGTCTAAGTTTCAAACCATTTTGGCTGTAGCGCAATTTATGAGGCCGTTGGATCGTGCGTATCCAATTTCATCATTATGTCTGAGACAGTTTATGGCACATATATGCTTTATAGCAGCCACAACTCACAGATCGTTTGCTTAATTGGGCTGAGAGAGAGAGAGGGAGAGAGAGAGAGAGAGTGAGGTAGCTGCTGCCACACACCTTGCTCACTTTTTAATCAACTGACGTCATTAATGTTTATGCGTTTCTTTTGTGCGCTTAATAACTTCTTTAGCCATAGGTCAGCTAATGTTATCACAGGGTACCCTCAGCTTCCCCCTTTCCCTGCTGCCTTTGCTTCACACATGCACAGACAAACCACACATCACAATCCCAATCCCAATCCCAGTCCCAGCTACTGCTGCTGCTGCTGCTCCTACTTATCCTTCAAGGCTGTTAAAACAATTTACACCAGTCAAGTTGACGTAGCACAGTACGAGGCATCTTCGAGGTGTCGGGGAGGGGAAGGGAAGGGAGAGGCAGGCAGGGATGCGGGTAACAATCGAAACTCGCATAACTTTGCGTTGTGGCTTTGCGTTGATCGTTAAGAGCATTTTGTGTTGCCCACTGTACCTCTCCCCTCTTTCTCGCTCTCTCTGTCTCCCTGTCCCACTGTCCCTCTGTCGTATGCAAGCCACAGCAGCAACTTAATCGACATCGTTTTCACATTGTCAATTGTCTGCAGCACTCTGCATGTCCATCTCCATGTCCTCCATGTCCTCCACAACCTTCACCCATCAACAGCAGCAAACAAAAGCCAAGTCCCATCAAAAATAAGAAAATAAAGCTTCAACTTCAGTCTCAGATCCAGCAGCAGCCTCGGACTCAGCTTCAGCTTTGGTTTTAGTTTGCGTCTCCTGTCTCAGAGCTCTGCTCGGCTCTCTCGACTTCCTGTCAAAGTTCAACAAACCGCCCAGTCAAAAGCACCGAGACTTGGCCAGTTGCCTTCCCTTCCCTTCCCCCTGCACAGCCTGCCTGCCTGCCTCATCATGCTGCTATAATTGCAGATTGCAGTGGAAAAAGGCGAGCAGCAGCAGCAGCAGCAGCAGCAGCGGTTGCTGCCTACGAAAATTAAAAAAAAAAAAAAAAAAAAAAAAAAAAAAAAAAAAAAAATAAATAAATTTTATTTTATAAAAAAAAATATATATTTTTTTTTTTTTTTTTATTATTTTTATTTTATTTTAAATAAATTTTTTTTAAATAAAAAAAATTTCGTTAATATTTTTGCAAATTTTTTTAACCTCCACTTTGCAGCTCGTCGTCGTCGTTGTTGTTCTCCTTGTTGTTGCTCCTGGCACAACCAAAAACGTAACCGACGAACGATCGCAAAAATCTCAGTGCAAGTCAACATCGCATGTGTACGCAGAGGAGTTAAACCAGTTTACCCTCAGCTCCTCCCCCATCTCTCTGCCTGCTCCTGCTCCTACTCCTGCTCCTGCTACTGCTGCCTCATATGGCCGGGTGAACGGTGTCTTCTGGTTGCCTGTGATCGATTGCTGTTTGAGCATGCAAATGTGTAAAGACGCCTCCACCGCCGCTCAACTCCGACTCCAGCTCCAGCTCCAACTCCAACTCCGACTCCAACTCGAAACCGGCTAACTGGCACGGCCAGAAACGTGTCCGATTGCAACGGCTTTGGCTTTGCCTTTTTTTCACATACCCTTTGCGCATAGGGTATGCTAATCCCAAAACAGTGCATGCTACGTGCTCTGGTTAGGCCACGCCTCGACCCTCGCCTCAAGTACTGAGAACTGCGACGACGGTTTGAAGTTCAGCGGAAACTGCGAATCTTCAGGCAGGTAGTTCACAGGGTATGCACAATATATCATAGAAATACCCAAGCAAATATCATTCACATAAATTGCATTTAAGTGGGAGAAATTTTGACAGTTAACGATATTTTTATATTCCATATATCACGAAAGAATTCATTGATATTTTCAAATATATATTAAATTTTAAATAATAATATACATATGAATATTTAAACTATATTTAATTACTACATATTATATTTTAAATAATAATATATGAATATTCGAACGATATTTTATCACTACATTTTTTAAAAATACTATCGATTGTCTCATTGATGTTTCGATAGTTAAGTTTAAAATGTACGCTCGTTGGAGGATCTGCTACCCAGGCTACCCTCGATGATATAGGTTGAGGATACTCTACAAGGGATGCCAGCTACTTCGCAGTGCCCTATGGGCATTAATAGCCTATACACTGCTCCTATCGATAGTATCGATAGTCTCATATATGTTTAGACAGCATTACTGCAAATTATCTACTTGTTTTTTGGAGTATCTATTTTTATGGGTTTAGGTAGAGCAAATTCTTATATAAAGGAGCATACTCTAACATAGCTATAAGCGCATTCACTGCTCCTATCGATAGTATCGATAGTCTCATATATGTTTAGACAGCATTATTGCACAGCATCAGTTTTTTTTTGGGTGTAATCTCTTCTATATGTATAGAGCAGGCTTTTATATAGAAGAGCATACTCCAACATCTTTCTAAGCTCATTCCCTGCAACCTATTGTTATTATCGATATTCCCCATAAGTGTTTCGATAGTTCAGAGTATTCGCTCTTCGGCTTCTGCCTTTTAGCCCTACGGTTCTTAACTTATTTTTTTTTGGCTTCAGCTTTCGGCAGCGACAAAATGCTAAATATATTTGTAAGTTTGTGTTTTTTTTTTTTTAAATATGTTGCTGACGAGATCGCCTGGCACGGGGACCCGCCCACCCCGGCCTGTTTCGCCTGGCCCAGGTCGTGAGATGCCTGCTGCTGATTTTTGATGAATTTATTAAGATTTTTGCTTCTAAGCACAAGCGAAAAATTCAAAAAACCCAAACCAGAACCGAAATCAAAAAAAAAGAAAAACATTACAACAAAAGCGAGGAAAAACTCTAATGAGTTTCGGGAAGCGAAAAGTCAAAGTCGAAGTCGGAGTTGAAGTCACAGTTTGAGGCAGGGATTAGGCTGTACTCGGAGGTACCTGTGCCACGATGCTATCAACGCCTTTACGCTTGAGCTATGATTAGTGTCTTGGTTCGGGTCAACCGCAGTTGGGATTGATATATTGCCGCAGTTGTTGCCACGTTGTTGGCCACACCAAACCGTTGGGTTGACCGCGAGACCGGAGACCACACAATCTGGTATCGTCTCTCCCTCTCTCTCTCTCTCTCTTCTCGCTCTCTCCTTCTATGCACGGCAAGGACACGCATATGTAGTATTTCCAGGCAATTGACCGTGCTGGGACACAATAGACGCACCCTGCCTGGCCTGGTTGTCCTCCCGCAGAGCGTCTCAAAACATCGTCCTCAGACCCAGCACGCCAGCTGTTGTCCCTTTTTGCCCCGTTGGGTTCGTTTGCCATGCCCGAAGGTTTGTTTAGCCAGCAGAGCCTAAAGTAATTGCGCTTTTTGCCATGGTTATTGTGGCCCAGCTCGATTCTACCTATACCTACGACACTATACCCATCTACCCATCTACCTATCTACCTTTCTTAGACCCATTGACAGCTGCTGCTGCGTCTCCGTCTCCTTCGCATCCTGCTCCTTTCGAGTCGCATTGGTTGCGCCTGGCGGGCAGTTTTCTTGTCTTCCCTTTTGTTACGCAAAACGTTTGTTTACCCAAAGTAAAATACGAAAGTAAAACGGAGAATGGGAATGGGTAACAAAGCCGGAAAATTGGAAAATTGTGCGCACAATTGCTGGCTTAGAGAGAGTTTCATAGTTTTCCACAGTTTTCAGTTTTCCTTCACGTTTATCTCAATGTTTTTATACATTTGTGATTTATTTTGATCGATCGTCTGTTTTCTTTCTTTACGGCTTAAGAACGTTCTGTGTTTCTTCTAGCTTCCTTACTCCCTTTCTTTCCCTTTCCCTTCTACCTTCTCCCTTTCTCGGTGCCTTGTTTATTTATGGTCTTAATTTTGGTCGTTTTCCATTCAATAAAATACCCCACAAATAGTTCCCGAAAATTGCACATGTCCACACACAGTTTGACAAGCATTTTCTAGGACTTTGCTTCTGGGATTGTCACAGGGTTCTCTCAGGTTCTCACAACTGGCCAGGTGGGCTGACAAGCAAGTCAACTACTGTGGCCACTTGGCAGTCTCTCAAGAGCTCCCAGCAGTCGCCTTGTAATAACTGAAGATTGTCCTACCACACACAACATGATAAATCGCCTCAACAGAACTCACACTAAGCCGGAAGAACTATTAATGAAAGCAAGTTGGAAACTTGATAGATAGTTACGGTATAGACAAACAATGAAATAGTGTAGGAATCTCTAGGAATATTTCTTAACAATTAATAAAAGAAAGTATGGATCTGCCTAGATATTCATTTAGTATAAATGTAAAACAATATGCAACTTATTTCAACTCAATTTAAATAAATAAAGAAATCTACATAGATATTTATGATCTGTCTTTACCTTCAAGATCTTTAGTCGTTATATACCACTTGAGTTTAAATTTAAATTAAATTCAAGCACAAGCAACGTCTTTGTGTGTGAATTTCTTTTATTCTCGAGCATCCTTTCAGAGTCCATCTGGCATTTTTAGTCAAGTTGACAGATCCCTCGTCCGCTCAAGGACTGCGTAATTGTATAAACATGATCTAGCAGAAATAAAAAGAACACTCCTTATATTTTTTTGTGTGAGGAATCTCAAGGATTGAACTCATCATCAAAGCGATTCCCCAACTCATCATCATCATCCTATCCAGCGATTGAGGTAGAGATATAACGACCTAAGCTCTCAATCAATCAGCAGCTAAGGCTAAGGCTGAGGCTATTGTAAGATTGGGGGGATTGGCAGGGGGAATTGAGAATTCCAATCGCATTTAAAATTATTGAATGGCAACTGCATTAGGCAGATCGCCAGTCGACATTCTTCCCACTCCACTTGGAGCCGTAGCTGATTCCCACCGTCCCGCAGCAAATCCATAACTGACAAATCATTTTCGAGGCAGCCTAAGTAGAGTCTAAGCAAATCTCTCTCCCCCTCTCTCTCGCTCTCGTATCGATTGGCCAGCCGTGCAGCTAAATAGCTTTGGGTGTGTATGGGAATCCAATAAAGCTGTCACATATGCCCGCCGTGCCGCACCATGAAGAAGCCTTTTGTGTGCTCCGTTTGCTTGCTCCGTTGTGTTTGGGTGTGAAAATCAAAAAGAAACTTCACATCTACCCCGGGACTCCCCTCCCTGCTCAGCACCCCGCTGTCTCTTCCCACTCTCTCCCTGTGCCGTGCTACCCCTGCCGCTTCTCTGGGCCAGCTCTGGCCATGCCGTTTGGGGGCAACTTTCGTGCAAATTGCCAAGTGCTTTTCGGGTTTCGAGTTTTGTGTATGCAGAACTTAACAAATTTCCATAACATTCACACCACACACACACACCACACACACACACAATGCAAGACACACAAGCCGAGTTGGCAAACAAACCAAAGCTGCGTCTTCGATCTCAGGCCCGACTCAGTCTCAGTCGCAGTCTCCGTCTCCGTCTCCAATCTCCGTCTCCAACTCCCTCTCCATCTCACTTGCAATCCCAGCTTTTCTGTCCAGTTTCAGACGTCGCTCTGTTTTATTTGCCACGTCATTTTTGAATACCCTGTAATGTGGCCAGAAGTAGAGTTAACTTATGCTACTGTAGAGTCTGCTTGAACGTATAGATCTCTGAGATAGGAAATTAGGCTTATAGATTGATAATAAGTTACAGATATGCTACATGAACAATAAAACTACAAATCTTGATTAATGTGGATGGTAACTGCATTAAAATTTGTGTATATAGAGAACAGAATATATTATAATCAGATATGTATAAGCAATGAACTAGAGAAAATTTCAAATATATTTCTATAGATCCTAAGTACGCTTGCTCTAACTTACAGAGATAGGGTTAAAGAGTTGGATTTTATTTAGCGACACATAATATGACAAAGTCTATAAAGCGTTGAGCTCAAGAAACTCAGATCTTATAAGAGATTAAGCAATGAAATTAAGTTTATATATAGATAATTAAAATATGAATATGATCTATTAATAAACAAACAAAAATCCTACATGAAATACGAAAATAATTGAATTTATAATACAGAATGAAACTACAGTAAAAGTTTTTGAACTACAGCAACCTTATAAAATATAGCTAATTAATTTCAAAATCTTTTTATATAATATATATAGTATAGAGTATAATATATAGTATAGAGAGCACTATTATCAGAAATATCCAATGAAACTATCAACATAATTTGTTAAATCAGCTCAAATATATTATCTGACTTAAGAGCACTTTCTGCAACTTACAGGGTATGCTGTAGCCAATGTTTATCATCTATCTTGAGTGATATTTCTTTCTTTCTTTTTATTTTTTTTTCTACCAATTCTTTTCTGTTAGTTTGCTTGCGGTTAGCTGGATTCGCCGTCTGCCGCCTGCAATGTCGTTTTTGGTTGGGGATTGTATAACTTTTTGATTTTTTAAGTAGACACCTAAATGTGAATAGCGCAACGAATCGTAGCAATGCGAACCACGTTCGCAGACACCCCCTCGCTCCCCCCCCCCTCCCCCCTTAGTCGTTCCGCTTCTCATGCGCTTCGAGTCGAACGCGAGTCGCATCTGTCAGATATATTTTTGTGGCTGCTTAGTGAAGTGTAGTTAGGATCGATGCCTCGGTGGGTCCAAACTGCAGCTCCAGCCCGAGCTTGTTTTCACCTTAACCTACACGTTGGTGATGGTGATGGAAATGGCGATGGCAACGGCGGCTCCAGCAGCAGCAGCAGCAGCGGCAGCAGCAGCGACTGCGCTGCCAATAATGCAATGGAGAGGCGTGATAATGCAGTTTAGTAAGTGCCGGAGCTGGCCGCCGATTCGCTCTCGGACTGTCGTTAGCCAAGAAATTTACCTACCAGCCGGGCCAAGACCGTGGCCGAGACGGGACGTGGCTGCCGTTGCCGTTGCCGTCTAACGGATTGCATTGGTTTGGATTGAGTGACTGCCGTTGTTGGGGGTTTTTGGGGGCCTGGACCTCAATGTGCAATATGCAGCACTTGGCACGATATTTTTTGTTGGTTTTAAATCATTTAACTTGGCTAGAGAAGGCGACGACGATGATGATGGCGATGGCGGCGCGAGGCGATGCAGATGGCGACGCGAACCGCGCAAGACACTTAAAACGTGATCGAAAATTGATGTTGCTTTGCAGCCCGCTCAGCCCATACCCAGTACCCATGCCCAGTACCCATACCCAAATGCAAAGGCAGCCAGGAGAGCGGGGAGCGAGGAGACTGTAGGACAGGAGCGGAGTTCTGTTCTGTGCGGGGGAAATAAGGTCACGTGCAAAATATGTTCGTGGTGCTGCTGCTGCTGCTGCCTGGTCGAGGTGCTTCTCTCTGGCCCAGCAGAGATGTTAATGATTTGCAGCTCCGACTGCAACTTGGACTCCAAACTCGACTCCAGACTCGACTCCAGACTGCAGACTGCAGCTCCAGCTATGACTACAACAATTTTGCATATTTTCTCCGGCTGCAGAGATAGTGGGTAATATGCTCGTTAATGTGCCGCTCTCCGGCTGCCTTGATCGGCCTGCTCCCTCCCTCTCCCTCTCCCTCTCTTTGTGGAGTTCAAAAACCAGGAAGTGACTCAACAACAACAACAAGAGGCAAAACGGAGGTGAAAAATATGACTTGGTTATTTATTGTTGAAGTGTTGCAGTGCAAAAAGCAAAAGCAAACCTCGACTCGACTCGGTTCGAGCTGGGGCTGCATCTGAAGCTGAAGCTGGAGCTGGAGCTGAGCCTAAACTTCGGTTTGGGGTATTTAGCCGGTGATTTATTTAGCCTGGCACGCCAGGCGGTGTACCGCTTGACAGCAGCAGCTCCAGCGGAGACTGCGGGGGAGCAGCTACCCTCCATGTGTGTGTGTGTGTGTGTGTGGAGCAGCTGTGTCTGCACATACCACACACACACACACACACCTGCAGCCATGCCATGACTACAATAAGCCATAATTATCCAAACGCCGATCCGACTGGCTGTGAGAGAGTGTTCTCTATGTATGCCCCTATGATTTAGTTCTCTCTCTCTCTCTCTCTCTCTCTCTTGCATTGCGCCATCCTAACTGTGCATAACTCAACATCCAGCATGGGGAGGTTTATGCGCAAAATTTATGCAAGCCACCAAAATGGTCTATTACTAACTGTTTTTGGTAGTGCCAATGGAAATCGAGCTGAAATTGGAATAATGATAGTTTTTAAATTTCAAAACTGTAAAACTGCTGCAAGATATTTAAGAAATCTCAATGGAAATCTTTAGAAATATTTAAAATTATTAAAATTTAAATCACAGCAAAATAATAAAATACTTTTACTTTTAAATGTTATTATTATAAATATATTAGGTCACATACTGAATATTTGCAATAGCATTCAAAATACGTATAATAACTATAATATAATTATATATAATAACTATAATATAATACAGTATAATAACTATTTATAAATAAAACCAAAATCAGACTTGAAGCAATCAATTCTAAATTCTTTTATAAGAAATATTCCAATAGATTTAATAAAAGTAATACGAATAATTTATATTTAATATTAGATGGCAATCCATCATTATAACCTCTACCAAAGGAGTAGAACGATATTACAACCGCAAAGCGCAAAGCTCCCACAACGTATATTAGTATTATTGCTCGTCGGTATGAACTCTTGGATCTCAGCTATTATCAGTGCTAGAGCTATCAAATTTGGCGACAATATGTCTTATAATTATACACTGATCTAGGTTATTTTGGAATTATGCTATACTTTCTCTCCAATTCGGAAATTGATAAAAAATCATAGTTAACATAATTTAATATGAGTAATCAAATTTGTATATTAATTTGATTTATAGATTTATAATATATTTAATTTATAGCATATAAAAATTAAACGAATTTTCCCTAGAAATAACATATATTTATTATCCAACCCAAGATTTATTAATGCAGCAGTTTCCTCCTTTTTCCTGCCCCTCCCATCCTCACAAATCCACAAATCATGAAGATTGTCAATCCATAATAATTCTCTTGAGTTATTGGCCCCGCCCCACACCCTACTTCCCTGCCCCTAATCCTACTACATATGTATTGCTGCCTTTCCGACTCTGACGCCTCCTTCCGCTTGTGCGTTACATTCAGTGTCACGTATCGCATAGACCCTGCTCAATCAATTGACGGGGCGGGCAGGAGCAGGAGCCGGAGCAGGAGCAGACTCACTGCATCTAAGGTGCTTGAAGACGTCGCATCGATATCGTCATTCACTGAGGTTTCAGATACTATTCCCCCCTCCCTCTCCGATCCCAGGAAGCAGTTGCTCCAAATGCGGCGCTGTCCGAATCGATAAAATGCACCGCGATCCCGTCCCAGCGTCGATCCGGCGATCTGGCGCGGCACACATCAAATTAGTTATTAATTGAAGTGGAAAGTTCTCAGAATGTGTAGCGCGGCGGGCGGTCAACGCGCATGCGTCCAGGTTCGGCATTGGAAACGGACGCCGACTTCGATTGGGATTGGGACTGGGATTGGGATGGGGGAGAGGTACCTGTGCCTGTCTTGTTAGCCATGCTGGGTT
Organism: Zaprionus tsacasi; assembly: GCA_018904105.1. Classification (NCBI taxonomy): domain Eukaryota; kingdom Metazoa; phylum Arthropoda; class Insecta; order Diptera; family Drosophilidae; genus Zaprionus; species Zaprionus tsacasi. Next base: position 1,667,335 of record JAEIFR010000262.1, on the reverse strand, counting down.
AACCTGTTTTGGCGGGAGCAGTTGCGGTCTGGTAGTATTTGAATTTCTCATTTATTATATGCGAGGTTCCTCTCGATCCTCACGCTCCTCCCGATCGCATTTCTAATTTGAGTCATGTGACCAAAAACAGTTTTGTCCTAGTTGTCGCCTCTGCGAACCGCAGAGTCACAGACATGGCTCGAACAATTGGTGAATGCTTTTGGCCATAAATCTTTTATTTCTCTTTCTCGATTTGTTGCTGCTGTTGCTGCTGCTGTTGTTGTTGTTGTTGTTGTTGTATGTACACACATTTGTGCCATTACTATGACAACAAATTCATGAGAAAGTACGCCGGCTGCAGCAGTAGCTGGGGGATTGGGATCGGGCTGCGGATCGGGGGGTACCTGCATCATCTGTTTGTTTGCCTGTCATTAGAAAAAAAGCGCTGAATGTTGAGAGTCGAGAGTGGAGAGTGGAGAGTGGAGAGTCGAGAGGCGACACTAGACCGAAAGTCTGCGCTCACTTGTGCTTCTTTAGATTGGACTTGAAACTCAGCTGAAGTGCACTTGTACGCCAAAACAAGCCACGTCACTTGGCCACTACACACACACACACACACACACACATGGCACACACTTCCCTATACCGTTTTGGAGGCACTACACACTCCACTCGAATCCACACAGCCAGCGTCATCGTCATCATCAGCAGCGGAGGCAGCAGCAGCCAAAGCGAATGGCCAGCAGCACATCAAATCGCCAAGAAGACTCAACAGTAACAACAACAAAGGGGGGAGCAGAGGGGGTAGGAGGGGGTACAAGCAGTACACTGGCTTTTGGCCAGAGCGCTTTGACTTGGTCTATGGCTTTCACTCGACATCTCGTTAAGTGTCTTGTAAATGGCATTGTTTTCGTTTTTCATTCAAAAATGTGCGTCAAGTCGAGGCTAAAGAAAGAGACAGAGAGAGAGAGAGAAACAATGGCGCATCCCCTTCTTCCTCACTCTCCCCACAAACTACCAGCAACTTGTACCGTCATCATATTTGTCATAAACTTCATAAATTCCAACAATATGGTCACATTTTTATTGCAACATCGATAAGTCTCTGATTACATATAGCCTGCGCATTAGCATCGATATTAGTTGGATTTACATAATTATGTTTATATCCATCCCATGATTATTCTGCCTACGTATGTACCTGAGTGTATACGATATGAATAAGATTTGAATAGGTGTAGCTTCAAATCGAAATCGAAAACGAAATCAGAATTATCATAATATGCGCATTAGACGGAAAATGACCGAGTTTCTATATCGAATACTAGAGATCTTAAGTTTGGAATGAAATTCAAGACAACTTGTAATATCGTATATGCAGCCTGTGGCTTCTTCTTCTTCTTCTTTCTCTCAGTTAGATTCAATTACAGCTGCCCCCTTTCGGGGTCGCAGCAGTTTGGCATCCGGTGAAAGGATTTTAATCGCAACTGCAGAATTATTCAGCTACTGGGCTTCTTTTTTCCACGAAAGAGAGAGAGAGAGATAGAGGCCCCATTTGATTTATTTTTTATGAAAAACTTTGTAGAAAATAAAAAAATAAAATAAACTATCTAATAGTCTGCTTTTCCATCATCTTCCCTCCGAGTACGACTTCATTTCAGTTCCCTAATCGATCACCCTTCTTGGCAGACGATGCGATCTTCACACCGTAATATAAATGAGTTTTGATACAATCTGCCATGCAGTTCAATCAGTGAGTGTGAGTGTGAGTGTGAGTCTTTATCGTGATTCGTTAATGATCTCTTTCCACATTCACATTCAGAAAACTGTGAAGTCAAGTGCAAAACGTTGATCCTCCTCGTCAGTCGATCGATTGATTGATCTTGACTGATCGCAGTGGAGCCCAAAAGTAAAAATTAAATCCACTTATCGCATTAGCAATTGTCAGCATCAGGCTGAATGTGGCAGTCACGTCCCCAACTGAGGATCATGCTGGAGGATCATCTGTAATTTGCTTTCTAAAGTGATCAGTACGCTCGGGGGCCCTAAGCTTTTTCATATGCCTTTTTGACATCGTTTTCTTTTCTTTTCTTTTTTTTGTTTCGAATCGTGGCATTCATCACAATTTCCTGCTGATCGACACTTACAACAAACGGTGGCAACGTCCATCGATCGTTATTCGTTATTCACTCGTTGATTCGTTCGTTCGTTCGTTTGTTTGTCTTGTCATTCATTCAAGCATTTAATTGTCAGGCGACAAAATGCAAACAGATAAGTTCAAGAAGCAGTTCAAATAACCACAAGAGCCTTCAGCCTTTTTCCCGCTATTGATCTTGAAACATGCAACATGCAACATGAAAACATGACCGTGATTGTCGGGTACCCCAGGTCGACATTCATGTGCACCCAAAATGAGCTCGCATTCAAATTGCCGCATTGACTTGTCCACTGAGTTTAGCTTGTTTTTTTTTTTTCTAGCCTTTTTTTCCCCTCGCTTCATACATTCAATTCAATTAAACAAATTTCCGATCGTCTCGATCGGTGAGACAACTTTTCTATTTTGCCCCAAAAATTGGCAAAAAAAACAGAGAGGGAACAAGAGAGAGAGAGAGAGAGAGAGAAACTGCAGAGAATTGTGGAAAAAGTAAACAACAAAGTGTTAAGACAAACGTGCAACGGTTTGGGGTCAGTTCCATTCACTTTTGGCTCGTTTTAAACTGGAGTTAAGTGCTATTTGAGGTAAGAATTTCATTACGCTTACGTACGTGGTGCGCCACGGGCCTATATAGGTATATATGTGTGGGGGCGGGACGGGAGCTAGAGGGGGAAAACCGACTGAACCAACTGCGCATGCATATTGCTTCGAAGACGACGACGACGACGACGACACGTTTGCATTTTGAAAAGTCACGACCCACTTAGCCAGCCATGAGTAACGGACAGCGACCAAAACACACACACACACACACACTGTTGGCCTAGACGCACACACTTCGATGAGCCAAGTGTTTGTTTTTCCATAAACAAATCGCAGAGCATCACTTGGCCTGGCAGTCTGGAGCAATCGCAGTGCCCCCAAAACAAGATGCTGCAGCGAGAGAAAGAGAGAGAGAGTAGGGAAGAAAGAGAGAAGAGAGAGAGAGCAGCAGTTAACGCATTTTGAGTGCCACTTCCCGCTGTGGGTGACTCACATCGATGAGAAGATGCGTTGATTAATTGCCACACTGACATCTCTCGCACCGCAAAACCTAAAAAGCCACTCAACAAGACCTCCAAAAAAAGCTAAAGAAATAACCAAAAAAAAGGCTAAAGTGAAATCCAAAACTGTGTTTTATGTTTGTTCATTTTCAACAAACATTTTCCTCATGTTTTCGAGCCCTACAAGCAGCCATCTCCCTCTCTATCTCCCTCTCTCCCTTTAGCCGTGAAAGTGAAGTTTATGTGTGAGGAGGGAGGGGTAGAAAGAAAAGTTCACAAGCTTTTGGTAGATCCCCAAAAGAAAAGAGAAAAAAACTGCGCAACAATAGCTGATAAAACAAATACATTTGTCGCCTCTAAAAGAAATGTACATAAAGCAAGATTCGGTCGAAATGTAAAGATATTTGTTAAGATGCCTACGCCATACAATAGGCCAGCCCGAGACCAAGTCGAGGCACCCGACGAGCTGAGATGAGAGAGAAAGAGAGAGAGGAGAAGAAGCCGTGATTTATTTGCTTGTCAGTGCAACAACGACGACGACGACGACGACGATGGCGATGGCGATGGCTATAACGAATATGGCTGGTTAAACGATGCGGGAAATTCTACAAAAATTTGACGCTTAACCACAAACAACAACAACAACAGGCCAAATGCTCGTGACCGTTAGACAAATAATATTAAACACCAAACATAGGAGAGAAGGGAGCTACGGGGGGGGAAACGGGGTTTAGAGCCGCAGGGATTGTGTATAGAGTATCGAAATTAGAGAAATAGAGACATTGTCGCCGGTTCCATACACACAACATCATCAACGGTCTATTGAAAGCTCTCCGACTTCGACTCTGACTTCGACTTCATCTTCATTTACATAAACAAAAGCCGCAAAAGCCTCAGCCCCAGTCCCAGTCCCAGCAGACAGGGCCCTGGCCCTCGCTTAACTTGGCCTAAAACGCATTTTCTGTCGCTGCACGCACGCGCTCATAAATCAAAAGCCAACTTGTTTATAACTGAAAGCGATCAATTAAAACGTTAACGCAAAAAAATATAACTGAGATGCGAACCAGGTTCTCTCTCTCTCTCTCTCTCTAGATTGTTGTTGTTGCCTGCTGGAAGTCTGAGCGATGAGCGGTTGATCGAAGCGATCGCTGCGATCGTTGCTTGATCGTGCCGAAAAACGAATTTGAAACTGGTCAAGAGAGACAGAGATAGAGACAGAGAGAGAGAGAGATGGCCTGGAGATGGGTAGCGCAGACGTTGCCCCCCGTCTGCATTCCGTCGGCCTAATTCCCTGTAAAAGAAACATTTAAGCAACGCTTATATATTCCCTCCCAATACCATACACTTGCCGAGGGTATTACGAGATTCGATAAGGGTATGTAACGGGCACACTGGGAGGTGTGATCTTTATCAGTGAAAAGAAACTGACTGAAGAACCCTATGTGGTGGAAACTTGCTCTATACTTGAGTTCTTATAAAGAAATCTCTTCCAAAACTAGATATTTCATAATAATAGATTGACAAATTAGATAAACTATTGCAAGGCGCGATCGATAATGTGTGATCTTTATCAAGGAAACTCAAGAAAAGTAGATAAATAATAAATACAATAGTTGCTATATTGGAAATAAATTAAAACAAATTACATATATCTAGATCGATATCTAATCAAATCATTAGCAGCTTAGAAGGTGTGAAGTTTACACCTGATAAAGATCAGGGGGAATAAACCCAAGATAACTTACCTATTGCACATGATGACATTTTCTCAAAAAATGTGCCCAGGTTTAATGAATAAATTCTATATTTTTATATAGGTAGTTCCTAAAAAAAACATGGCATATTAGAGACCAGTTTTAGAAAGTAAATGAATCCATTATTTTATTCTATATAAAAATAATATTATAAACATACAAAATAACCCTCTAACAACTTCTAGCTTCAACTTTCAGTTTCAAAGAATTCCTAAAAAAAAACATTGCATATTAGAGACTAGTTTTAGAAACTAAATAAATCCATAATTTTATTGTCTATAAAGATAATATTATAAACATACAAAATAACCTTCTGAAAACTTCTAAAACTTTCAATTTCCAAGAATAGAAATATCTCACACGAGTTCGTATACTTTTTATAAACAGAAGCTCAACCGAATTTCTCTTTAATCCAATAATCTGCTTATAAGGCTGTCGTAAAAACGATCAACAAGAGTATTAAGGTATCGGTCTGGCAGAGTTTACCGTTCGCTTGGGGAGTTAAATACTTGAGAAGAGTAAATTCCAAGCGTTGTTTAAGCGGCTAACTGCATTTCGGTGTCGATGCGATGGTTGTTGGTAATGAATTGGCCTCTCCCCCTCTCTCTCTCTCTCTCTGTCGAAAGCTGTGGCTTGGCCACGATCAAAGGCCAAGATCGTCAGCTAATCAATTGTTAAGTTGAATGACTAAGCCCGGCCATAAACTGAGGACAAGATGATAAAGTATCCTGGCATTTATAGTTAACTCTCTTAACGAGCTGTGGGAGTCGAGTCGAATCGAGGCGAGTCGCGTTGCGTCGGATCGAGCTGACTCAACCTGGGTGCGAGTGCGCACCCCACTGTGTGCAGCCCGAAAAGATCGATAGATTCAGCCCGTACTTAAGTTCGACTCGCACTTGCCGGAATGATCGGTATTATGAACAGATATTTAATTGGCAGCTGCCTGCCTGCTATGGAATATTTCTATTAATTCGCAACTGCTTAGGGCCTGCCAGGAAGATCATTTTATGATCACTTGTTTTTTTAATGATCGTTTATACTTTTATTACACTAGATCGAATAACGTCAATAAATGCGATCGTTTTAAGCTGATTCACAGTGTGCAAGATCGCAAAGGATTCGCATTTTATTGGTTTTTGAAATGACTGAATTCCTGGCAGGGTATACAAAATATTTAGCATATTTTTGGTGGAATCTAAAATCGAACATGATGTTCTTCGCTTAAGTATTTAGTGCACTCACTAACCTCAAAGCTTATCACTCATATAACATGGCCCATCTGCAGAGATCTCTGTGGCACGATCGAATTCCAGTTGCTCCCCAGAATCGCAGACTGAGCAGGCTGCTCAGCTTTCTCCTGACTTCGATTCTGTTACCTTGGCCGATTCCCGATATCGATCGCACAACACCCCGAAAAACAATGCGGCCTGCCTTATCAGCACAATGTGGCGATCAGGCATTTTGCTCGGCTTGACAACACCCCTGCTCAGGAAGAAGAAGAAGAAGGTAGCATGCAACATGCTGTAGTGGAAGGCAGTGGGTAAATCTCTGGCAATGTTCGAGTCAAAACGCGTATCGGGATTATCAATAATGTGCAATGCTACAGCTCATAAAATCTCAGTGCCCTCGCCAGCCCGGCGAGCGATCGAGCAAGGCAAGGGAGGGGAGGGGAGGGGAAGGAATTACAAAATTGTACGCAGACTCGCAGTACCCAAGTCGGATCTCTTTTTTTCTGCCTTGATCAGGTGCCGCCAAACGACAGTCCAACCGACCGACTGACCGATCGACCGTACGATCCACGAACACTTAGCAAAGCAAAGCCAAGAAGAAGAGAGACAGAGACAGGGGCAGGGGCGGAGGCAGGAGCGGAGGCAGGGCGAGGCGATCGCGATGCGTGCGGCGCGATAAGAAGCCGATGCAAACCATTAATTAGGAGCTGCAGATACCTGCAGATTTTGTCCAGTTCGCAACGTTGAAAATTAAGGCTTTAATCGTGCATGAAAATACGTGAAACTTACGCGTTCTCGCTCGCTCTCTGTCTCTCTCTCTCCCTCTCTCTCTCTCTCTCTCTGCTCATCGTGCCTGCAACCGGCACATCCACAGATGCAACGTGATCGCGATAAGATAAATCGCATACAAATTTGCCTTTATGCAAGAGCGACGAGCTGCGGCTGGTTCCCAAAAATTATGATTATTTATTTGCTGTGTAGGGTATCAAATGTGCCTGTGCGATGCGTGTGTCAACAGGCGAGGCGGCAACATTTATTTCAATGAAAACAATCAACAGCTCCGCCGCTCGCGCCGTACTCATTAATCGCCCGCCAATATGTCAATGTCATTGTCTCCCCCCTTCCCCACCCCACCCAGCTGCAATGGCGGCTGCAACACTGCCATAACCTAACCCATTTCACTCACACACACACACACACACACACGTAGAGCCACAAAAGCGCAAAATGCACACATATTTGCAGTGATAACTGTAAAAACGTGAAGGTAGCAGCAAAACTATTAAACACCCTATTAAATCGGATTGAGAAAAGTATTTCAATTTCAATTAAGATTAAGCATTATTTAATTAAATAAATAAATTCATTGTGGAAGATAATTAATCAATTAAGAAGTATTTTAAAATTATATTAGAAATTAGAGATATATATAAAATGATATTTATTTGTTTATTAGATTAAAAATAACTAATATCAGTCAATAAGAATAAAGATTACTAAAAACAAACTAAACAATATGTATATTATAATAATATTATATAATTACTGAAAAGTTAGATGAAAGGGGAAACTATAAAAAGATTTCAATTAATACTAACTTTTTTAATAAACAATAAATTAGAAATTAGAGATAAAATATTTGTCCAATTTCGTTAATTATTTATAGTATAGCAAATATTTTCTATGATATAGGTTATTTATTATATACACTATAGTATAGCTATAAAATGATATGTAACTGTTTATTTGATTAAAAATAACTAATATGGGTCAATGAGAATAAAGATTACTAAAAACAAACTAAACAATATATTAATATTATATAATTACTGAAAAGTAAGTTGAGAGGAGTAACTATAAAATTATTTCAATAAAAATGAACTTGAGTTCTATAAACATATATTATATATTTTTCTGCAAGAGATATTTGTTCAATTCAATATAAGGTAAATTACTAAATACCATAAATAACAAATTAAATGATAATATATTTATATACATATTACTGTTGTATTTATACAACATTTAATTCAATAGAACTATTTCCTTTAAAATTGCTCTCCATAAATATCTTTCTTTAGCCTTTTCTTTAAACCAGAATTTAATTGTTTCTTACGCTCGAAAGACTTATGAATGAAGCCCAATATTATACGCTAAATTGATATCTACCTGGGCAATATTATTTCTGCAATTAAAAAACGTTTCACATATGTAGGGTATACGCAAAGTTCGTCTACCTGAGCCAGCAGATCAATTGGTAATTTGGTTTTTCCTCGCTCAGTTTTTGCTGCTACTCCCCTCTCCCCGCTTCCCGCTCCCCCTAAAACCCACCCCTTGCAACAGCTCGGAATCTGCATTGAAGCGCGAAAATTGCAAACCAATGTTGTTTTGACAATGTGCAATAATTTGTAGTCAATTTTATGTGTCTACCGGCGGTTCAGCTTGGCTTGTTTCGGGGCCAGCAGCCCCTGCTCTCCCTCTCTCTCTCTCTGCCAGGCAACAACCCAGTGGGGTAACGAGAGACCCGGCGGGCCACATGGACCGACAATTTATGGCTGCTAAATTAGCAAGAAATGGAAATTAAGAAAAATGTTGCTTTTATTGCAAACAGTTGTAGTCGTCTTCCAATAAAAGCATATTTATTTATACACAGCCCCGCAATGGACACGGAGCCGATGCTATAGCCAAGCTATAGCTATAGCGCACTGAATTGTTATTGTAGCTGTATCGCAGACGTTTATGACTTTCGATTCGTTGGAGGCTAATGAGGCAAGTGGACGCGATGCGATGCTGCTGCTGCTGCTGCTGCACGTAATTGACGAGCTTGGGGAGGAGAGATCCGCACAGACTCCTCGACTCCGACTCCGACTCCGACTCAGGCTCTGGTAGGGAGTCTGAGTCTGATATATGGCTGGGGTTCAGGTGCCGATTCAACTGCGCACTTTGAGTTGACTTTGAGCCCAAAACTTCAACTTGGTCAGCTCTTTTCTTGTTTGATGTAGGTTTCCTCTCCCTCCTAAGAAAACACTCAGCTTAAGACAGGTGCGGTTCAGCCTCGGCGCAGGCCAAGGCGCCGCCTAAGCCGAAGAGGGGGCGGGGGGCCGCATCTATAAATAAAAAGCCATCTCTTTTGACACTAAACTGACTTGTTAACCGAAACATTTACGTCGCCCTGATGTAAAGCCAAATGACAGTCGACCCGCAGCCGCAGGGCGGCCAATTCTCAAACCCGCCAAGAAGAAGGGGGTATCCAGCCCAAAAAAAAAAGAAATACGAATTCAATTGAAAGTTTTGCGATTTGTGGGCGGCGGCTTCGGCGGCGGTGGCTGCGGCAAAGGTTTTAGCCATTACGGCGTAACAAATCCCACAAACGAAATTGATAAAGCAGCAGCACAAGATGAAAACAGAAAACATCAGAGAAGCTTCTAGGGAGAGAAAGAGAGAAAGACACAGGGAGAGTGGAAAAGAAATATAGCTAAGCGCCAGTAGAAAGTAAAAGCAGAGGGAAAAGTTTTTAATATTTGACGTGTTTTTTCCTACTTTTTGCGCAAAAAACTTTTTGCATTGAAATAGGTACATCGATGTCGAATCATAAGGGCAGCGTACCAGGGGGGGGTGACACGTTCAGGGGTTACGAAGAAGAAAAAAAATTGAAAAGGGTTTAACTTACGCTTGAACTTTTTGCGCCCCTTTTTTTTGTGCTGGTTAACCCAGATACGTGGGCACAGCATATGGGAGACTTTAAGATACAAGATATAAGATTTACTACAAATTTAGATACAAGAAAAATGAAGGCTAAAATCGGTTGGTTACAACTAGGATATACCAGCTACCATCGGGTATATTTAAGTATTTTAAAATTATTAAAAAATTAAAATTAAAAAACCTCCTTGTTTATTATCCCATCTCAAACAAATTTTCAGGAATCGTTTAATAGATCATAATTATTGTACACCCCAAAGTTGAATACTTTGGCTTTAAAATTAGTCATGCAATTCGAAATTTTTCTCTTTATTGGGGCATATGAAGGCGTGGCCAAATTGCAAAAAAAGCATGATCTGCGTACAGTACTAAGACATACTGTCAACCAATTTGATAACCCTAGCTCCTATGATCACAGAGATCTAGCTGTTCATACAGACAGATAGAATTCAAGAATAAATTTGCTAGAATAAGATGTCTTTTACATACATTTCGTTTGATTTAAAACTGTAATACCCTTCTATTTTAACGAGTATCAGGCATGCATATATCTACAACTACAATGTACTCTATACATCGATAGATTGAAGATTCCTATCATGTCTGTTGTTGATTGCAGATCAAAGTTGCCTCGTCGCGACGTTGGAGGCATTTCCCCAGCTAATGATTGATTGTAAAATTTGCTAATTTAAGCAATGTTCATTTATGTTGGTAGACTGTCTCTCTCACTCTTTCTCTTTCTCTTACTCTGCGTCTCCCTGTCTCATTTTGTGTGTGGTGCTGGGAAGGGGGCAGCCCATCAATTTTATTGCGCATTTAATTGATCGTAAAAATTATTCATTCATTTCCACAAAGATTGCGAAATCAGCACAAAATCAACTCGCACAACGCAACGTGGTGGGCCCCCTCGGTTGAGAAAGAGAGAAAGAAAATAGCCAAAGTATGCGATGATAGTGCGGCGATATCTATAAAATATGCATGAGTTGACGGCCCCCAAGACGACGATAGCTTGGGAAGAAATGGAAATGGAAGGCGGCTAAAAAGAGTTTTTGCAGTCTTGCGCCAAATTCCAATAAAGCAATCGTGGGTCGCTCGTACTCTCTATATATAGTATTATGGCCAACTTAAACGAGGTGATTAAAAAAAGTGTTTTGCAAACGGAATAACTGTCTATAACCTGACTATACTTCGCCTCAAAGATCACTGTACTGTACGCGTACTTAAACCAAATATCGGTTAAACCGAAAGCTTTACGACTTTTCGCAAGTCGTGGCACATACATAAATAAATCATGAAGCTGTTATAGCCTCGATACACGTCGTATACTATGATATATTTTATCGCTCTAAATACGCAGCACGAATTCCGAACAACAAGCTTACTCTATATAGATTTGAGAGCCGACAAACGTTTCCTTTTTGTAGCAAACAATAAAGATCTTATCAGTTTTTATTATCTGACCGAGTCATATATAGAGTCAAAGTTCTCGATTTAATCTCAACACCTCTTGGTGAATTTATTTTATTAAAATTCAATTTATTTTAATTTATTCGACAACTTTCCAACCTGCTCTCGTCGTCGTCATCATCATCATCATCATCTTCTCCCATGCTCATTTTTTTACTTTTATGTTTGTCTTGCAAATTTTTAAGTGGCCTTAGAGAGAGAGAGAGAGAGAGAGAGAGAGCGATACTATATATATCTCAGAGTCCACCAAGTGCTCCAGTAAGCAGAAATGTCGACGGCGGTGGCGACAGGCGATGAACCCACTCACTCATTCAGATCGCGATAGAGATACTGAAATTCCAACAAACCCCAAGTGGTCTCTCGCTCTATCTCGCTCTCTCTCTCTGTTTATGCCTGGCTATCACATGTCAAGGCGGATGGATGGTTTATGGCTTATCAACCATACTATTCGTAATAGTTCCAAAAAGTGAAAAAAAGCTAAAAAAGCTAAAAAGAGAAAAACTGCTGCCGTGCGAAATTCAGCTATAAACATGCAAATTAAATGAGGCATAAAAAAAATAAAAACGCTGTGAATGTTATTTTTTCGATTATCAGTTTTGTTTCGGTATATTTATATATATTTTTGTCGTTTTTTTTCTTTTTTTGGCTATAAACTAGAAAACATAAAATTACATACAATACGACTATACGAAGAGTGGGGGGAATACAATATTTACAACGTTAAGTTTTATAGCTAAACAGATATCAGTTAATATCTAGGTGTAATCAGTCGATTTATGCTTTTATATATATATATATATATATATGCTCTCGTAGTGCTCACACACATGACAATTTCATAGAGTTAATATGGCGGTGAGCTGTGTGTGGGGGGAGGAGGATCGTGTGAGAATTCGTTTTCGAGTTCGTGTGTGTTCTGGCTTTTTTTTTATCGGATTCGAGCTAATTAACTTATCGAACTAGTTTAAGCTTATGAGGAGAAGAGTTTCACAATTTATTCTTCACATAGTATAGGACAATATTTAGTTAGTTTAGTTTTTAACGTAATATTAATAGTTCGTATTTATTATAAATATAATTTAAGCTTAAACAAACAAAATATCACAATATTATTAAACAAATAAACGTAGCGATTAACATTTAAGCAGAGCTCTTAACCTTCAGAGATATATATACAAATTTTACACAATCTACGAAACGAAACGAAACGAAATGGAAACGAAACAAAAAAAGCTAAAACGGCTAAACAGTTAACTAGTTTCTTGCTTTTGGAATGCATTTTGTTGGATGTATATCTTGGTAGTAAACAGAGAGGGAGAGCAAGAGTGAGTGCGAGAGAGAGAGAGAGAGAGAGCTAAGCAGGCGTAACAAACAACAACAAGGTAGATTTTAATCGCAGCCAACTAATCTGTAGCAATGTTCAGAGTTCTGTACAGCTCTCGGTTCTCAGTTCTCAGTTCTCGGTTCTTTTCAGTTACAAGTACCCCCTCTATAGCTCCCTCTCTCTCCCTCTGTGTGTGTGTGTGTGTGAAAGCGCATTTGCCAGTTTGATTTTGCTGAATGCCTTGGCCCGAGTACAAGACACGACACGAAACGAGAGTTTGGGGCAGCCTCACACGTGCGAATCTTTTTTTTCCCCGTTTTCATCTTGAGGTCGCCAGAGAGGTCTAACAAAATGTAGCCTGGGAAACTGAGCATGTATGTGTGTGACAGTGTGTGTGTGTGGGGGCCCTACGCGAAGGTCGTCGTATGCAGCTTATAATTCGTTAATTTTTAGCTGTATTTCGAGTATTGTACGTTTCTCTAGCTAGAAAGAGATGCTGCCTCTCTCTCTCTCTCTCTCTCTCTCTCTCTCTCTCTGTCCCGCCTTTGCTGCGACCTTATTCTGCAGCTCAGTCTGCGCACTAACCTCACTTTTGCAGCTCGCTAGCTTGAACTGCGCGCCCACCTAGCGTCACCCTGAGCAATTGGCACGTGTAGCGGGGTCCCAAAAAATCTTGCAGTGTCGCTGCCCCTCATTCTTTCTCTCCCTCTCTCTTTCCCTCTTGCAGCTGCCACAACATACGTATCCCGTAACTGTCTGTTGCCGGTCTAGCTCTATGTCTGTCTGCCTTGTCTTCCCTCTCTCCCGCCCCTCTCTTCCCTCTCTCTCTCGCTCTCCCTGTTGTGGCCCTGACGTTGTCGCTCGCCTCACTTTTTTGTTACAATTTCTTTTCAGTTTTTCTTTTGTTTTTCTTTTTGGCCAGACGCAGACATGAGCTCTCTGATGTTTTGCGTTGCCTATTTTCCTATGCCCCACACACACACTCGCACACACACTCGCACACACACACAGCTTGTTACAGTAAACTGCTGCAGTTAAGATGAACTAACGAGTGAGCGTTGCAACAACAACAACAACAACAACAACAACAGGGGCAAAAAATGGTGGCAGCAGCAGTAGAAAAAATTGTTTTGGGCCCTGGCTGCGTCGACTGGTTGCTGCTGTTGTTGTTGTTGCTGCTGCTGCTGCTGCTGCTTGTTGCTGTGTTGCATGCAACATCAATTTTCTCGAATCTTGCTACGAGCCAGGAAACTGAAAATAGCTGGCCGTAAGAAAACAGAACAGGGCCAACAACAATTGGCTCGGCTCGGCTTCCCTCTCCCCCTTGCCCCTCTCCTGCCCCTACTTTGTTGCCGGCTCTGCAGATAACCCCGCAACACGCCCCCAGCTGCCTGCCTGCCTCTCTCTCTCTCTCCCTCTCTGCCCCACGAGTATTTGGTATTTTACTGTTTCTCTCTCTCTCTCTCTTCCACTCTCTTTCTTCCCATTCTTTCTTCTACTCGTTTGTTTGCCCCTTAGCTGTTGTTGCAGTTGCAATTGTTGCTGTTGCTGTTGTTGCTGTTGTTGGTATTTCAACATGTAACTAGGCTTTTATCGCTAAACGCTTTTCATTTGCATATTCACTGTGACTTGTGACTGTGACGGTGACTGTGACTGCTCCTTTCCCTCTTACTTCCTCTCCCTCTCTCTCTATATGTTTCGTAAAGCTCGTAATCCCCCTGCCAATTGTGGTTTACTTCTGCGTAACCCAAGTCCTTGTGATTTCCTAAGCTGCGGGAAGAAACTTTGATTCCAGTTGAATAAGATCTAGTATAGCTGGCATATGCTCTTGATAAGGATGTAAATTAGTTTGGTTGAACTTTAGCTGGCTACAGATGAAATTTCAGCTATTTTGCTTGAGGTTCTGCAGAGTTATCAAAGGTTTTTGAATTCTTTTTCAAATTTCAGTTGGGTTTAGGCTATGGTTATCTCTCTACCTCTCTCTTTATTCTCTCTAACTAACTTTAGCAAGCTTGTGCCTTAATTTCAGCTGTTTTCCTTGAGTTACTTTAGGGTTACAACACTTTTTGGGGAGTGATCTTTCAAATTTTACAGCCAGTTAGGATCCCCAGCTCTCTCTCTCTCTCTCTCTCTCTCTTTCTCTGCCTCTCTTCACTCTTGCTGCTCTTTAATATAATTCTATAATAATTTCTGTTTCGTTCCAGTTTGTTTCGCTTCGCTTTGCTCACTCTTCTCTTCCTCTCTCTCTCTCTCTACCTGTCCTGCTCTTTCACCCGCAACTCACATGTGCAAATTACGCGACGCTGGCGTTGGCTGCGACGTCGCAGCCTGCGGAGGCAGCGGCAAGCTCTGCTGCTGGATGCCACCCGCCAGCGGAATCATCTGAGGAGTTGCTCCTGCCCCGCCAGCTGCAGCAGCAGCTCCTCCTCCCATGAGCAACGCCGCCTGCTGCTGCTGCTGCTTGGGAGCTGCTGCTGCTGCTGTTGTTGCTGCTGCTGTTGTTGTTGTTGTTGGAGCGATGCTGCTGCTGCTGCTGCGTCGAGGGTTGCCGCCGGAAGCTGCCCGGCTGCAGCAGCGGCAGTGGCGGCGGCGGCGGCAGCATAAACTGTTGCTGATGATGCGAATGCGGATGTGGCGCCGACACGGGATGCTGCAGCGGCAGCGGCAACGGCAACTGCAGCTGCAACTGTTGCTGCTGCTGCTGATGCATGTGATGATGATGATGGTAGGCGGGATGGTTGATGGGACCATGGCAGGGTTGTCCCAGGCGCCCTCCGGCATGTGATCCGGGGCCTCCTCCTCCTCCCACCGTGGACACATCGGGCAGGGCAAAGCGCAGCTTCTGCCAGAAGAGCTTGTCGCCCCACTGCAGATACGTGTTGGTCTTCAGATAGAGCCGCAGATCGGGATCCAGCTCCTTCTGCGGCACCTCGCCCAGCACAATGACAATGAGACGACGCCGGCGATCCCGCAGCACCGATTGATGCGCCGACTTGAACTCAAAGCGACACCATTCCGACTTGATGAAGTTCTCGGAGACGACCATGATGGTGCGCCGGCTGCTATCAATGGCCTGGACAATGGTCTCGGGCAGGTAACCGCCAACGGGAAAGTCACGCTGATGCAGGCAGAGCTTGTAGCGCTGCTCACCCAGCTCCAGCATGGGTGCCAGCTCCTCATTGACAAACAGTTCATCCTTCGAGGAGTACGAGATGAAGGCATCGAAGAGCTTCTCCCGCTCGTTCTTATCCACATCCTTCTGCCCATTGTAGAAGAGACGCACCCCAAAGCGCGAGTGGCACCAGACACGCATCTCCTGGCGGAAGATGAAGACGAGCAGCGTGCAGATCATGATGAAGATGAAGGCAGTCAATATGGCCACCAGAATGGGTATGTAATCCTGCTTGGGGGGCTGCGTCAATATCATCTTCGTAGAGGTCATGTTGCCCACCACAGACTCATTAACCTCGCCCCCTGCACGCTCTGCATAGTTGAAGCTGCTGTCCAGTCCCAGTTGCAGCGTTTCGCTGCACTGCACCACGGGCAGACCCTCAGCAGAGGCGGCATAGATGGCCAGCTCCACAGGTGGCAACTGCTGCTGCTCCTTCTGCTGTCCCAGCTGCTGCTGCTGTGTGTTGTTTCCTGGCATCTGGCAACGCATCCTCTGGCGATCCTGCACATACTCATGACGCCCCATGTAATCGCGCAGCTTGTCAATGAACTCACAGCGACAACTCCAGGGATTCCCGGCCAGACGCAGCTCATTCAGATAGCTGGGCAGAAAGTTCCAGACGGCAAACGAAGTGATCGCATTGTGATCCAATCGTAGGATCTTCAGATGATACAGATGCGTGAAGGTCAACGTGTCGATGCTGGCGATCGCATTGTGCTGCAGATACAACTCCTGCAGATTATCCAATCCCTGAAACTCATTCCCATTGAGGGCACGCAACTGATTGTTCTGCAGCTGCAGTACCTCCAGCTCCAGCAGGCCATAGAAGGTGCGATTGTGCAGCAGCTCGATGCGTGAATGATTCAAATGCAGCACCTTCAATCGTTTCCTGCCAATAAATGCATGACTCTGCAGCTCCGGGAAACTATTCCCATCCAGATACAGCTGTGTGGCATCCATGGGTATGTGCGAGGGCAGAGCACGATCGTAGCTGGCGCGACTGCAGTCCACCACATTCGATGTCCAGGACTGATCGTGATAGCAGGAGCAACGATCCGGACACTCCATCTTGCAATCGCAGGCCTGGAAGTCACAGCAATGGCAGAGGGCGAAGCAATGGGAGGCGTATTTGCATAGGAAGTCATTGGACTTGGCCTCGATCAGGGAGACACGTGTGGCGCCACGTGCATACGACAATTCACAATAGATCTGATCGAGATCCATGAGCTGCGGCTGTGTGCGTGACTCCCGATTGATCTTCTGCAGCCAATCCAGATTGCAATCGCATTGGAACGCATTGTGCCCGATATAGAACTCGGGTATCTGGCGATCCTCCGCGATCGGCGACAGCCTCAACGCATTCGGTTCGAGTGTGGTCAGTTTGTTGCGTATGAGATCGACTCGGGTGAGATTGGGTTTCTTGAAGAACGTATAGGGTTGGATCTTGCTTATCAGATTGTCGTTCAGATAGAGCACCTCCACGCTATTGGGTATGGAGCTGGCATTGATCTCCGTCAGTAAATTGTAGCTGGCATCGAAGGTGCTCAGGCTCAACTCGTTCTCGATCTCGAAGTAGTTCCCGAGTTGGGCAATACGATTCGCCCTCACATCGAGCCACTGCAGCCCTATGGGTATATGCGAGTAATCGAATTTCTCCAGGCGATTCCCAGAGATATTCAACCATACCAGATTGGGTAGTTCCGTAAAGAGACCCGCTATGCTCTTCAGCTGATTCCCATCCAGGCGTATGGCCTGCAATTGGTTATTCCTTTGCAGAGCACCTGCCTCAATCCCCTTCAGCTTGTTGCCCGACAGATTCAGGATCTGCAGGGAGCTCATGCGATCGAAGACCCCGCGACGTATGTGCGTCAACGAGTTCTCCGTCATCCTCAGCCCGTAGAGATTCTCCAGTTGCGTAATACTCGTATTCTCGATCGAACTGATCATATTCTCACCCACATCGAGGGTCTTGAGGAGAGGAACATGCGCCAGTGCCTCCGGCACCGACTGCAGCTTATTGTCATTCAAATGCAGATCCTGCAGCTGGGTGCAGTTCATCAGGGCACGCTGATCTAGCCGGGTCAACCTATTATAGTCCAGCGAGAGTATCTGCAGACTGTGCAGACCCTGCAGCGTACGCTGCTCGATCACCGAGATGCGATTGTTGGACAGGATCAGTGTATGCAGATTACTCAGATCCGCAAAGATGCCAGCGGGCAGCTGATCAATGTAATTCTCCTCCAGCTTCAGCACCTGCAGACTCGCCAATGGCCTAAAGATATGCGCCTCCAGGCGACTGATCTTGTTCGCCGACAAATCCAACATGACCAACTGCTTTAGGCCAACGAAAGTTGCCGCATTGATCCACTGCGAGTTGAGCTCATTGTTGGCCAAATCCAGTACCAAGAGTTCAGCCAATTCTCCAAAGATTCCTGGTGCTAGAACATTTATGGAATTATTCTTTAGGTAAATCTCCTGCAGCTGCTTCGTCTCGGCAAAGAGTTCCGGTGGCAGCGAGGTCAGACGATTCGCTGACAGATCCACCACACGCAACGAGATGAGACCCTCGAAAGCACGATCCGCAAGAAAACTCATGCTGTTCCTGGCCATATTCAAGTGGGTCAATCGCACCAGGGCGGACAACATGGCCGACGGCAGGCTGACCATCTTGTTGGCACTCAAATCCAACGTCTGCAGCGTCGATCCGCAGACGCGGGACTTGCGTGATCCGAGCGAGGCGCTGCTGAAGTAGAAGTTGCTTATGTCTTGGATCTTGTTGTAGGATGCATTGAGATGCTGCAGCGATTTGAGGGGGCAGACCATGCCATCGGGTATTAGCCAGATGTTGTTCAGGCTCAGATCGAGACGTTCCAGCTGCCGGAACTCAACGAAACTATTCGAGGCCATCTCCAGCGACATGGTGGACCAGTCCCCATTGTGGGTGCGTATGGTGAGATTACGTAGCTCCTGCAGACCACGAAATGAACCCTCTGTAAGATTACCCAGCTTACAATACTCGATAGTTAGATCACGTAACTCCACGAGGGATCTGAAACTATCCGGACTGAGACTGCTCTGAAAGAAGAGCGCATCGTTGCATTCCAGACGTAATCTCACCGTATTATGCGGTTGGATTACACTGAAATTCGTATTCTCCAGCTCCGAGTTGATCGTGCGCAGGTGGCAGACCAAGGTGATGTCCTGCTCCCCGCCGCCTGACCAGCGGCATTCATCGGGTGCCTGATATAATACCGTCTTGCTCAGTGCCGCCCCAAAAATGGGCATGGCACAGCTGGCGATCAGCACGTAGAGCATGTGGCTGGCCAACATTGTGTGTGTGGGGGATCTCGAGGAGGATCGAGGATGGGTTGGGGGAGTAGCTTAAGCTTCTCTCGGAGAAGAGAGAGATCTCTCTGCCTTTCTGTCTTTGGGTTATCTGCACACTCCTTTCGCTATTTGCAGCCCATTTTAGTGGATTTTTTTTCGATATCTTTTATAGATCTTTGCACAATCGCACACAGGAACAACAACACGCACTAGACCACATCAAATGGTTATTTGCACTTTGGCTACTCTTTCTATTTCTCTCTCTCTCTCTCTCTCATTTATATTTTGTTTTAGATTTTATTTTTATATTTCTAATTGAATTTTCTTGTTTTTTGACGCGCGCTGACCGTAATCCAAGTGGGGGGTGCGATAGCGAGTTGTTTTCTATTTTCTTTTTGTGCTTTCATCAAAATTTGTTTTTCTTTTTCTCTTTTTTTTCTCGATTTTTTAACTTTCAAGCACTTCGCGACTTCGTGTTTTCTTTTTCTCGTTGCGTTTCCACCGACAACGCGTGCGCTCGGCTCGAAGTCTGCTCAAAAACTGATCGCAAACCGAGCGCAGCGGAGAGCAGCAAGTGCCGCTGAGTTTCGAGCGCCCTCTGCATTGAGTGAGTATTTCGGGAGAGAGAGAAAGAGAGCGCGCGAGAGAGCGAGCGAGTCAAATTATGCCTCTGGGCCAAAAAATTAAATACAGTTCCTCCCCGAACGTGGATATGGGGCCTCTGTTACAAATGAAATTTTTTTGTTTTCTTCTGGTTTTCAAAAAGCACTCAAACAAAATCACGCACACAACGATCTATGGGTAGCAGGGGTAGGCCCTAATTCCCGTTGCGGGAGGAGGAGAATCCTGTATATTTAATTCTCTTTGGGGAGCACTCAATGAACACGCACACAACGTCTTGGGTGCGGGTGTTGTTGCTGCAAGCGGGCAAGGCAGAGGGAGCGCACAAAAGAGAGAGAGAGAGTGGGAGAGCGAGAGAGCGAGCGCAACGTTGGGTGAGCAAAACAAACAAGAACTATGCAAGGCGAATGCAAACGCAAAAACGCAACGCACAATAGCGCAATGCACAGTGGGCTCAATGTTGACAATATGCGCTCTATTTGTGTTTGCATGCATGCGTGTGTGTGTGTGTGTGCGTTTGTGTGGGCTGTGAACGGGCAAACAACACACTGAGCAAGTGTGTGTGAGTGAGCGAGAGTAGGAAGTGCTTGGCTGCGCTGCGTAAGCTGAGCCTTAAGGAGGAAATGAGATCGAGCGAGATAAGCAGGTGATATGCATTGCGCTTGTGTATTTGAACTGGGATTTAGAATCAGGATATAGTAGTAGATATGTGATACGATTACTGGAATGCCTGGGATTAGGCTATCGAAGGGTTTCATCTACTGTTGGGGATTATGTAACAAGTTCCCATGGGAAGTTAAATAAATTTTGAAAAGACTGTTCTTCTGTTCTAGATTTGTAGATGAAAGATATGATAGGGAAATGCAAAATTTTAAACAGCTTAAGAGAGAAGGTATCTTAAGAACATTTATTTTTTTTAAATATTTAGGAATTACGACGGAACGATTAAGTTTATATTTAAGTATTTATTAGGCTTTATTATCGAAATTAGGGCTATATTTACTGGTATAGAAAACTTTATTAACAATAGATTACTTATTTAAAGTAGAGCAAATTTAAAAAAAAAACCTGCCTGTTCTACTTTGTAGATGGAATAGTTCGAAAGATAGAGAATTAAAAAAAATAAAAAGATTACATATCTCGAAATCGATTTTTATATTAATTTAAAAAATGAAAAGATTTAGCCTTAAAAATCAATTTAGATTATCTTTAATCGAATATTAAGCAATATTAAATGGTATAAAAAAACGAATAAAATTAAAGTAATGTAAAGTATTTTATTGCTCATATTTCTTATCATGCAATTTTGCAACGCCTTGCTCCACTGTGCACTGTGTCTCCCCTGTCTGTTTCGTTGAGCGTCAACGCCAAACGAACAATTTCCAATGAGACATTGACACTCGTCACACCGGTTAGACGAGTTTCTGCTGATCCTACTGAGCCCAACTTGCATTGAGTGTTTTTTTCATATTCAGCGCACAGACGCAAGAGAGAGAGAGAGTGAGTAAGAGCGGCGCTGAATTGCGAGAGAGAGGCAAATTGAGTGCGAGCGTGAGAGCGACTGAGCGTGGGGCAACAAAAGACTGATCTGCAGCGACGGCGGCAGCGGCGGCGGCTTAAGCGACGAGAGGAAAAATAATAATAAAAAATTATTGAAATCAATTGTTAATTCAGGCAATGTCAGTTTGATATACGCGCACACACACTCACGTAAAAAATTGACTGATTTTTCTTGATTTATGAGAGCAGTTTGCCAGTTGTGGCGATCGCTGATCAGCGCGATCAGGCAGGGTCGCAGCTGGTACCGACGGAGCGACCGGGCTGGTCAATCAGCGAGCTGGCGATCTGTTTGGCATTTTGTTTGCCCAACGAGCTTACACAGTTTCTACGGGGGGCGCTTCAAACTGTTGGAGAGTGGGAGAGAGGGGCAGATCGCTCCATATGAGTTGAAACTTTCCCAAAAAGCAACTTGCACTACCTGCAGCAGCGACAGGTGCTGATTAACCAAACAGATCCCCAGCCTCTTCTCAACTTCTCAGCGATGCGTATCTGTCAGTCAGCCTGTTAGCACAGGCCCGATCTCAGTCTACGCCTTGGCCCTGATCTCTGTCTGTGTTGTTCTCAGGAAAACCCACACCAACTGCAGGTAGACGCGACTACTACAAATTGTCGAAAGTTGACCGTGCAAACAACTCAGGTAGAGCGGGATCTTTGGCTAGGATTCTGTTACAGATCACAGATGGATCGAGGAGAGATCTAGAGAGAGAGAGAGCGAACCGTCTTCAATTGTTTGTTCCTGCTGCTTTTGTGCCTTTTTATCGATCGATCAAGTCGGCTGGGTGTAAGCCAGGAAGTGCTACAACAAAATTAGGCTTATGTAGGTCTCGATCCTCCCTCTCTCTCTCTCTCTCTCTCTCTCTCTCTTATTGTCTCTTCTGCTGCGGGCATACACGTAACTGTAACTGTATAGGGGTCTTCGATTTGATTTGATTAGATTAGTCGAGTTCGGCAACATTTGCTGCTATGACGGATCAGGGTTATTTATTCTTTCTTGCTACCTTCCTTCTTCTATATCCCTCCCCTCTCTCTGTATTTCCACCTTCTTGCGCTGTTCCACAATTTGCGCAAATTATTTTTCTTTGTAATCGTTTCGTTTTTGTCTCGATCTTTTGTTGTTACCCAAGCCAAGCCGAGCCCGACCCAAGTGTTGTAGGTGCATATTGCTCATTGGGTCACATTGATCTTAACTCCCCCCAGTCACATTATGACTCACGGGATCTGTAGACACTTTGCCAGCTGCCGTTTGCGAAATATCGTTGATTGTAATTGCCTCTCGCTCTTTATCAATGACAATGGTTAAAGCGCCCCAGCGAATTGTGGAACAATGCGAGGAGAGAACCCTAAAATCGGCTCCGGCTGTCGCTCTATAAGTGTTTACTTCCCCCCATTCCAGTTCGATCTGGATTCGATAGTCTCTATCGCGATAGATGAAAGGAATGCCAGACCATGTTAGGGCAATATTTAACCGGTTTTCTTATTTTATAGATCTCTGCGCAAGTGTTTGCAGTAGATAAAAATCTTGTATTGCTCAAGGAATTTGCATTAGTTACGATATAAAGAATTAGTTAATTCGATATTCTTATATTATTCTTAACCTAACTCTTTTCTCTCTCTATTCTTCTCTTTATTGTCTATCGTTCGCGGCTAATAAATTAATTCGGAAATATAATCAAGCATGTCGAATTTCTTATTGATATAAATCTGACTTATAACATAATAAATTATCATGCGAACCAGTTAGAGATACAAGACCCAAATCATTGGCTCTTTATTAACATATTGTAGACATTTATAATTTATATAAATTTATATGTGTTATTTCGGAATATTCTCTTTCAAGATATTTTCTGAGTTTCTCTTTGATTACTCATCTCCAATCAATATAGTATTTAATTGTATTTATTTTAAAGAACTTAACCATTTAAGGCATATCATTGATATGGTATTTATTGGTAAACAATTAAGATTGAGATTAATTGTTGTTTATAGTAGGTTCTTTAAAGATTTTATCAAGTTTCTTTTTAATTTCACATGCTTAACTTATTTAGTAGTTATTTAAAATTAAATTGAAGATCTTCGATTTTAAACACATCACTAATATGGTATTACTTGGTAAACAAAATTAATATAAGCAATATAACAACATTATTTTAGAGTTTTTTTTAATATATTGTACTTTTTTTCAAGTTTCTCTTTTCTTTCACATTTTGTAATTATTTTAAAGATATTACACATTTTAAACACATCATTAAAATAATTTATTTTGAAATGTGCACTAGAATATCATTTATTTATAATCTATTTTAGTTTATATTATTTATTTGTGTATATATGACAAGTTTTTTCAAAATCTTTACAAGTTTCTCTTTATTTATGCATGTCTAATTTATTTACTTATTATTTCTACTTTATTATAAGCACATTATTGCTTTCATATAATACTATACTATACATAAAAGATTCTTTTAGGTTGATGGATCCCTGTGATGATTAAAGAGAACTCTGCATTTTGCAATTAATATGTGTCATGGCAACGGAATTCATCGTTTCAGGGAATCAAGTTGAGTATGAATGAGTTTTGCTACGACTCTATCAGCATGACGCTCTCTCTCTCTCTCTTTCTTCCTCACAGTCTGTCTCTTTCTCGCTGGGTATTTGAATAAGTCGGCATTGTTCTTAATTATAAAGCGTTGTCATGTGAGCTTGCCATTCATTCGACGAGGCTCGTCTCAGCTGTTCTTTATGTTCTTTATGTCTTGACGCCTAATAAAAATTAATTTAATTTCTCAGTGTATTGTCGGTTGAGTGTGTGTGTATCTGTGTGTGTGTGTGGCAACTTGTGGGTGTGTGTGTGTGGTTAACGCTTATGTAAACAGATCCACTTGCGCTGCTCGACGCAATCGCTTCAATCGCGTCGTATCTGCTGTGCAAAACATATTAATTAGCATTTCCAATTCCGTACCATAATATCTCTATCTCTCTTTAACAATCTCGTGATGCAACGTTGCACACTGACACACAGATATATATATATATATACAGTCAGTTCTTCTTGCGTTGGCAATACGTGTTGGTCAGCGAATTTTATTATATTGTGAAGTTCTTCAGCTTGTACAATATATATATATATATAGCTATATTAGGTATACTTCTTCTATATAGTCTATATAGCTGTCTGTCTCTTTAGCCTCGCACTCGGCGACTTTTAACGAGAGCGTAAAAGCGAAAACATCAAAATAAATAGCTCAAAAAATTAACAAGACAGCAGTGAGTGGCCCTGAAGACTGACAGACAAAGAGAGAGAGAGAGAGACAGAAAGAGACAGAGAGAGCGAGAGAGAGAGAGAATGAGTATGCTGAGCCGCTGTGGCAAACTAATCGAAACGCGTTGCAGCTGCCTCACGGTGCCAGTCAAAGTGGTTGCCCAAGTTGTTGCACGGCTGCAGCAGCAGGCGGGGAGGGGGGAAGGGAGGAGGAACGTGGCAAAGCTTGTAGATATTTTTAGGCGCGACTGTGTGTGTGTTTGGCGTTCCAACTGGACGCACAACCAAAGAGAGAGAGAGAGAGAGGAGAGAGACAGGCAGCTCGACGTGGAGTCGCCTTTTGTCTGGCCTGAGCCAATTGTTTGCCACAGGATACGAGGCGAGTAGCTCAACTGGTAGCTCTATATAATTTGATGAACAAACAACGACAGCAGCAGCAGCAGCAACACAACAGCAGCAACACAACAGCAACAACACAACAGCAGCAGCAACCACGCAAAGGCAACAACCTTGATCTGACTGACCAGCAATATATATATACATACGATATATGCAAAACGCAGGCAATAACCAAGAGAACGCCCCAACCTCAAGTCGTAAGATCGTAAAAAGCAGCCTACCTACAGAGGGGGGCGTAACGCCCCAACAAGCTAGAAATTTGCATAAGAACTGATTCATTCGCATTAGAATTAGTCAAATTATAGAAGTGATTCACTAGTCTATTCACAATTCATTCACAATTAACAAAGGCTAAAGGAAATGGGCATGAATAGAGAGTGGAGTCTATAGAGTCTATAGAGTCTATACAGCCCCCAGTCTTTATAAGTCCAAAACGATCCATAAATTCACGCATTCGATTCAATTAACTCGTCTCGCCTCATGAGATCAGTGAGCAAAAAAATTATGTTATGAATGGCGAAAGATTAAAAACTATATATAGTATATAAAAGAGATTATTGGGGTTAACATGGGTTAATTTTCAAACAACATACTCAGACATCGTCTATCGTAGTGCCCTAACAAGCTTCAAAATATCATAACAAATACCTACAACAAATTTAACACTCACAAAAGAGCCACATATCTTTAATCTCTGTTCTCTGACGATCCTAACTAATGTGCGGCCCAGTTTCTTAGAGTGCACTATATCTCACTAATATGTCATCAATTTGCAACTAAATGCAATCAAAATGAAACAAAACAGCGTCAAAACTGTTAACGATCGATCGTAGAGATCACCGTAGATTGGGAAAAACACACAGAAAGAGAGGAAAAAGAGGAAAAAAGCTTAGAGAATTAAGGGAAAAATAGGAATCACTTTTTAAAGTTCCATAGACAAGACCTTGATGAGTGCCCAAAGTGAATCAAGATCGATATCAAGAAAACGGATCACAGATTAAATTACCATGTTAGTGCTTGCTATCTCCCTCTCTCTCTTCTGAAGTTCTTCTCTTTGTCTTGGACTGCTAATTAAAAGCGAGTAAAACGGCCAGTCGAATCAAATAAATTTCTAACCCAAAAAAGGGTAATAATTTCACAGACATTTCACATAAATAACATCAATAGTGACCGAGTCGGAGTCGGAGTCGAGATCGGGCTGACTTCTAGGAAACGTGGGCCAAACGTTTTTCTAAACATTCTTTTTGTGAGTCTCTCCCCTACCCTACCCTCTTCTACTTTATCTAACACCCAAGAAAAAGAAGAAAATAAAAAAAAAAACATCATTAACATGTCGTAGATACGCGCAGAGATTCGAGTCTGATTCTGCTTTGAACGTATTTTGTTTTATATCTAACTGATTAACAATCGACGGGCTGTTGTTGTTGTTGTTGTTGTAGATGTTGTTGTTGCTGTTGTAACTCTGCATGTTGTTGTTGCTGCCTCATATCAGTCAGTCAACGCGTCGCAGCTCGATTTGAGTGAGGTTCAAACCCGGCATAGAGGCAAGATCGCTGTTCAATCGAGTGCCCTCTCCCTGCCCTGCCCCCTCTCTAGCAACCCTGAGCAATCGTGTGAAGCATGCAGCATCTCTGAAGATCTCTCAACTGTTGCGTGGCAGAGAGAGAGAGAGAGAGAGAGAGAGGCAGCAGCAGGTTAACACGCCAGCGCAGGTTAAACTGACCCGATACCGAACCGCAGCAGCCTCAGCCTCAGCCTCAGTCGGGTATCTTTTGTGTGGTTGTTGCCTTGGCCCGAACATTTTTGATTGCTTTTTTAATGTTTCCAATTTATACGAATCATTGTTGTTTCTTCTCCCTCTTCTGCTTCTCCCTCTGCTCCTACTTCTGCTGCAGAGTCCATAATTTAGCCAGGCCAAGACAAGCGGCCAAAAAGCCAGAGCAGGAAAAATGCTGAGAAAAATTACAAAATAAATAGCCAAGGCTCGCGCTCTCTCTCTCTCTCTTTCTCTCTCTCCCTCTCTCTCTCTTTCGCTCATTTGAAGATGTCATAAAGTCAAATGCTTTGTCGGCGAAATTCGCCACTCCCCCCTCTCTCTCTCTCTCTGTCCCTCATCGATTTCAGTTACGCATTGCTGGCAATGTTTTTAATTAGACAGCTTCGATGTTGCCTCAATTGTCAATTGGCAATTGGCGCAAAAAGGGGGCAGCAACATGTTGCAAGTTGCAGCTTAGACGCTAGCAGACGCCTGGGCCTAAAAAGGCGACGACGTTGTCGCCAACTTTGGCCAACAAATCTGTGTCAAGCCATTGGGCAGCAACAACAGCAGCAGCAACAGCAACAGCAACAGCAGCAACATGCAACGTGCAACAGGCGCAGGCGCTGGCAGAGGCAACAGGCGGATGATCTGAAGCGCGACAAGTGATTGCCATCAGTTGTCAGGCCGCTATCGTTGATCACAATGTCAACAGCAGCAGCAGCAGCAGCAGCAGCAGCAGCAGCAACAGCAGCAGCAGCAGCAGCAACAACAACAACAGACAGTCAGTCAGACTGGCGGCAGCATATTCCCGTGGGGAGCTGCATTTAAAAGGCATTTAAGCCACAAAATCTCAAGACCAGCAGCAGCAGCAACAGCAACAGCAGCCGCAGCAGCGGCAGCAACAGCAACCCAAGCAAACAACAATTACAACAAGTGAATCACAGCGCGATCGCTCGACGAATAATCGATGCACTCACTCGATCACTCAGCCGACTCACAGCCTGACAAATTGCAATTGCCGAAACATTTGTTGCCTGCGATCTAATGCTGATTCGTGAGTGTATTCACATTTAATTGCACCCCCTCCAATTCGAAGTAATTAAATTATTTATATAGCCATAATTAGGCATGGAAGTTGACAGTTTTATGGGATGTTTAAGTACCGATTATGCCGGCTTTAAAGTGTCTGACAAAAAGGTAGTTGATATATTGAATGAAATATCATAATGATGAATAAAGTTGACGCCTTACACTGTGAAAATCGAACTCAATAAATCTTAAATTTTTTTAAATTTTTATAATGATCTTGATAAGTTTAATTTACCACAATTAACTTTAATTATATTAAAAAATCTTAAATAATATCCTTACTTTTAACTTAAATTATTCTTACATTTTTAATTTAAATTTATATTTGTAATTTTATTTTATTTTAATCTTTGAGTCGACTGCTTTTAGTTGACGTTAAATAAATAAATAAATATTGCATTTTCTAAAGGTTTTTAGGTATATTTATCTTTATTTATTTATATTTATATTTTACATATTTATTTATTTCTTTGCCCTCTGTCTGTTTCTCTAGTATATTTTGACTTTTAATTCATATTTATACTATATATTTATTTTATATTGTATTGTAATTTATATACCTATTTTATTATTTATTTAAAGTCATTTAAAGAACAGTCATATACATTAAAATATATTTAAAATATTTTATTTAATTTAAGTAATTTAAAAATTAATTAAAGTGAATAAAATATTATTTCTTACTTTATTTTTCAACTTTTAATTGTATTTAAATTGAGAAGATAATAAATAAGAGTATGCTTGCAAATCGTTCTTTCGTATATTTTTTGTTATATAGTATTCCAGCTAAACTACTCCCCCTTTTCTTGCAGTGTGCTGCGCGATGAAGTCGTCATGCATTATGGTGATAAGCAAATTGGCCTGCCGTCGCCTCGCTAATTTAACTGCTGCTTAAAGCAGATATAGAAATACACACAGATATATCTATATATAGTCGGCTGAGCATACCCTAAGTGGGTATTCATGTACGTGTGTATTTAGATATGTATGAAACGATCTCGAGATGTGCTTAATTGCTGTGAATCGCGCACATTTAATGCCAAAGTTATCATACCCCATTGGCGTAGGGTTGCCGCAAATGCCACAATAAAACTGCAAGACGCCGCGCCTGTTGTTGCTGTTGTTGTTGCCACAAGCGGCAGCAACAGCAGCAGCAGCAGCTTTAGCTGTTTTAGCAGCTGGGAGCCAACTTTCGTGACATGACAATTTCGATGACGACGATGATGAGCCGCCATCTCTGCCCCTCTCTCTCGCTCTCTCTAGCTCAGGTGCTCTCTCTCTCTCTCTCGCTTGTAGGCCGATCAAGATCAAGGCAACTGCAGCGATTGCGACTGCATGATGATGTTGTCGTTGACAGTGACGACGACGACGACGACGACGATGAGGATGAGGATGACGACGCTGACGAGGAGGATGAGGCTAAAGCTGAGGCTGGGCCTGAGCTTGAGGTTGACGACAGCGACGCACATTGACGATATGATAGACGCACTCATCACATCAGATCACATCACATCATCAGGCGGGACGTGCGCGTTGATTGTCACAGCGCGTCCGTCGAGCTACTGGAGACGCAGGCGGTAGGCGGAGACTGTAGATTGGAGACTGTATCTGAAGCTGAAGCTGGGCTACTGCGGCATGCGGCATGTGGCATGCGGGCCTCACTCAACCTTCAACGAAAATTGCAATTTGCCGTCATTTTGTAATGAGGGAGCGCCGACTCCGTCGCCGACTCCAACTTGGACGACTTGAACGACTCCGACGACGACGTTGACGCTGCTCGAAATTATGGCAAATTGTTTATGGGGTGTTTAAATGGCCGGCAAAGTTGTTGCTGTTGTTGTTGTTGTTGTTGTTGCCAGTGTTGCTGCTGTTGGGGTAGTTGCTGCTGCTGCTGCTGCTGCTGCAGGTTGGCTACGCCTGAGACGAGGCTATAATTTTATTTGTAAATAAATTCACGAAAAACCAACAACTAGTCGAAGCGAGAATCAAAGAGAGAGGGGAGAGAGAGGGGGAGAGAGAGGGGGAGCGAGAGAGAGGGGGGAGTACTGCTTGTGGACCCGCCTAACGCGCGCTCGGATCATTAATCATTCCGCTCCCTGGCAGCGGACAGCAGCAACGCCTGCAACGAGTCAACGAGAGACGAAGGTTTCACTCTCTCTCCCTCTCGCTCTCTCTATCTATCTGTCTCCCTCTGGGTGCCAGTTGCAGTGCGTGTGTATTTAACTAACTCATTATAAATAAGCTGGAATCCCTAACATGCAATTAAATAACGTGGGTCTAATCCTAATGAGACGACAGGCACTACGTCATGTAGTTGCTGCTGCTGCTGCTGCTGCTGCCACATGTTGTTGTTCCATTACATTGTTGTTGCCTGAGTCTGAGTCCGATCCAGCTCCCAACTTGGCCATGCAACATTTGCGTTTGCGCATGCGCATTTCCCGTACCCCAAACCCAATCCCAATCCCAGACTCAAACTCAAACCGTACCCGGTCTGCGTTCCACGCATGAGTGAAAGCTGCGATTTAGAGAATGCTCAAGAACATAGAAAGAATGATAGGAAAGAAGGAACGGGGGGTAGGTAGAGCAACGGAACACGTGTTCCAAGCCAATTGCAAAAGGCAAGACTTATAGACAGGCAGAGCCCCATGTCCGCATGTCCGCAACAAATACCCGAAATTAATCATATTTGAGCTGAAAATATTGTGGCTTCTTCTAGCACAGCACATGTGCAACTCCCTCTCTTTCTTCTCCCCCTCTCTCTCTCTCTCTCTCTCTCTCTTTCGCTTGTCGTCTCTGGTGGGCATTCTAGGAAAGCGGAGTTCAACGACTGCAGATTTCGTGTTGAAATATCAGTTCCATTATCAGCTGCTTGAGGAAGTGATCGAGTTTCTTCATACCGAACTTGGAAAGTTACTGTGAAAATTGTGTGGAAAGTGAATGAAGTCGATCGTGGGGTTTCTATATATGTATGACAAAAGATCATCGAGAAGAAGAATTCAATAATTGGACTCGCATCGCTTACAATACGTAACTAATTTCGCTTTTAGGCATGAAAAAAAAAAAACGAAGGTGAGAAATGGAAAAGAGAAATGATTGAAATGTTCAACATAATGAACTTATATCGCACAGAACTGATCTTGAGCTTGGTATAGGGCATTGTATAATAATGAAATCAATGTAAATATATCAATTAATATTATTAATGTACTGTATTTTACTATGATAGCAGAAAGACTATCGAAAAGATCAAGAATATAAAAAAAAAAGAGAACATAAAATTATGAAAACAGAAATGTGTGTAGAAAAATGTGATAAGGAATTACGAACACATATGAAACATCAGGGAATCTATAAGACTTATAACATATATATATGGTATACCATACTCGTATATCATATCCAGCCTACTAAGAACATCCGTCCGTCTGTCCTTCAGTCTGTTGCAAAGTCAACCTCTGCGTCTTATTTTAGATGGTTATATATATATTTTTATATGGTATATAGTACTACAAAAAGTATTACTTCAGCATACAACATCATTATTATAATATTATACCTACTTATGTATTATACAATACTTCAGAGGTTCGCTACAGTTGGTTTTATATGCACAATGAAAATATCATAAAGCAAACGTGCCCATACTTTGTTTTCCATAATCATCGATTGTGTTTCTATTCTTTTTTCAAACCCCTAACACAATATTGTGCATCGTTAAGCTGTTCGTGGGAACTGTAAACTGTGAAATGTTTTTCATTGATCCCTCTACTCAAATCGAGCAATCCTTATGCCTATCCAGCACAATATTATACCATTTTATCTGGGATTCTCTTAGTCTTGTGCTAACTGTTTGTTGATTTTAGCGCTAAAGTTTTGCATAGATCAGTTCCAGGTAAGATCGCATTTCTCACCTGTAATTAGGCCTGGCTAACCTTCATACAACGTAGATGATGATGATGGTCTATGTGAGGTTTATTCCCGCGATTCGCCCGGTTGACCTCAACCCACGCAGCGTAGCTAATGAAGCGAGGCTGCTGAGGGGTTACGGCCCTCTCTGAGTTGCGAGGCCTGTCAAATTCCTAGAAGAAATTTTATGATCTCAGCAGGCAAAGAACTAAAAGAGGAGGAGAAGAGGCCAAAAGAGACGAATCCCTTGTTCCAGCGGCACACTCTAATTGCTGAGGAGAAACATTTTAAAGTGGAGACGAAGGGCTATAAAAGTTATAACCGCAGGATTTTCACTGTCAGCGCGGCCATTAATCCAGTCCAGTCCCTTCCAGACGCTCGTATAACTACTTGGTAACGCCCTTGGTAAAGACCGAACTGGGATCGTTTCGAAACTGGAACTGGAAACTGAACTGAGAGACTAGAGAGACGGGCAGGGGACTAGAGCTATAGCTAGAGTTCTTTTCTTTCCGCGTTGACTTTAATAATTTCGTTCATTATGAATTAATTTAATTTGAGACACGGTTCCATTCGGATGTTTCTTTTTTTTTTTTTGGTTGCCCTCGAGAGAGAGAGCACGACGGGTGGGCGCCACGGATTGTGTCAAAGATATGCGACGCATGTGGCGCAAAGTTCCGCCAAATGCACAGTTGGTAGTCGTCGCTTCGATTGGAATTTCTATATATATATACGAGTATATATATAACCCTATTTAATACACAGTAGACCTTTACTCTGAGCGAGGGATCTCTACAAAAAAGGTCAAACCCAACGCCAAATTGGCTCACAGAAGTCGAGTTTTGGGTTGGAGGTGAGAAGCAGAGAGAGAGAGAGAGAGAGAGGGGATATCTCTGGAACTGAGACTGAGACTCTTTAGCGTCCCAGACAGGCAACGTTGCGTGTCTGGTCGGCTTTGACCCAAAATAAAGTTGGCATTTTGAGTGTTTTATTGCATGGACACAAGTTTCAAGCAATCAACAAAGCGACTGATCAAATGCAAGATCATCCCAATGGACAGACATGCCATACTCAGTTCCCTCGCACGAAGAGATCCCAGAGAAGAGAGAGAGAGAGAGAGAGAGAGAGAGAGAAAATATGTTTATAAACATGCACATTTGGCACGCGATCATCAATTTTCGATGCCTACAACTGCGTACTTCGAGATACTTTTCCCATTTACCCATCCGACGGGCCCTCAACAGTTCCGAGCTCCAACTTAAGGTCCCAGACTGCTCTCATCGTTATCACTATGCAACAAAGATGATTTAAAGTGTTTTCTTTCTACCTACCCATCCGACCCTTCCGACTGACTTATTGCTCTACACTGAATGAGTAATGCGAGCGGGCGGGATAAATCATATATTACCTACTGCAAGAGACTGAGGAGGGTAAATTGAAATTATGCAGAAAGTATAATTAGTTTTCTACTCTTGTATGTAGAAATGATTTTTAGTTAAGTTCCCATTCATATCCAGAAGACACTCAATTCATAATGAGTATTTCATAGGATTCTCGCTTGGGTTTTCTTAAAAAAAAAAAAAAAAAAGAACCTGCTTTGGCATAATAATGTTCTTTGCTGCATTTTGCAAATTCATCATATACCTATACCTATACCTATTTCATACCTATAAATTTACCTATACCTATACCTATACGTTCCTGTTCCTGAGTTCCTGGGCTAAGCCTCTTGGGAGTCGCCTTCTACATTTTCTAGTGTTGATTCTATACCTTAATTGTTACACAATGATCGCGCTGAATCTGCGTCTGGTTCTACCTCTCTCTCTCCCTCCCTCTCTCTCTCTCTCTCTCTCTCTCTCTCTTCCCAATTATAAAAGCCGATTAGATAACCAACAAGGCATCCCAAAGCAAGTGGCCCATCATCATGTTTTATTATATGCCCAGCGCGTTGCTGTTTTTGGATTATAATGCCGAAGAACAACAAGCAGGAGATGGGGGGAAGGAGAATCGAGGTAAGGTAAAAAAAAGTCCCAACTCATTCGCTGCCATTTAGAGCAACAATAGGAGAGAGAGAGACCGACGCAAATGTAAACAGCGAGTGCGGGGATCGATACGAAAATGAGCAATAACCGAAAAAGTTTACCCCGTTTGGAGTTTGGAAACGGAGTTGTAGCGTCCAATCGATCGACCTTCTCTCAACGGAGGCACTACCAACAGCACTACCAACCTCCAAGAAGCCAACAAGTATACCCAAATATGCGATCATTACTCATGCGCGATTTCACAATAAATCAACGAGACGTGTTCACAATAATTTTATTCAACTTATTTTCTTGTCGGTTGGTCTCGGCCAGCTACGGTCTCTGGTCTCAGGTCTCTTCGGATCCCGGTCTGGTTTGTGCTCTCTCTCTCTCTCTCTCCTGCTTGCCTGCTTGCTGTGTGTGTCGATTGTTATTAACTGTGTGGCTCACTGTGTGTGTGTGTGTGGTGTGTGTGGGGCAGCTCGAAAGGAGCGCAGGCTTTTATGTTGTTGTCGGCGGCGGCGATGGCGGCGGCAACAATGAAACCGTTTTTCGTTACGAGCATTGGGAATGTGTTGCTAAATATGCAAAGCGACTCCGCATCGACATCGACTGGATCGACCGGGCTGGACTATGCTACTATGCTAGCTTCATGTTGCTGCTGCTGGTGGTTCCTACTACCTCAAGCTGTTGGTGGTGCCTTGGCGCGTTGGCGTCGTGATGTGACGCTTCCCACTCTGCAGGCCCAGAGAGCTCGAGCCAGAGCCAGAGCCAACACGGCGCTCTCTGAGTGCAACTATTTTCATGTCGCGGATCGTGATGAAGTTAGGTGCATGGCCACGCAATGGGGCATCTCTCCTCCCCCCCCCTTCCCCCCTATCTCTGCCTGGCCCACGCCCTCGCTGGAATCATTTGCAAACAGAGAAAAGTAGCAGGCAAACACGATTTAATTGTTACGCACATTGACAGTGTGCACAGTGGGACAAGCATGCGATTCTATTGTTTAACCCAAAACATATGCAAAGCAATGTTGTCCCCCCTCCCTCCTGCTGCACTCCCTGGCAATTCCCTTAAGTCAATTCCAAACACGATGGGATTGTTATGTTGCCAACGTTTAACAGCCCATCCAGAGCGAGAGGCCCCTCGAGCAGCCCCATAATTCAAAACGTACAATTGTTTTCTAATGAAGGGTTTACCCCCATCGCTTTTGCACTGTGAAAACTATCGTCGTGAGTCGTGAGTCGAAGACACTCGCGGGCGATGAATGTGAACGCTTTGTGGGTGGTTGAGATCATTTTTGGGGAACGATATACAAACAATGAAATTACATAACCTAAAAGCATTATTTTCATAAACGGAAAAACTCCTTGAGCTCAAACTAAAACTATGGTCTAAATAAATATACTTTAACTGTATACTAGTATTATTACTATATATATATTTATAAAACTGCGGGGATCTTGCTAGACTACACTAAACTTTAATTTAAAATTCTTAACTTGTACTTAATAAAATAAAAGATAACAATAATAAGAAAATACACTATTTTATAAATTATAAAAATTATATTTATACCTATAGATCCTTTATCCAAGCTACACTAAACTAAATATTAGTTTATAACATTTAATTTGAACATAATATTCATACAGCTTAAATTTTCGATTTTATTACAGAACAAAATTTGAAGTTCTGTAGAATCACCATCGATTAATAAACATAAACATACGATACAATTATCTTTATCTTATCCAGGAAAATGAACAGTATTTTCTTAAATATAATTAATTTATTATAAATTCCCAAAGACTTGTTATTTAAAGTTAAATTTGTATTAAACTGCACATTTATTTTATTTTTCTGAGCAAATTATAATACAATATCGATTTTGATGTATAATCTTGTATTTTTAATTTTCTGAATAAATTCCGGGAACTTTTTGATCAAGGTCTTTGGAGTACAGCAGGTGTAAAATAATTTCCCAATTCATTTTTTCCCCTCTGATTACCTAAATGACTAATACTCTGGAGTTATAATGTTGTAAGGTAACTTTGACATGCTTTTGGGCTTGTCCAGGCCAGTCTAAAATCAATATGATCGTTTGTAATATCAATATGATATGATAGGTTATCGTCAATGATAATTCATCATGTTTTACATATTTAATATGCCAACTTACTATGTAATTGTTATTTCTATTGTTATGACGGAAAGAGACTTATCTTTTATTATCAGAAGATTAAGATAAGATATGAATGAGCTCCAAGAAATGCATATACTATAGATTTTGCAATTTCTGCACTCTAGAAAAGTATTAAGAATTCTGAAACTCTGTCTTAAATAAACATTACTTGTTATTCTTTATATCTTTTGAATTAAATATATAAAGAAGATTCAATTTCGTAAGATATTATGCCAAAATTGCTCCAATTAATTTGCAAACTATGCCATATTATACAGATTCCTTTTGAAATTCGGCAAGAATTACGAAACCAGCTGCCTCCAGGAAAAGCCCCTTAAAATTTGTCAAAAAAAAGGTTGCAGCTGCGGGCTATTTTTTTTTTGGCCATGGATTTTATTTTAATTAAGCAATGCAGCACATAAGTCGGGACAGTTTTACATCATACGAGGAGAGGAGAGGAGAGAAATGAAAACAGAATACAGAAAACAGAAAATGGAATAATCTGTCAGCAATCTGTGCTATGCGGCACTTGTGTAAAGGGCATTGGAGGCTTCGTCGTGTCGCATAGTTTGCATTTCGTACATGTTTTTTATAAATAACGCTAAGCAGAGCCGCCAAGTGAAGTCAAGGCGGGCATGGCGACAAGTCGATGAAGTGCAGCAAGCAGGGCAGGCATCGAGATGGGCAGGGGAAAAAGGCAGGCAGGCAGGCAGGGAGGGATGGAGCTGGCACTACTGTCAAATGCAGAGGCAGGCAGAGTCAGTGGAAGATGGAAAAAAGTGCGACGATCCAGCTTGGTAATCCTCTCTCTCTCTCTCCCCTCTCTCTCTCTCTCTCTGCTGTGTTTGGGCAAACATGGATTTCGTTTTAAAAATCGTGTCTTGTTCTTGCCACGCTCGAGCCAACAACAAAAGGGGTGGGGTGAGGGGTCGCCCCTTAGAACGCAGATCAGTTTTAGTGGCTCCACTGATGGCTATGGCTAATATGCATGCAATCAGCCAAGAAGTGGCAGCAGCAGCAGTGCTTAGCCTGGCCAGGACGGCTGAGGGGGTTAGCCACGAAAATATGTTGCGGTTTTGTAAAACGGGCTGCCACGCAAAAAACCAATAGATCAGGCAACAAGTCGCTAACTGCCCCCCCTCTTACTAGTCCCCCCTGCTCATGACACATATTTTGCTTAACGAATGTCACATAGCCGGGAATGGCATGAGAGATGCTGCTGCTGCACTGCATCCGAGGCACATTCACTTATGTGTTGCCGCACGTACGCTCGACTCCCGTTCTGGTTGGGATTCTGGCTGTCTCCCAGCCTCCCTGGCTGTCTCCCTGCCTGCTCAGCCTCTCTGCCTGCCTCCCAGTCTGTCCTGCCCTGCCCCCCGTCCAGCTGCTCCTCCTCCAGCCAAACCAAGCTACTGTCAAAGTCACGTTTTAATGCTAAGCTCGACGCTCGATTCGGTTGCCTGAAATATTGAGATTGAGTTACGAGCAGGCAACAACTTTTGTCAACACGCGAAGCTGCATAAATGCCGCTTAAATGGCATAAAATATGCATATGCATTTTGCCCAGGCCAGTTGCCCAGTTGGCCCATTGCAGTTAGCCAAGTTAGCAAGTTGCAACTTACCTGGCCAGTTATCTTGCAGCTCCAACATATTTCAAAGTTACACGACTGACGACTCGACTTGCCTGCCTGACACGCCCTTAGTTAGTTAGTCGAACGAGTAGCCCCCCCCCCCTTACTCACCCTCCCTCCCTCCCTCCCTCTCTGCCTGCCTGCCTGTCAGCCTTTCAGTCAGCCGGCCTCAACTATGTGGCCAGTTTCCTGTTGCACGCTGCAGGGCCACGTTTCGCGTACTGCCTGCCTGCCTGTCTGTCTGTCTGTCTGTCTGTCTGTATGTCTGTCTGTCTGTCCATCCTAACCTGCCCTCTCTGCTACCCACAATCCTTCACAAAATTCTTTGTAATTTGCGTTTTTCACACCCATTTGATGTAGCTGCAGTTTTAACCAAGTTTTAATCTTAATCCCTGCCACCGAAATTGCTAACTAGTCGTAGTACTCATAAATGCCCTAACCGAAAAAGGGGGACGTGCCCAGGGCAGGGAACTGGGGAATTCGCATGCAAAACAACGTTGCCATAAATCGATGTGGCCTCTCTTGCCTTTTGTTTTCCTTCTCGTCTCTTAAGGGAAAAACTGTCATGTTTTTCATGTTAGTCTCAGTCTCAGTCTCAGCTAAAATGCTGATAAAGAGAATTCAAATGAAGAGATATAATAGAATTTTTCAAGTTAATTGCGGGTTGCAAAGCAGGAAGCGTGCTTAATGTTTTTTCTACATTGTTGGGGGGAGAAAAGTGGAAAAACAAGAAAGAAAAAAAAATGAGATTGAATGGAAAATTGATGGAGTAGCAGGTTGAAGCTGCTACTTATATAATGGATCCAGCTCTTATCTGATTTGAAAATGTTATGAAAATAAAGTGAAGATATTTTCCTAGGGTTACACTACAGTAAATCGAACGAACACTCCTGGTTTTATATATCAGTTGATGCTGATCAAGAATATATATATGCAAATATTTTATAGGGCAGGCAAAGTCGAATTTCTCGGCCAAAATGCACGAGAAGCTAAAAAATAAGTATCTAAAAAAAATTATTTAATATTTTTAAGCTAGAAAATAAATATCTAAAAAATTGTATTTAATATTTTTAACCATCTTTAACTTTTAAATCTCTTTCTATAGTCTGGCTATATCAGCTCTTTTTCCCCACTTTGATTAGCTGTCCAAAAATGTTTGTATACCATTATTATATGCCAATATGATTGGTCATGATGATGTTCGCTTGAACTTATAATCAATATATGTAAGTTTGTATATTTGTATATATATATATATAGCCGTATATCGGCACCAAACTTAGCCAATTTAAGAATCTCATCAATTGCTTTGTCAAATGTGAACCGCAAGCTAAAAACCACTTTTCAGCCTTCAATCCGCGCCCGGTTATCAAAAGTAATTTTCAGCGTGAGATGGGTAGAGGGAGCTTATAAGGAGGGGGGGGGGAGGGGAGGGCTACCCATATAGCCCGCAGGTGATAAAACTCAATACTTTTGTGTGTTTATGGCCAATCAGAAATCATGCCCAGGCCCACCTCAATATTCGCACACACACATAGCACAAACTCTGATTTTTCTTCTATATGCATAAGCAGCAGCTTCTGTAACCCCCCTTCCTCCCTCCATCCGTCTCTACGCCCATGGCACTGTCAGTGAAAACGAGTGTCATTTTTAGCCAATTTCGCTGCGTTGCGGTTGCGTGGCATGAAAACTCAATGGACTGGACACGAGCCCATCTACAGCTAAAAAGGGGGGCTGAACAGGGGAGTAGACTCCAAAAGGGGTAGGGGGGTTTAGCAGAAAAAAAAGTGCGAACGCGTTAACTACATGGCGTCGCCAATCTTAGCTGGAAAACGTACGACAAGACAAGACAAGCCAATTGCTGGCTGCCTGCCTGGCCGTGCTCGAGCTCGAGCTGTGGATGCAGTGCGAGCTGAAGTCGTAGCTGGGAATAGGGAACAGGGAGCCAGAGGGGGGGCAGAGGGGGAGCACAGCACAGTAGCGCCTGCGGGCCAATAAGTGTGTGAAATAAACAATGTGCACACGTAGCCCCAACGTCCAATGGGTTCCTCTTCGTGTTGCTTGTACATTTTTGTGCTCAACCAGACACAGCAAACCAGGCAACAAAAGCAACAAAAAAAACAACAAAAAATGAAGAAAAATAAATAAATAAATTGCAACATTGGCAGCATATTTTTACACTTTGGCTTGCACCAAAAACCCACGGCCCTGGCCTCACCTGGTCTGCCCTGGCTCGGTCTGACTTGCTCCGACTTGGTTCGACTTGGCAGCGACAGCGCAATACGCACTTTTTGCAACTTTCGTATATAGTAAGTATTATATCGCATATAGCTCAGCGCAAATTGGGTATAATTAGTTTTAAATGCAGTTTGTCACGTTGCAGCGCACAATGCGCACAATTAATTAAAAATAATAGTTGCATACCCCGTTCCCCCCACACATATTGCTGCATATTTATATTATTTTTATCGAGAGAGAAAGAGAAATGGAATAAATCGAATAGATTTGCGTATGATCATTAAATCATAATTTAAAGTTTCCTCATCAAAATTAAATTTAAATATAAATAAATAAAAAGAAATAAAATTTGTTATAAAATATGCCAATTATTGCAAATTATTAATATTATATCTTAGAGAATATCTTACGATTAAAAAGATGAATTTATAAAATAAAAAAAAATGCAACTTGTATTAAGTTAAGTTAAATATTTACCTATGCATAATAACAAGGATAAATATTTATGCATAAATATTTATAACATTTAATATACTAATTATTAGATCTGAATGTATTTTGAAAAATATATATAATATATTTATTTACCTTAATATAAATTTTTCCTATAATTATATTAATATATTAATATATTAACTAATTATTAGATCTGAATCTATTTTGAAAAGTATATATATAATATATTTATTTACCTTAATATACCTTTTTTCTATAACTATATTAATATATTAACAGTATTTAAATTTTTTTCAAAATGGACATTTAATTTTCTTGATATTCCCTAGAAACTAGAGTATTTGCCATTCGTATAGATGCAACTTTAGCTGCAACTTGTGGTATTTGTTGTTGTTGCCACAACGTTTAAGTGGCCCCGCATGCCTAGGCGACGTTTTCCCTGCTTGCAACTGCAGCAGCTCGTAGCCCGTTCCCCAGCTCGATCCACAGCCCGATCCCGAGCCGGATCGTTGGCTGTCAGCGCTATGGCGTCAACGTTGCCCAGGAACCTCTCGCTCTCTCTCTCTCTCTCTGCGTGCCTGGCTAAGGAGTCTGCTGCCTGTTTTTTTTTTCTCTTTTTTTTGCCAGTTCCCGTGCCTTTTCGGACGATGTCTCATCAGGCGCTGCCCTTTTGCTGATTAAAACTGCGAAATCCAATTTATTTCAAAATTTATTGTGTCTCACACGCGCAGCGACGTTCAGGAATTGAAAAATATCAATAAAGGCATATGAATTGTTACCCAATAATAAATCAAGCTCTGCCTCTGCCTCCGACTCCGACTCCAACTCCAACTCCGACTCCGACTCTGTCCGACATTCGCGTCTGTGGCCAGAAATGGCGTTCACAGCGCAAACAAATGTGCCTGCTTTTTATTGTTTATATAATACAGAAAAAAAAACTGAAAAAATAAGGAAAAAAATAAACCAACTTTGGCATTTTTCGCACCGCAGACAAACGCGAAATATTTCAATGCGAAAATCACCGAAAATCGTTTCGATTGTTGGTTTTTTGCCTGCTTTCTCACTCACTCACTCTCCCTCTCTCTTTTCTCTCTCTCTCGCGGGGCAAACGATCCAGCGTCATTTCATTTCAATTGGGACGGCAATTTTCTAAGAACGAAGCGCATACCACGAAACCAAAAGGGAACCCAACGGAGAACGAGCTCGATCTGGCGAGGAAGCCCCAAGGAAGACGTCGGACTGGAGAATCAACAACGCCGGCAATGGGCAAATGGCTTGCTTTGGTGTTTCGGAAATATGTGCAAACAATTACGAAGGACAGAGCAGGAGGAGGAGGCAGGGGGGGAGTAGATCGCAAATCTCTCTGGCACTTCTCACTCGCCTTTTTCGCGAAGTGTGCACCGTCTGTCTTAGTGATTTTTCGTCAATTAGAATGAGCCAACGAGCTGCGAATGTGCGAAGATACAATTTTTTCGGGTGCCCCCATAAGGAGCATCGCGAGCAGAGGAGCCTCAAACCATCGAGCGGCAGCTCAAATTAATATCTCGACGATAACTCAAAGTTGGCACAGTCAGATGAACGAGAGAGAGAGAAAGAAAGAGCGAGAGAGAGACGAGCAAAGACTCTGAGCGCCAGTGCTGTCAACTCTGCATTTTTCCCGTCAAATCTGGCTTTTATTTTTGCGAGCAGCGGGAATTCTGAATTTTTTCGTTGTACATTAGGTTAGCCTTTTTCGCTTATCGAAATCTCCAATATTTTCTATGAAATTGTGCACATAATATATTTTAATTATTAATTATTATTTATTAAGTGGTTTAGTTTTCAATTTTACATAACATATTTTAATTTTAGGTTTTTGAGATTTTTACTTTATGTTCTTTAGCTTTTTTACTCATTTTTTTTTGTTTTTATCTGTTTTTTGAGTTTTTTGCATAGGTGCTCCTAAAAATAGGTCTATTTTTGTTCCAAAAGTTAGTTATTTTTCACTTCTTCGCAATTGCCAAGATTTTCTATATTTTTTTAGCTTAAAATGCATTTTTTTTCCACTTTTTTCTTTAAATATGTTATTTAACTTTCATTTTTATATAATATATTTATATATTATTTCTATATTTCTTCTAGCTTTTTTCGCATTTTATTATAAATTCTTTAGATTTTATAATAA
This sequence comes from Zaprionus tsacasi, assembly GCA_018904105.1. NCBI lineage: Eukaryota > Metazoa > Arthropoda > Insecta > Diptera > Drosophilidae > Zaprionus > Zaprionus tsacasi. The sequence goes on along the minus strand of JAEIFR010000262.1, from coordinate 1,624,898 downwards.
TAAAAAAAGCTGTTATTTTGGAAACATTGCTTTTTTGGCTTTTTTACATATCATACCTTTATCTTAAAATGCATTTTCGTTCAAAGATAATCTTTAAATATGTTGTTTAATTTTATTTGTTTATATATTAATATTATTTCTATATATCTTCTAGCTTTTTTCGCATTTTATTATAAATTCTTTAGAGTTTGTAATAAAAAAAAGCTGTTGTTTTGTAAACATTGTTTTTTTTTTTGGCTTTTTTTTACATAGATGTCAGCTTTTTTTTATTTTTGTTGGCAGCGCTGACTGGGAGCGCTCTTCCCAGCGTATATCGGTTTTTTTTTTTTTGCAAATTCGCGTTCCACGTTCCAACATCCTGTTTCGTGCCGTTCATCTTGTCTTTTCAATTGTGGGGCTGCCTGCGTTGCTGATGCTGTTGTTGTTGTTGTTGTTGTTGTATTTGTTGTTGTTGTTGTTGCCAGCTAGTTAAGCAGTTAAGCAGTTTCGCGTAAACGTTTTTCCAATATGACTTCGCTTCGTTGTTGCTGTTGCTGGTGCTGCCGCTGCGCCTGTGTGTTTAGGCTGTCTTCAGGGTTGTTATTTTAAAATTAGCACTTTGATTTAAGTTGTCTACACTCTTGGCGGCCTGTCTCTCTAGTCCCGGTCTCCTTCTCTCTCTCTCTCTCTCACACACACTCTGTCCCTTTCGCGCTCTGCTGTGGCAGCTGCAACTGCAGCAAGGTGTTGGAACAGCTGAGTGAAGTGAAGGGCAGCGGGCGGAGGCAACGTTGTTGATTACTGATTGCTCAGCTCCAGCGAAAGGTTGAAGGTTAGAGCAGATTAACTGCCGCACGAGTTGTTGTTGTTGTTGTTCCCGTCGCCGTTGCTGTTGCTGTTGATGCAACAAAAGCTATTATCTACATATCATGCGAGGGGGGCAACGTTGTGGGAGGAGGAGTAACCCGTCGCGGGGTCTGAGAAATGTCAAAAATGCAAAAAAATAAAATTATCCAAATACCTTATTTTCTGCAGCTAGTTAAGGTATATGATTATTTTGAATATTTGGCATTTCCTGGTCTCAGGCCAGTCAAGTTGTCAAAAGCGACGCACGTGTAAACTGCCGGATTGGATAATTATTACAATCCTCCAGCGGATTTCTTTACAGTCAGCTAAATGTATGTACATATGAATTAAATAATGATTTACTATAATTACCAGACATTTCAGGCATTACAAATATTAATATAATATTATTAAAAATAATAATATTATATATACTCAGCAGTTTCAAATATGTATAGAGTTATACTCTTATTTTAAGGCCTTGCAAAGGGGGTTTTATATATATATTATTATTTTATTTTTTCCTAGCATCTATAGTAGTTTAAAAAGGGAAAAGACATCAAGACTCTCATCAAATAAATAAAGCCAGAATACGTTCAAATAAACTTTATCTATTAAAATTATCATTTGTTTTATTAATCATTGAAAAGTTAAGCAAATAAATTTAAGAAAATAATGAATTAACAAGTTTTAAAATTTATTTTTAAAAAGCTTTGGGACGGATCATCATCCTCACTTCCTTGAGAGAATGCCCATTTTCCCAATGAAGACTTCTGTGCTTATTGGATTCAAAATAAATTCCATTTAGATTTCTGTAAGAAATATAACGATATTTACCATTTCAGGAAATTTTGTTCAAGGTAAAGATAGAGAAAAAACACTTACGCATTATAACAATTTTTGTGCCACCATCCAGTTTGATATTTTACAGCGCAATGTGCTGTACTATCGTCGTTGTCGCTATCATATGTCGAAAATCTCTGATTTTTCACCCAAGTTAATAAGTTGATATTGATTGTCTTCACCCGAAATGGCGAACTGATCGTATCTGGCATAGAAGGTGCTTTTATCGGTGTTTTGCATGTGTATATAAAGCTCGTGGGGTTGCTCGGTTGTTAGTCTATGTATTTTTTCTAGACCGAGGAAAAAATCACCGTCCCAGAAGTCTCCAAAACCATTGCGATACGTAGTCCAATTCATATTGAAGTCGACTCCGCCCCTGATTCTCTGCTGTATAACAGTTCATCCTGGACCCATGGTAGCAGGGTTACATAGAACCTCAAAAGTAAAGCCATTAGCTGTGGTAACATTGTGCACACCCGTAGAATCCCTGTCATTGCAACCCTTAGAATTTTGATTTTCTTGTTTCAAGTATTCTGCGTTAGAATCGTTTTTTTCTTCAAGTAACTTTATAATTTTAGATGTGGCACTTGCAACTTCTACTTTGAGCTGGGTCACTTCCTTTAGAAGCATAGTTTCCCTTTCCTCAAGTTGCCTAATTCGATTATTCTTGTTGTTACGATTAACCTGCTCAAAATATGCGAACATAGGCTTTACTATCTGGTTTACGTACACCCCGCACTTCTCGTCCAGTTCATCAAACCTGTAAGACTGATAAAAACACAAATTATGAGATAACTTTATATGCTGATTCTGATTCTATGATCCTTACCTGATTGGATTCACCAGGATTAGCATGTCCTAGCACGGCGTATAGCAGGATCAACCCGAAAAGATGAACGTAGATTATCCTCATTTCTCTTGAGACTCTCGCGAAACACAAAATCACAAATATTCCGTTTAACACTATATCAAAATAAACAATGATGTTTCGAGCGTGGATTCCTCGTATTATATAGCCAGATAAGACATCCTCGGACATCAGCAATGAACTTGATCGGGGATTTTTTTTAAATTTGGGGTTATTTGAGTGACCCAAAAAATAATATGAAAGATTATTTGCTTATCTGGGTGTAGGAATATTAATTTAATATACCTGTATTTAATTTGCTGTTTTTATGGCATGTATTTGAGATTATATATATTTGGCAATAATCGCAATTCCCTATGAGTTTATACTTTTGTAGAGGGTATATTAATGACAACATTATTAGCATTAAAGCTTTTAGGAATGGACCAAATGCTTAGTAATAATTTTAAAGGGAACATCAAAGGCCTACGGCATGCTAAATTTTAATTTTCTTTATTTTTTAATAATTACATATGAGGGCATTAGATATTTTTATGCACTTGGGTTTATTTTTAGAATTTGTACTTATATTACTCAAATTATTTATCGATCTTTACATCAATTTAAAGCAGCTCAATTTCCCTTCTATTTGTCCATCTAGTTATTATTTAAACATATATCTGCCTCAATTTAATATATATCGACAATTTATGCAATCTTTAAGTTTATTGACACTCTATTCATTTATATATATTATCACTCTTGTCCAATCTATCAACCTTATAAATACTATATCTTAATTTCTTACTTATTCCATCTGCGAACTCACTTCCCGCAGCACATCCGTTGTGGCATTTGCATATCTTGAGCATCTGACCTCTAATCAACGAAATACCCCAAAATACATACTAGTTTTCCGACATGCGTCGAACGATTAAAGAACCATCAAAGTGTTGTTAAAATCGAATTAAGCGGAAATCGAACCCGAGGCTAGTTCAACGGAAGAGCAGATGTTTATGGTCTGGCCAATTAATGATAGAGTTTATATGGCAATTCCTGCGAGAATTAAACAAGTTGTTCCTGACATATATATATTATGGAAATTCGAAAATAAACAGGATTGTGTATCCTATGTTTATAGCTAGATCTACGGATTGCCTTCCTTCTCAGCTCGTTATCAAGTCAATTTTGCTCATTTACACCTGCTGCAATTGCAGTTCTATTTCTCCCGCTTTACTAGAATATATATGTATATATAGTATGGTAGTTTTTTATAGCCCAAAGCTGAGCTTCGTCATCTGCCTTATCGGCATGCTGCGATAAGCAACTTTCACATCATTCCCACTGAGGTCGTAATCAATCATTAAGCTCGCTTATCTGTGTGAGGCTTTTTTTAGCAGTCTCAGCTTCCGGTTATCTACAGGAGCAGCCCCAACCCACTCTTTCTCTCTCTCTATCTCTCTGCTCAACCGATTTCAGATCTGACTTAAGTCGTATGCTTATCACACACACACACAGTTACTTGAGCTGCTTGTGTTAATTAAAATCAGCTTACGAGTGTGTCATAAAATGCACTCATATCGGACACACACACACACACACACACACACACACACACACACACTCAATACTAATCAGACCGCGAGCACCCAAAGTTGATACATTTTTAATGCGCACTGTGGCCGGAAGGAAGCGCAACACGTGAACGTGTTAATATGGACAGCACAATCTATTAATTTGTCAACAATAAAAGAGACCGAACGACAGAGGGAGACAGAGTGGACAGACAGAGAGAGAGAGAGAGACTGACAAGACTGACAACATCAACATCGATGGGAAGCGTCAATGAGAGCAACGATTGAGGAGGCTGCACAACTGCTGGGACGGAGGCGATAACGAAGCGTCGGGAGGAGACGGGAGAGGGGAGGGGCAGCAGGTATCTCATTGGCTGCTCGACTTGACTGCTTGGTTCGCCGCTTGTCAGCACAGCAGGTACGAAATTAATATGCGAGCAACAATTAAGATAAGCGCGCAAACTTGTGAAGTTGCTGCCAACTCGGGGCGCAGTCGGTGGCCAAAAGCAGCAGCGGCAGCGGCAGCCACTGCCAACAGTGACTAAGCCATTGCGACGCTTTTTGGGTGACGTCGCACCTCGTTTTGGAGCCGGACGGGCGGGCACGTCTTCGGTAGCTCCCCGAAAACATTATCTCCATTAACCGTTGTCTCTTCTGGTCTTCTTGTCTTTTGGCTGCAAGGTGGCCTTGTTGACAAACGGCGGCATGTTTTATTTTACATCTTTTTTTTTTTTTATTTTTTATTAAACGATAATAATATGAATTTCATAAATTTTACGAGGCATAATTTCTGCCGCTGCACTGCGTACGGGTTGCATAATAATATTAATTAAGCGAGGCATACCTCGAACCTCTTTTTGGAATTCCAAAGCAATTCGATACCATCTGTATGGGTTTTATTTTTGTGTTATAATTGACTTGAATTTCAAAAAGAATTTTGAATATGTGTGTGCTTAATTCAGTTGTCTTTATTTATATCTTGCAAAATGAAAGGAATAATATTGGATTTGGCAAAATAAATATTCTATAAGCCTTATTCAGCCTTATTCTAGAGATCCAAGTGAATTCTTTTCTATTTATTTATTTGCTTAAGGCAAAAGTTAAATTCTTTCTTAAATATAACTAATTTGACATACATAAATAATAATATATTGATTTCTATTAAGGAAATTTAAAGAAAAAGTAGCTAACAATAAAATCATGATAATTCCCTTCTATTCTATCTCTCTAAATTGAGTTTATTAATTTAATTTATTATAAAACCAGCCTGATCATATTTACAAAGCCTTATGTGCAAATCCAGCATATATCATATTCTTGACAACCTTATATAAAACATCTATCAACATATTTATTAACTATAATATTCCCTGCATAAACTGAACCTAATTCAATCGTATCATTTGATTGTTTCACTTAGTTTTCACTTTATACAGCCTAAACTTCAGGTTCCCCAATGGAAAACTAGTTCAACTAGTATAATAATTTTCATTCGTATTATAGAGCGAAAGAATTCAAATGGAAAATGCTCAACAAGAACATAAATCAAAGAGTCAAAATTGATATGGTGGGCAATTAAATGCGAACGATGAAAATTATATTGCCATAATTCGTAGCAGTTACTACCAAAAAAAAAAAAAAAACTCGTTTTTGGCGAGTGTGTAACATGAGAACGTGTGAAATTTTGCTAAAAAATGAGTATTTTATGGGATTTTCCCTTGGCATTTTTGTTTTATGGATTTTTTGGATTTTTTCTCAATGCGGTTTTCTGGTATTTTGTCATAAAACACCTGACAGATGGTGTAATTCGAGCCAGGTCGAGAGAGGAGCAAGAGCTGCGATGCGGTTGACAATCTGTAATTGATAAATGATTGAAGCATTCAAGGTAATTTACAGAGGTCTAAAGGGGGGAGGGGCACCCCTAGCAGATGTCTCATACAACATTTGGGGGCATGAGGCATGGGCGTTACTTTTGGCAGTTTGACAACTTATTTCAGACGCGTCAATTACCGCTACCCACAGCTGCTGACAGTTGCAATTAAAAACTAAAAAGCCAACAGCAATTGCAACTACAACAACAACAGCAACATCTACTACAACAACAACAAAAACAAGTTAATAGACATGTAAACTGCAATTAAAACACGCGCAGAGAGAGGGAGAGACACCAAAATATTTTGAGCGTCTTGTTGTTGGTTTGTTTTCTTAATTAAAATATTTAAGCACGCAAATAGTAGGCCTGGCTAGCACAACCAGTTGGCCAGTTAGCCAAGTTAGCCAAGTTAGCTAAATGGCCAACAGACAGAGCGAGCGGGCAATGGGCGTGCCTGGCGCTGCTGCGGCTTTAATCAAAGTTTTTGCCAGCGGGGAATCAATCATTTGAAATTTAAACGTCATCGTGCGTCAGAAAACTCATAAGACAAAACAACAACAACAACAACAGCAGCAACAACACAACCTGGCAGAGTCATGCGAGGCAATGCCAAGTCGAAATCCTACTTGGAGGCCCGTTGTGAATGCGAATGTGGCGTGTCCGAGTTTTTAGCGCTGCCAGCCCCACCGAAAACCCACAGATCCCTCGTTCCCCATTCCCAGTACCAACTGTGGACGCAACGCAATCCCACAAAACATTTTTCTCCTGCACGACGCAGCTTTTTTTTATATATATATAGTATTATTTTAAATGAAAGCCAGGCAAAATTAATGCGTGTGGCCAACGCCATCAGCATCGCCCCCTGCTTATCACTGTCAAGCATCTAAACGGGGCTCAGACAAACCAGACAGAGAGCGACAAAAGCGGCCCAACTACAACTGGAACAGAAACTGGAACGAGGCTTCAAAGTCTGTCTGAAACTCTATCCGAAACTGGAGCTAGAGTATGGATAGAGCCGAGAGAACTGACAGCGAGACGATGTTTTAGTTCAATTTATTTGCCAAATATCAATATAAATTTTATTAGTTTACTGCCAGTCAGACAGCAAGAGTGAGAGAGACAGAAATATATTTAAAATTTATGCGCTTTTGTATACATGTTTTTTGTTCGCATTTGAATAGATCTTTAATAAGTGATAAACATTTGAAAACGACAATTTTAGAGTCGATTAATTAATTAAATGCCAATTGAAAACGACAACAAACAACAACAAGAATAACAACAAATGGCGGCAATAAAATTCCAAATTGATTGATTTTTCAGCAAAAATAAAAAATAAATAAATGAGAACAATATGCTGCTCTTGGGGAATTATTTACGGGCCTCCTCTGCTTATCGAAGATGGCCTTTCAAAAATTAAAGCTAACCAGCTCGCGTTGTTAAGCTTCTTAGCTGCAAATTAACATTATTTGTAATTTTAGAAAATGTATATTATATATTTATATTTCAAATAAAAACATTGATATGTATTCTATAGTATTTGCAATTATGTTTATCAATTGCATTACAAAATTTACGTTGCGTAATTGAATACTAAAGCGAATTACGTATAAGCTTTTTGCGTAACGCAATTAAAGTATTTTAGCCAGATTCGAAAGTGAAGCGTATAATAAAAATGGCTATAAAATGTAAATTTAATTAAATAGTTAGATTGAAAATAGTTTAAAATTACGCTACATAAACCGCGTTGCATAAGATGTTACGTAATTTCACGTATAAAAAATGGCTCCATCTGCTTGATAAATTTCAACACATTTCAGGACCTTCTCTTTTCTTTTCTTTTCTTTTTTTTCTGCTCATTACGTATACGCATCGCATGATAATCTAACATTCTGAACTTCAGCTTTCTCCTGCTCTCTTCTTCCGTGTGGGTTCTTTATTTCCCGCTAAGTTTCCCATGCAACGATTTAAGTTCAATATTTGAACTCTTTTTAATTGATCTTGATTAATCGCGCACCAGACTCCATATCAACTTCGCGGTTCCCCGACCAAATGCCACACACACGCCGCACGCACACACACGTGCGCACAACCATTAATTACAGTTTAATTGCCAAAAAAAAAAAAAATAAGAAACATAAAAAATAAGCCAAGAAAAGAAGGCAGGGTGGGAAGAGGGCAAGGAAAACGTTAATAGTTTTGTCTTATCAGCATAAACAGTTTCTCCTAATTTCATTAGTTTAATGGCGAAACGAAAACCCAGGCCAATCCCCCTCTGCGTGAAAGAGAAAAACAAACAGAACCGAAGAAAAAAACAACAATAAACGAGCTACCAAACTACGCAAAACGTGCAAAGCGGAAAGAGCAACAAAAAAAAAAAAAAACAGAAAAATTGTTAACAATTGTGAGAATAAATTGCTAAATAATTAAGTGGATCAACGGCCTGGCCTGGTACCCCGCGAGACAAAGTTCCAGACTCCGACTCCGTCATACTGCCTCAAATTGCATATGATTAATTAAAGGAAACCAAAAAAAAAAAAAAAAAAAGAAAAAAAACTCGAGAATGAGTAGCAGAAAAATATACTATAAAAGCGGCAACCCAACGAGAAATCTCTTTCTTTAATTAATATCGAAGTGAAGTGAATTTCCAGTAGCAGACTCCATCGCCATCGCCGTTGCCGTCGCCGACTTCAAGCAGAACCATCAGAAACAAAGACAGGAGGCGTTTTTCAACTCATTAACGTTCAAACGAATTCATTTACATATATCGCCCTACCCGAACCGACCCGACCCGCTCTCGTCCCGACTTTACCTGCCCCAAATTAATATTCCATGGCCAAACATTTTATTTATTTTATTTCGGCATTTTTTCCTCTGTCTTTTGGAAAATTTGAAACGCTTAAGAAACGAGCTGAGAAATGGTCTCACACACAATTCGGAATGCACACACACGGACACAGTCTTGGCCAAGTTTTTCATACCTATTTATAGGTGTATTATTTCGTTTTTGTCTTTCATTCTCTCTATTCCTTTTGTCCAAATGATTTTTATTAACATTTTGCGCCAGGTACACTGCGCACAGCTCACACGCATGCCCATTTCCAGGTCCCCCCTTCCCACTCCTCTATGCCATATTACCATTTGCTGTGTCACTAGAGAGAGATAGATAGAGAGAGAGAGACGCCGGCGCATAGTTCGAACCGAACCGGGCGTCAACTGCATGCCATGCGTAAATGCCCGCAACGCCAGCCAGCGAGGGAGTCGTAGAGGGGGGGGGGGACGGGTGCGGGTACGTCTATGGCTACGGGTCGGGGCAACCCTCGTCGCACACGGCCCGCCGCCTTGTGTTGTTATCTTCTCGCATTCATCTCGAAAATTGTTTCTAGTTGAAGTTTGCCTTTTAATTGTTAGGCGCAAACAGCCGACCGACTAAATTAAATTTATACAGCCTGCTCCGGACTCTCCGACTGCGGCGGTTCCATGTGGTTGCGTGTCGTCTTGGCTGTGGTCCAAAAACTAACCCCCTACGTCCCCATCCCTATTCCCATTCCCATCGTCATCATCAACATGTCGCGTCCATTGAGCATGTGCAGCCTTTGCAGGTCAATAAATTCCTCAAAGTGAATTATTATAACATTTTTATTAAAGCCTAGCATAATTAGCATAGATATAGGGGTTTATATACTATAACATATCCCTATGAAGGGGGGTTGTTTTGGCAGGGGGGCTGCAACTGTCCAATTTTTCACTCAACTGTCCACATTAGCACATAGCCAGGCATATGGAAAATTTATTAATTTGTTCAATTTCCCTGACAAATGATAAAAAGCTCGAAAATGTACATGTTTCATTTGCATATATGCATATATGTATGTGTATGTGTGTATGTGTATGTATCTAAAAGGTGTCGTTTTAATTAGGACACCGCGGGACATATACGAGGGGCGGGAGAGGGTTAGGGTGACTGGCAGCAAATCAACAGCTCAGCATAAATTAGCATAGTTATTAATGGTTTCTCGTTTAAATGTTTGAGTACTTTAAGTACGAAATGTGCATTTAATTTCACAGATTTTTGCAGGAAAATTAAATTATTTTGAAAGAAAATTTAATTTAAATTAGTATTTAATTTTATAATTCAACTGCGCCCTCTAGGAACTCAGTAAATTTTATTTATTTATTTATTTAATTAGTTTAAAGTCAAATAAATGCAGTCGACTGAATTGACAAATAATAATTTTAAAAGTAATAAATTTAAAATAATTTAGCGTTAGTTTTTATAAGAAAATAAAAATAAATTTAAGATAAATTTCATTTAATTGAATTTAATTTAAATTAGTTTAATTTTATTTAATTTAATCTGGGATAAACAAAGATATAAACCGATCCAACATTTGTTGCAAAGAATTGGGGAAAACCAAGAAAAACCCAATCAGATCGGAAGAGTTAAGAGTATTTTAGTAAAAAGTTATTATTATAGTATTTTTTTTTTGGAGTGTACAATAATTATCATAACTATTTTAATAAAAATAAAAGTTATGGAAAATCAGTCATAACTGTAGCTTAATTTTATTCATTCATATCAGGTTGAGACCCCCAAATTGCATATGATAGACTTTCCCATAATTTTGTTGTCTTGTTCTCAAGTAGTTTTTGTTCGCATTAAGTTATGAGACAGCCAAAGATCACACACAGTTCAGTTTTTAATGATCTTAAGCCCCAATCTCGATTATACATACTTATTGAGAACAATTTTCCACAGCTCAATGAACTCGTGTTTTGTCATTAATAGCTTTGCCAGTCAGTTCAGAAAACTCATTAGATTGGAGAGTTATGCGCACATTTTCCAACACTGTAGATTACCATATCAAATGATGTTTCTTATGTTGTTGCATTGTGAGTATTGTTACTTTTCCCCAACTCTTTCTCTCTCTTCTCCGCTCGCTGTAAACCTTTTTGGCCATTGTTCCAAGGCCCTGGCCGAAAAAAGCGCCATTTAAGCCGTTTGTTGTTGTTGCCGTTGTTGCTGTTGTTTCTGGCCTTTTCACAGCTCAACACAAAAGCGCCCCCAAGACGTGGCTGCGATGTCTCCAGCCGTGAGGACACGATCGAAGCGTTCGAAAAATGTTGCTCAACAAAATGCAAGTACAAAAGAGAAGAAACTTTTCTTTTCTTTTTTTTTTCTTTTGGCCGCTTTCATTAGTCTTTCTCGTGTACACCTGATTTCATTTTTGTTTTCTGTGAACCCACAGGAGGTGCACACAGACTATTTTGAATGCACACAACAATGGGCCAGGTCAAGAAGAAGACGATGAAGATGATGATGGTATAGACGGATGTGCGTGCATTTTAGGGTTCATTGCGTACCTCATTGCCGCACAAGTTGTTCACATTCACATGACTCGACAGATGAATATGCAAGACAATTAAACAAATTAACAAAACAGGAATACCCCTGCTAGACCCCCTCCCTATCCCCCCGGTTCTGTCTGGCTTACAGCAATTTTACACATGAGAAAATCGAAGCGCATTGAAAGCCATTAGGCCATCATCCATTGGCCATTAGACTGCGCGGGTGTATAGCGCGACTGTCAGCTGCTTGTAAGGCAGGCAACTTTCCGGTACTCTGGGGTAATTAAGTTTCAGAGTTTTTTTTTTTTACTTTCCAATGGGCCATAATATATCGTCGGGGGACGTCGGCGGAACCCTTTCGGGTCACATGTGCGCGTCGCAGACAAGTTGCAAGAGCCGCATCTAATTTCATGGCTGTTAGCGAAAGGGCCATGGCCAAAAGGTCGCGCAAGATGCACACACACCCGTCACTAACACACACACACACACACACTACCTCTATCGCGCACACACACGTAGCACATTAAATATGCACGTAACTCGAATTGGGAAAAAGACGGTCTTTTATTATTGACAATGAAATGATCGGGAAAAAGCCAGAACAAGTACAATATATCAAGCTGAGGGTTAAAATGTATACGAATAAGAAATACTCTTTCTTTAAAGATATACTTCTCTACAAAAAAACAATAGAATTACAAGGATTAAACTTGATATAACCACACAATTCTAACATTTCAAAACATTTTTTTTTTAATTATAATAAATCATTTTTATTTTACTAACTGTAACTTGTTTTAAATTATTTGTTTATGATCAATTAAATTATACTTCAACTATTTTTATTACCAAAGTTTACAACTCAGTCTTATTATAATACCAAATCCGGAACTTGGTTAGTTCCGTTATGAGAAAGTATTAAAAAAAAGAGAGAAAAACATTCCCACAATCTGAAAGCGCATCTATCTGCATACTAGTGTATTCCCCCCCACTTCATCTACCAAATAATACTACCTATACCACTTGACAAGTCGCTGTTACCCCTTGAACCTTTCAAGTAGTACGAGGCATCCTCCAAATGCTTATAAAGAACGCGTCCCAAAGTTCAGGAACAACAAAAAAAAGCGACAAAGAAGAGTCATAAAAACGTTTAATGATGTCACAAACGCAATAAAAATGCAATAAAATGTCAAAATTATTGAATTTACGATACGAAACAAGTTCAAAAAATAACAATAACAACAAGAACAAGAACAAAAGGAAGCAAGCACAGAGTGAGAGCGAAAGAGAGAAGGGGGAGAGAGAGAGAGACACCTCTGCAAACCCTTTCGAACTCTACCATCCGCCTGGATGGGTTATAACATTATGTTCCATTGTTATTCTTGTTGTTATTCCTTATAGCAGGCATTGTTGTACTATGGTTGTTGTTGTTGTTGCTTTTGTTGTTGCTGTGCGCTGTAGCGTTGCATGCAATGTGCGTGCTCTGCTCTGGGGCAAGGTGTCGCACTGCGAACTGCTCTACCATAACCCGGCTCATTTAAATAAAATTTACTTTATTTTTGTTTCCCGCTTTAGTTTCTTTTTTTTATAGGGTATGTGTGTCTCTCCCTGTGTGTGTGTGAGAGCATTCTTTTTTGGGTTAACATGCGCGCATCGAAGCATCGAACCGATTGATTGTTATCTAAAGTGAAATCAAATTGAGTTTCCATCGCTGACCCGTTGACAAACCCCGCCCCTGCATTTACCCCTTTGCCCCCCGCTTTGCCCCTCTGCCACGCCTCCTCCAAACATGCCGCACATGTTTTTCCTGCTGTGCGGACACATGAAACGATGATTTTCGGCAACGGTTCCAGTGCGTCTGCTCTCTGCGGGCGAGGGATGGGGGCGGTAGAGGGTTAAGGATCAGGAAAGTGTTTGAGTAATGGACTACATGCGCGTTGCCACATCGATAAGGCCGCCCGGGTCCCAGGCAATTAACATATTTATGCCATAGACACTGTGTCTGCAAAGGAATCCCGGATCCCTATTCCTCTCTGTATCCCTCTCCCTATACCCGGTTACGAAACAAAACCAAAACCCAGACAGCTTGACTGCCAGTGCCTTGATTTTGATTTCACATTTGGGAGCATCATCATCCTCATCATCGGGGACACCATCGAATCCTTTTGGCATGCAGGTCGCCTCATCATCGCTGCCTGCCTGCCTGCGGCTGCTTTATATGCAGGCCTGAGCGGGCATACTAATTAGCCCGAGGGTACTATCTGGAGGCCCGCGATGTGCGCTGGTTTGATTTACTCGCCGAATCAATAAGACAAAAAGAAGAGAGAGAGGAGAGAGATAGAGAGAGAGACTCTTCTGTCCGCTCTGATTCTTCTCTTCTTCACCTTGTAGCTCGGGAAGCACTAAAGTCGCATTGTTTATGTGCCCAAGCGAACCAAGTGATGGCCAAGTGAAAGACAAGGTAGACATTAGGTGTAAGAAGGTCTTTCTCCTCCCTAACTTCCCCAACCCCGCTCTCCATCTTCAGGGAAAATTGAGAATGAAATTGAAATTTTGAGTGCCTTTTCTGGTCTTTAATGAGCAGATGTTGCTCTGGAGATATGTATCATTGAAGAACCCAACAAGATTATGTTTAAAGTTAAGATCACAAGCACACGGGTTACCCAGATGTTTGGAGGATTAAAAGTGCTTAGAGAGATATCAAACGATTGGAAAATATTGTTAGATTCGAATAAAATACACGCAAAGATGGGAAAAACAAAAAAAAACTTGACAAAAATAAATAAAATATAATAAAAATAACTTGAAATTAATCGAAAGTCGTTAATTGTTAATATATTATATATTTTTAAGCATAAATTCGTTTTGAAATCATGATTATATATATTTTTAAAATTGTTTGTGACTCTAACTTTAAAAAGTATATCAAAAGCAAGGGGAATCGGGGGATAAATGGTGTTAGAAATAAGTATAGAGTCTCAAACATTTACAAAATGACAAACCAAAGCAAAATTCTAAATTTGAAGACAGTTATTACTGTAGATTAAAAAAATATTCAATTCTATTATTTTAGTTTAATTTTCTAAATTTAAAATAAATTATTCCAATTCTATTCCAGTATCTATAGCAAATTCCTATAAATTATTACTCAATGAGGTGCCACAAGCTAATACATTCGGACAGTTTGTTATATCAGAAATAAAATAAATATAGACACATTTTCTTGTTTCCCTTGTACGCCTTTTATCTGGGTTTTTCTTAATTAATTTTCACTCCAATTAGCAATTGAGTTTTTCCCCTTATGGCTTAAGCCACAACCGCCTGCGTGACTGACTGAATGACTGAATGACTGGATGACTGATACCCATATCTAGCTACAGATAACCCAATTGTCGGTTGCGGCCACCGCATGCGGCGCTGTGTTGCATGGCCCAATTGAAAATGTCAACCTATCAACAACAAATTAACTCAAAATCCCAACAAAAAAAATGCATAATAATAAAATAATAAAAAAAGTTGAGAAGACAAAGAAAGCGAGCCGGTTAACAACGGGGCTGGTCACTCTATAAGCCAGACGCAGATGGAGACGGTGACGGTGACTTCGACAGAGGAGGCAGAGGCTGAGGCTGTGACAGAGGCTGAGTCTGAGGCTGTTGATGTATGCCAGAGAGAAAGAGAGAGACGCAGCCCGAGCCAGAGACAGAGCCCTGGCTAATATTTATGTACCACAAATGTCAACTGTCAATGTCAATTTATATTATGCTGCTGCCACATTGCGGATATGTCAGCGACGAACATATGTATCTCAAAACCGAGAACAGACAACATTGCAATACCCCACGAAAAAGGGTATGCGCATTCTGTGAACAAGGCTTGATAGAAACAAAAAACTGTTCTTACTAACAAAGGTCTTTGAATAGATCAAACTACTTTATCAATAATCTAACAATTAAATATTTTACATAATAATAGAAATTTTAAATTTATTTTAAAATTTATTTTAAAAGACTGTAAATTTTTAATTTGCCAGAAATGATCTCTTTAAATGATAAATATATTTATAAATATATGATAAATACTTTCTTAGTAATATTTTCTCAAATAAAGACACTAAATCCAGCAAGATCTCTGGAAAAACTCAAGAATTCTTAATCCTTAATTCTTATTTTATATTTCCCAGCCTTAATTTAAAAATTTATAATCTTAATTAATTTTAAATATTTTTTTTCTTCAATTTACTCAATGAAATTTTTAAAATTTTGAATCTTTAATTTTATTTAAGTTTAATTTATAATCAAATTTTAATTTCAAGTCGACTGGCTTAGTTGACGTTAAATAAATAAATAAATAAAAATAAATAAATAAATAAATAAGAATAAATAAATTAATAAATAACACAGCATAAATATAGATATATTTAATTTGAATATCTAACACTTGTAGGGTATTTTGGGTTCGACCCAGCACTTTATCGTTTGTCCATGTTACCTCGTTTTAAACCCTAACCGGGTACAGGCCATGCTCGGCCTACGCTCGGTCAGCAACATGTTTATAACATTATTTTCGCACTCGGATCGTGTGTGGGAGTATTTTCGGATCGGCATAGCCAATTTCCATTTAATTTGTTTGTTGTCATTTGGCTTTTAATTCAGCAGCACGTTAAACAAACAAACAAACAGAAAGCTAAAGAGCAACATGTTCGGCCAGTTTTATTTTTTGGGGTTTCGGTTTCGGGAAACATACGCTCGGGGTTGCATGCCAACATACATACAGCATATAAGACAGCAACTCGAGAGGAGAAGGCGCACATTAATAATCTTGTTGAACCCGGCAATTTCGACCCTATAATCAACGAGTGAAACGCATATGCACATACATATACATACAGCAGGACGGGCCGGACAGTTGATCAGCTAGTCGGAGTCGTGGTTGGGTTGCCTTGTTGCTTGGTTGGCCGCTTGGTTGGCCTGGCCTGGCCTGGCCTGGTTGGCCGGTTGGCTGACTGCCTGAGCCGGCCTGGTAAACGCCTCTGGGGCTCCGCCTGCTCATTCCATTGTTTGTTGCTTGATATTTCCGAAGACGTGGCTAATTTGAATCAACCGCCTCTCGCTCATTTTCGCTGTCCCAAAATGAAACTGAAATTCGCCCCTCTCTCTCTGTCTCTCTCTCTATAGTTTCCCTGTCTCGCTCTGTCGCTGCAAATTAAACGCATGCGCTGCTCTGCCTCAGGCTAAACGCATTCGCTCCCGCTCCTCCAAAAATAAAAAAAGAGCTGCTGGCTCAGTCGCTTCCGTGGCGAGCAACTGCTGCCGCCCTTCCCCATCTCCCTCTGTCTCTCTCCTGATCCAACTAAAACAAGCATGCTGATAATTGTTTCCTGGACGCGGTAACCTGAACCCCAAAGCCCGAAAAGAGCCCAGTCGAAGCTGGAGCCAAACCCCAAGCTGAACCTGAGCTGGCGGCTGCTGCGTCTGCGCCGGCGTCTCAAGACATAAATCCAACAGTAAACATATAAATTTAGCTATGCCTGAGTACACGGCGAGAAATTATGAGTAGTTTTTATCACTTAAAGACATTTCGATATTTAGATATACAATCAGTTTCATATCTATTTTAAACAGAAAGAACTATAGAATTTCTTATCTTTTAACTCTTTCTTTTAAACAAGTTGTTGCCCAACCTTTTCTTTCAGTGCACTTTTATAGCGCTGTCATATGAGCTTGTGGCCTCTTGTCTACGTTTTTTTTTCTTTATATTTTTTTTTGGCTTGTTTAGAACGAAAATTATGCAATTATCATAATTGGTCAGCGAGGCATTTGGCCAATTATGAGGCATATTTATGACTGCTTCAGAACCCGAAGGGACCCCCATCCACCCCTCCTGCTGCTGCCGACGAGCCTGTCACGCAATCTCTTATCGCAGACACCCACCAAGTATGAGTGAGTGAGTGAAAAGCAGTAACGGAATGTAAATAAAGTATTTAAAAGGTTCTTAAGCTAATATATAGTATCTAGTAGCATATGTAAAGGAAGGAGGAGTTATAGGCGTGCCAGACCAAGCCCTATATAATACACTAAGTGCATGCTTATGTTGTAGGAAAAGGAAACAAAAACGAAAAATCGAAATATTTATTAAATTTTATATATTCCCTGATTAATATTTAATATTGAAGACGATATTGGAGTATTTATCTCTTAGAATTCTATCATAAATTCACAGAAACTATTACGCAGAGTGTGCTCTATAATACACATATATTCTTGTATGTCTTTATGTCTATCTTCAACTTAAATTATTTTGAAATTACACCGAAAATATAAATAAGAATTCCCTATACCTTAAAAATTTTCTATAATTAAAAATATATCCGCATCAAGGATCAATGATCACTCGAAGTGCTCAACAATTATAATAATTCCGAAAAGAACAACATTCCTAGCCTATTAAAAGTTGCGTGCAGGGTATTAAGCCATCGAGTGCGCTGAACTGTAGCATTTCGTGTTTGTATCTGAAATGCACTTGTTCCAGGCTCTTATCATTGTTCAGGCATTATTCCAATTACGCGGCTCTGCACGCACTATAACCTACCCATTCTCCAGTCCCCCCTCCCCACACTGACATGCACACTCCTTCGATGCGAGCATATAATATCATATAATAGCTGGACCTTGTCTCAGTTCGTAGTTCATAGTTTTGCCCCTTTTAAACGCCGATAACCTTTTATGCGCCCGCCGAGCGGCTATAAAAAATATAAAAAAAAAAAAAAAAAAAACTCGAAAGAAGACACAAACTTGAGAGAGTCGAAAATGCATTAAATTGAATTCTTTCTTTTCGCTGGAAAATTGTTGACTGGCCAACGCGTTTTTTAACGCCATGAAAACTAATTTTATGTTTACACTCGCACTCAGACGAACAGAGAGAGAGACAGAGAGAGAGAGAGAGAAAGACAGAGTGAGACAACCAATTCAATTACAGGGACTGAAAAGTGATTTGGGGTAGACGTAACTTCATTTAAATGGTCGACCATTCTCTGAGCCCGCTTAACAATGCGTGGCGTGGTACTCCCCATATAATACCTCGTAACGTCTTGCACGTCTTTTAGTGCATGCTAATTGGGATATGGGGGAACTTTTGTTGTGTTGGGGGGACTAAAATGCATTCTACCGACTTTTCTTAAAAGTTTTCGCATTAACCGTTAACTTGGCGCGCGATTCTCACGATTCTCTCAACTGACTGACAATCTAATATATGGCAGCCATAACTATCGCATTGCAGATCGTAAAACCTCGAGGCACGCACGTTTCCATCGATTGCAGAATAAAAAACAAAAAAAAAACATGAAGTTGGCAATACGCATCAAATGCATTGTTAGGGCTTGTTTCAGTCGCACACACTCCATGAATCTTAAGTATGCGTATAGGAGGAGATTTGCATATAAGTAGTATGTTTGTGTCTTTCAATCTGTTTCCTTATTGAGGAAATTTCAGCTATAAATCGCGTTCTAGTACTACATGCTGAAGGTC
The DNA here is from genome assembly GCA_018904105.1 of Zaprionus tsacasi. NCBI lineage: Eukaryota > Metazoa > Arthropoda > Insecta > Diptera > Drosophilidae > Zaprionus > Zaprionus tsacasi. Next base: position 1,606,064 of record JAEIFR010000262.1, on the reverse strand, counting down.
ATTGCGTGAGCTTGGGAAAATTACCTAGAGAAATTTTATAATATATATATAACAGGAGGAAAATCTATGTGATTTTATTTTTTATGTACAGGCGAATTACCAGTAAAGCAATTAACTCTTTTATGATCTAACATAAAGTTATATGGCATACAAATAAATATTTATATCAGTCGGAGGCAATTAAATTTACTAGCGTGAACATATTCAAGTATTCATTAAAGTAATATGCTATAAAAGTGGAAAGATCATGATAATCAGTGCGAATTGTGGGTCTAAAAAGAGGAAAGTTAAGGAACTCCTGATCGAAAATATTAGATTATCTTTATAAGCTGAAAGCTTGATGGGTTTGATTAATTTAAGCAACAAAGCTTTTGTTTACATAAAGTAAGGATTAATTAAGCATCTACATTAATCCTTAATCCAAACTGCAATATCTTAAGCAGCTAATAGAGAGAAAAGATGCAAGCTGCCTGTCAAAGCTTTCAATTGCATAAGTCATGGATTTATCATACTTGTCACTCTCTATCAAAGTCAGGAATCCGCACAGTCTCCAATCTCCTTTCATAAACATTTCTACAAATCGCATCGCGCTTAAGCTTCACATTTGGCTGATCGCTTGATTTAACCAATCTGTTGCAATTGGATCACACACACACACACACACTCTCGGAGTCTCTTTCTACTCCTGCTCTGGCCTCAAGGCCAGGCGAAAGAGCACACACAAGAATTATGAAATATGCAAAGCAATAAACAATTTAAAATCAAATAAAAAGACAACTTCATATTGGGGAATGGCGATGCGAAACCAAAAAAAAAAAAAAAAAAAAAAAAAAAAAAAAAAAAAAAAGGGTTTGCTGTGTGTGTGTCTTTGTATGTGTATCAATATTTTATGCTTTAAGCATTTGTTTGCTTAGAACGACCCCCAAAAGCAGCAGACGGAACGGAGAGCAGCAAACGAATCTGTGGCCAGCCTGGAGAGGAGCAGCAGCAGCACATGGCACTGGCCTGCCTACTGTTGGCTGCCGGTTTGCCTGGCTGTGTCGCCCTGTCGCCCCGTTTCGCCTTTTCGCCGTCGCCGTCGCATTTTCGCTGCGTTGTTGTTGTCTAAATTTATGATTATTGCCCTGCCAAGCATCTTACGAGCAGCGGACTCAATTCGCCTTAGCCCAAATGGCGGCGGCACTCGCTGCTGCTGCTGCTCCTCTGCCTGTGCCGCTGCTGCAGCTGACAGTGGGGGAGGAGGCAGAGAAAAGCCAAGTGATTCTGCAGTTATAAAAATTGGATTTTGCGCGCAACTTAATCACATTTTCGCCTTCAACTGGCGACTCGACTCGACTCGACTCGAGAGTCTTGACTTGACTCCGCGCTCAGCTACAGCTATTTTATTGCCGTCGACTCTTTGTGACTTTTTTTCTCTCTCGCTCTCTACCCTCTCTTTCTCTCTGCTCTACTCTTTTCCCTCTGCATGTGTTGCCTGGCGAAAATTTACGATTATATCGAAATCTGATGGTTTATACGCGACCGCGGCCAAAAAACTACTTTGTATGTGCAGGAACCCAGCACAAGAGTGAGAGAGAGAGGAGAGCGAGCTGGAGAGACACTGCGCCTCCGCGAGTCTGTGAAGATTTACGGAAAAAAATTAATTTACGATTCCAGCGAAAATCAAATTACGTAGTCGTCGTCGTCGTCGTCGTACAAGCTCCCGAGAATCGGTTCAGCCAGTGAGACTCGTCTACATCTCTGCTAGAAGATTTTTGCCACCAACAAAGTTTTATTCAAATTACGATTACGATTTGGTAATTAATTTCAAAACGGGCTGCTTACTAATCCGTGTGACTTTAACTGGACTGCAGATAAGCTGGCAAACAAAGGGGGGGGAGGGAGGGTAAAGGGGGTCAACCTGCAACTGATTACGAGGCAGACGGTGCCAAGTGATGATGATGATAAAAACCCGTTTGAAATGTGCTGTTTACTTTTAATGTTATGGCATTGCCGGCGATGATTAACCAATAATGATAATGGATGAACGGACCGGGTAAGTGCCACTGCAGACAGTGACTCCAACTCCGACTCCAACTCCGAGACGGAGTCCAAGTGCAACTGCAACACTGACTGACAGCTCAGCCTAACGAGTTGGGAAATACTTCTTCTTCTTCTTCCATTTCTTGCCGTCCCGCCGTATGCAATTGCAGTGAGTAAGTGTGTTTATTCTCTTTCTTTCTTCACCCTCCCCTTCCTCCCCTACCCACCTTTTCTTACTACTTTTCTCGACTTTTTATTTAATTTGATTTTATGGCCCTGCAAGAAGTTGGGAAAGTGGAAAATGCGGTTACACGACGCCAATTCTAATTAAAATTGAGCTGCACTTCGGCGCATCGTCTGAGAAAATGAGAATGGGAATAACTATTCAAAGAAGTTCTCAAAAAACAGAAATTTCCCTTACCACACCCTACCATACTTCTTTCTAGAAATGCTTTGCTCAATTAAGAAATCTTCTGATATCCATTTGGATAAGTTGAATTCTTGTACTCTTTTCAGAGCAAGAATTCATTATTACATAATATATTTATCAATGTTATATCTATATCTCACTATCCATCTATAATTTTGTAATTATCGAACTCAAAACATAAACAAATAATACAACAGTCAAAAGATTCATTATTTAGGAAAACAATTAGTGGGATTCCTATCCAATCTTTTAAATTCTTATTTAATATATAATAAATACCTAAAATACCCAAATATCTAAAAATAATATTTATAAATAAAATTAAAGAAATTATCAATTCTTTATATGTTGCTTTTCTCTATTTAAAATAATACTGTAATTATTTTTTTGTTTTATGTGCTTCAAAAAAAGTATTATAAGAGTCTCTGAGGTAAAAAAATGTATACTAGGAATATAACAAGAAATGTATAACTTATATAAAACATACCTTTAAGTAAATGTTTCCTTATTTCCAGGTTTTCAATTCACTGATTATTTCAAACATTTCAAGGTAATCGCTGTGACTGCGTGCATCCTCGTGCATCCCAAAAAAAAAAAAAAAAAAAAAAAACCAAGACCCATCTTGGCCTTCTTTGGTAATAGCATTTAAAGGAACATTCCATATTATCCTCAGTCACGATACTTGTTTGAACAGCACTTGAATTCCATTCGAAAAAAGCTCTTTGATTTTCAATCCGTTTCTTTGCTGCATTCCTGTGCCAACTACCTCCATCTGAAGGCGCATCTCATCCAGTTCTACACACACACTCACACACACACATGTATAGACGTCTCTGATAAGCTCAGGCAGCGCCACACAGTTAACCAATTTCTCGCACACGCCCCTTTGCGTTAGGCTCAGCTACATATTCTATCGCAGATGAGCTGACAGAAAGGCCCCCAAGGTAGGTGTAGAGTACTGCAAGGCCATGGAGTACTCAGTCTCTTAATGAAAATTTGCCTGTGAATAGAAAAGAAAAAAAATAACGATGAATAGAATAATATTCCCTATAAAAATCAGTGAGGCTATGGGATAGGCAGTAGATTATAATAAGTATATAACCTTTAAAAATGAGTGTATTGCGAGGAAAGTGATGGAAACTTGAGGCTATGGAGTAGATAGTAGATAGGCTTTATATTATCTATAAAAATCAGTATATACTTGGTAAAATTATGAAAAGTTGAGGCTATGGGATAGCTAGTAGATAAGTACATATAAATTCCCTATTAGAATGAAAAGTTGAGGCTATGGAATAGGCAGTAGATTAGTATAATTATATAATATATACTCTTTAAATATCAGTGTATTCTTCAAGGAATGATGAAAAGTTGAGGCTATGGGATAGGCAGTAGATTAGTATAATTATATATACCCTTTAAAAATCAATGTATTCCAGGGAAAGTGATGGAAACTTGAGACTAGGTGGTAGGCAGTAGATAGACTTTATATATACTTGGAAAATTATGACAAGTTGAGACTTTGGGGTAGATAGTAGATAGACTTTATATATATTACCTATAAAAATCAGTGTATTTTTGGGAAAATAATGAAAAGTTGAGGCTATAGGGTAGCTAGAAGATAAGTACATAAATATTTCCTATTAAAATCTGTTTACATTTAAAAAAAAGTGAAGAAAAGTTGAGGCTCTCGGGATACGTATTAGATATAAGTGCATGCTGCATATAGGGTGGGCCTGGGCAGGGATTGCTGCTGGGCAAACGACTGTCAGCCAGAGGTTCAAATAGTAACACTTAATGAACTTAACTCGGCAACAACATCAAATTTCCATAAGAAAGGTAAGGAAAGGAAAGGCCTCGATGCATGTTGTTGCTGTGCTTGTTGCTGCGTGTATCTATTAGATAGGCAGCAGCAGCAGCAGCAGCAGCAGCAGCGACGTTGCAACAAACTGCAATATGCAAGGGGACTACCTGCCCCACACTTGTTGTTGCAACATCACTTCTTGTTGTTGTGGATGCTGCAGCATGCTGCCTGCACAGAGGCATCAAGATACACAGGCCACAGACTACATTGGTAGCAAGTTGCTGCCGGGCTTGCAGGTTCGCATCGAGTTCGACTGCGACTGCGGCAGCAGCGGGATCGAGTTCGGGTTCGGTTTACCTATACGTATGTTCCTCCTCCTTGGTTCTTGGCGAGCGACTTTGGCAATCAGCAATTAGCAGATATGTTAACTTCATGTTAACGAACCAATTTGAAATTTAAATGCGCCACAAACTCGGCTGCTCATACGTCGTTGTTGTCATCACTTCTTCAAGCGGAGCGCTTCCGATGTGCCAGAAAGACGACGACGACGACGTCGACGACCAGGCCAACCAGTCTGCCAGTGTGCATAGCTCCCTCTCTTTCTACCTCTACCTCTCTCTCCCTCTCTCTCTCTCTACCTACTGCATTTTTGCTTAGCAAAATTTTAATACAAAAACCAAATCGAAGCCGCAGCTTGAAGCGATCCCAGACGATACATATGCATAAAGCAGCAACAAAAAAAATAAAAGAGAAAGAGAAGAAGAGAGTGAGAGAGAGAGGGGGTTAGAAAGAGAGGTAGCGCAGAAAAACAGCGAAGCTTGTCATCGCAGGCGAGTGCGAGTGCGAGTACAAATGAAAAGAGTTCGTTAAAAGCTTCTTCATGTTTCTTGGCTACACATGTGTGTGTGTGTGTGTGTATTTTGTATCTGTGTGTGTAGCTGCAAATTCTTTTGGGCCCAAGGTACGCTTGGTTTGTACGTCGAAGAATCATTCTACTACCTTCGGTGCTTTTATAAATCACAGGAACGACGACCGGCTCTGGAATTCAACCGGCTGACGACTGTGGCAAACAGACAGGAAGGAATATAACGACGACGACGACGACGACGTCGACGACAACTTAAGCGCGAAAAAAATAGTCAATAGCGCTGGGAAGCAGCAGCAGCAGGAGGAGGAGCTGGAAGCGGCTCTAAGGCGGATCGGACTAACCTAACCATGCAAAAGATAACAATGCAAGTGAGACGAGCATAGAGAGAGAGAGAGAGAGGAGAATTGGGGACCGGGACTCTGAGCCTCTTGGTAATTGTTGCAAACTCCAAGTTGGCGCAAAATTTAAAGCGCAATTTCAGGCCGTATGACAAACAATAAATCAGCTGAAACCATCGACTATATCCCAGCTGCGAAGGAAGTGGTAAATAGTTAAATAAGCCGAACTAAGAGCAGCACCGAGAATACCCTGCAAATGCAGCTGCACTTAAAATACTTTCATAACAAAAGTCTCCCACAATCCCCATAACAAATTTAATAACTGTAGTTTATGGATTGGCGTGTAGAAACACATGTATAGGAATATATGTACCTCCCACCTGGGCAGGTACGATTTTATTATAAGCTGCACTACAGGGTATGCCAACGAATTCAATGAAATTATCATACACACACGGTAAGTCGGGGCAAATATGCATATATATACGATACACACACACACAGACTCGCCTTAGTCATGCTGCATTTTTTTTTATTTTTCTCATAGTATGTGTGTGTATCTGTCGGATTAACTAATGCGATTTGCGGTGCTCATAAAAAGTGTAACGACTTCAGTGGGAGAGAGAGAGAGAGAGAGAGAGAGAGAGAGGAAGACCTTGAATATAGTTACGCTCCTTTCAAGCTCCTCTTGGTATTCACATTTCGCTGCTTGACCATGGGGGGCTTTGAGCATAAATGTGTTTACAGGTAGCTAAACACTTGATAGTTCCTAGCCCCCATATCATTTGTTTGCATAGAGATCGGCAAAAAAAAAAAAAAAAAACATACTAAATTCGGTACGTTTACGAGCTCGTAAAATAATAATCGAATAACAATATACTCAAGGTTTAGAGACTCTAAAATATATACTATATTACATACTATTATTATATGTCTCTGTTTATTATTGCATAAAAATAAAACTGCAAATAAAAACTTTGGTTTTCTTTATTTAAAATAATCGTTTCTATATCAAAGTTCGCAGAGTATTAGCTTTTTTTTAAGTCAGAAAATATTTAAAAAACTGAACTGTCATTCAAGCTGACTGGGTTCAAAGTTGAAGCACATGTTCAACAATCTTTTTCCCAAGAAAAGCTCTCAGCGAAGCGTATTGTTTTTTCATGTGTCTAACAAATTCCACACACACACACACATGAGCACACTCGACTTTTGGATCAAATTGTCATTCAGAAAGAGTATCTGTCTGTCTGTCTCCCTATCAGTCTATCCTGACTGGGGAACGCACTAAATGCACGATAAATGACAGTAAAACTAGCTAAATTTCTATTACGACATTGGCACAAAATTTTAATTGCTTGACAACATGAAAACAACACACGCACACCCCACACACACACACACCCAGAATGGTGATACGTGAGTATCTGTGAGCCTCGTCTGAGTTGGAAAACCACTCAAAATATAATTCAGTTTGCCACTGGCCAGAAATTGGTCATCGTCGGTTTGGCGTTTGGCTCTGATTTCATTTTAAGCTTTTGGGATGAGTGGGCTGGGTGAGCAGGGGGCAACAAATTTGGGAGGGGGGTTGGTAGATAACGGTGGCAGCAACTATAACACGAGCACAAAATCTTATAACTTGCGGTTAGCTAGCAGATACCCTGTAGAGCAGAGACAAGAGGCTGAGAAAGAATTCTGGTACAAGATATTAAAAATAAAATAAAAAGAAGAAATTTGATAAGAACTGATTAAAAATATTGTAAAATTTCGAATAAGTCTGAAAGTAAATATGGAAGAAAAGAAGAAAATATCGTTACTACATTAAAAATAATAAGTAGGTAAGAAGAATAGAACAGAAACAAATTAACCCATTATTATAAAGCATACTTATTAAAATTTCTTAAATTAGTTTAGTTTAAATACTATATAAATATATAATTATGTATAGCCCAATATTATATGAGCAAAGTGGTATATGCATTATAAAGCCAAACCCTACTTTAATCTTTACGCATGATATATAATATTTTAAATATTTTATTTTGATTATATTTTAATTTTATATTTATATTTTAATTTATTTCCAATCTTTTCAGCCTACCTCGCAATCATAACATATTTTACAGGGTATACTAGCAGTTAGTTCTTTGTGCAATTTCTCTGGGTCTCTGGGCAGCCCACGCTATGTAGTTGGTGAGCATTTTGTATTCACGAGTTTGCACAATTTTTGCATTCAATACGAAATTCTTTAGGTCGTTCTGTTGTTACGTTTTGATGAAATCACGTACACCAACAAATACGAGTACAAACTAACACACACACAGGCACGTACAAACATATATATATATATATATAGTACACGGCTGTAGGTGAGTCAGATTGTGCATAGTTGGATAGGTGCAACATGCTCGTAAAACAAGGCAGCTGAATGTCTGTTCCCCCTTCATATGTAGCAACTGCTCTGCCCGGCTTGCCCTGCTGCCAGGCGTCGCGTCGCCCAGCTCCAAGCTAACGTGTCAATTGCCGCAGAGTGTGGTGCAACGGTGGGGCAACTCGGACGTCGGCTGTGCAACTATCAAATCAAATTGGTGGCACAGGATAATGTTTTGAGCTGCGGTTGGAGCTGGTCTCACTACACCACGCTCTCTGCCCCAGCCCCAGACCCAGTTTCTGCCCTGTCCCTGCATTTGTTGAACATATTTGTATACCCTGCGTGAGGGTATGTTCATTTTGTAATGAAAGCGGATTGCATATAATATTACTGATCACCTACAAGAGCTTAGTCGAAAAATACGTATATACAACTAGCTAAACAATGTGTATAAAACAATTTTCCTTGATTCAATTGTTTCTTTAGGTTTTGAGAGTTTCTAGGGATTCATTTTTTGTTTAAGCTTTATAAAACTCAAAACATAAAAAGTTCTATATATTTTACATGATTCAATCAAACTTCAGCAAAATTGTATCATGAATAAACGGAATATAGGTAGAATAGCTTCAGATTTACGTACATACAGTTAGCTGAGTAATCTGTACAGAAGAAAAATTGGGTGATTCGTTTAAATTTTGAGGGTTTCTTAGCATAGCTTTTGGTTTAATCTTTATGAGAATCAAAACTTAAGAACTTCTATGTATTTAACTTGATTTAATAAAACTTTATCAATTTTAAACGAGAAACAGTGTAGAATAACTTCGTTTTGGCAAAATTTCTAACAGTTTCTATTTTTCTCTCTCTCTCTCTCTCTGTCTACCTCTTTCAATGTTTTGTGTCGGTTTTTAGTGCTTTTGTGTTTTGTTTTGTTTGGTTTGTTTTGGTTTGGTTAGGTTTAGCTGGGTTTTGTTTTGTGTGTTGTTGCCAGTTGTCATTTTTCGTATTTGGTAATTGGTTGCTGCTTTGTCACACCAGCAACAACAGCAGCAGCAGCAACAACAGCAGCAGCAACAACGTGCAACATGCAAAATGGCAACCCAACCGGCCGGCACTCTCTCTCTTCCTCTCCCACTTCCTCTCCTGCTATCTCCCTCCACTATTGTTGCTCAACTACGTGCTCTTTCATTTGTTTTTATTATTATTAAACAACTCTCGGTGCCCGGTGTTATTTGTTGCTGGACATGCTATGCCGTCGGTCGAGCAATGCACGTGTCATAAAAGTTTACAGACACACAGGAACAGCAATAGAAGAGCAGCAGAGGGAGGGGGGGCAGATCAGAGCAGGAGGCGTGGCAGCTGAGCGCGAGCCATGGCACGAGTTGTTACCGTTGCGTTACAGCACAGGTCGCTGGGTCAGTGGTATGTGGCAGGCCGTGTATCTATGTGTGTGTGTGTGTGGGTGGTGAGATAACATATAAATATGTGTGTGTGTGTGTGTGGTGAACACGTGTGATAAGTCGTAGCCCAATATGTCGCGCTTTTTACGAGCGCACGAATCACTGAGTTCTGATCTAAATTAAGTTGATTCAATCAAGATTTGCGTGTTCTGCGGTTGCCATTGCCCTGCCCGCCATCGGATTTGCTTAATGCCCCTCTTGACCAATAACAACTCAATATGAAACGTGGCCCGATTGTGGGCTTAGCTCCGATTGTGTGTAATACTTGTAAGCAGTTAATGCCGAGCGAGAACTTTGTCCCCAAAAGCGAAGCTTAACTGCAGCTAAGCCAGCTTTTATGCCTTCCAAAAAGGTCACACAGTAGTCGAATCTGATATACATATATACTTTCTATCTGAATATTCTAAATATATAATGTAGAATGATGCTCAGTGAATACGTAATTGATAAGAGATTGCCTGACCAGGTCAAAGAAACTATTAAGGCATATTTAATTTTTATAGGGGAACGTCGAGAGGTGTTAAAAAATATTTCGATAGCATATTCTCAGAATTAGCAGCTATAACAATATGAACTATAACTATATAAAGTGAGAAAACTGTTGAAAACTGTATTTATATAGTCATAATATAATACAATTTCAATAAAATCGGACAGCTGCATCCAATAACTAATAATAGAATGAAGATTTATTTTATAGATACTAAATATGCTTATGGTATTCTTACCTTGTATTGTTATGCTTTGTCACACAATTCGCTGATTTGGATCAACTCTTAAAGATCGGTACTTCTCCAATATGTATTATCGATTGTCAAAATTGAGTATAGCCGATTCCTCACGAAGTTTCCCTTAGAATATCTGGTGCATTTAACTGTTATATAAAATAATCTTAACTGGTAAAGCAAATGTTTTAGTCCTTATCATCCAAATCCACATCCGTTTTCTTTTCCTGATTTGCAGATATGTGAAAGCGTCACCTGTAATGCAAAACAGCTCTGAATTAAATATTCTATTATATATATATGATTATTATTGCTTTGGTAAGCTTAATATCATTGCAAAACAGCTGAAATAATTTGAATAACTTTCCTGGTTTGTGTTCCCAATGTTCAGAAAGAGCTGTCAGCTGAAATGATATTTAATTTAATACATACATTAATAGATTTATCTATGTTTATAACAACTCGTATTATTTTACGGTATTAAGATGTTTAATGATATATACCTAACATAACAAATGCAATTGTTGTATTATATTACCCCAGAAGGCTGAGGCTATGCTTGGTTAATCACATGTTATCACTAATGAATGAGTTATGGAATATTTCTCCCTCAATGGAAATAGAATACGAAGATATGAAGCACCATTTCATATAGTTATTTCTGCCAACCCGGAACTAACTGCAATCTGTAATTCCATTGGAAAATCTCATTAGAATCTGCACCCGGTTTTCATAGACATGGATGAGAAGGAGGGACTTATCTCTCGCCTAAGTACCACAAAAGCGTTTCCAATCCCACCGTAAAAAAAAAAAAAAACATTGAGAAAGTCCACACGATATTATGGTCTGCGATGCGACGACTGACTATGAATGCGAGTGCATGGTCATAAATTTTTATGTTGTGCACAACTCGGTAGATACGCAATGTGTACAATCTTTCGAGTTGGCCAAAAACAGAGAAAGATACGAACCAGAGAACATAGAGTCAGTCCGTTAGAGACAAAGTTTAGTACATAAAACAGACGCAATTTCGACATTTTATTTCTGTAAAATCTGACAGTAATTTCATTTAAATGACAACGTCACACACAGTACCGCCCACTGTCCCTCCTCATACACACACACACACCAACACACACACATTATGTTGTTCGACTAACAAGGCAAACGGATCGCAAAAGACGTGCGAGATAAGGTGAGAGGGGAGAAAGAGAAACGTTTATCCCTGTCAGGTATTAAATCTGGCCGGACTGGACTGGACTTGACTCAACTCTGGGCCCTGCTTGTACTTTGTTATTAACTCATTTCCGTTATGCCATAAATATGCGAGCACGACGGGCCCGGACAATTAAAACAATTGCAAGTTAAAATTTACTGCTGCATCAGCCGCGCGCTGAGTCATAAAACCAACAACAGGCACATTAAAGAATCGCCAAAGGGGGGAAAAGGATGAGGTGACGAGAGGAGTAAAGTATAGGTAGGCAGGGAGTAAAGGGTACTAAGTGGAGTGGGCGGTGGCTCAGTCCAGGCATTAGATTGCTTTGGCAGCTCTTTAAACAGTTCTAAAGATAAGCCATCTCGGAAGCGGCTACCAACACTTTGAAGTTAACCTCATCTCATCTGTAATTCCTTCTCTACATATTACACGTGACTCTGAGCCTGCTGCCGGTTCGGTTTTAGATCTTGTTTTGACATTGTCTTTTTATTTTGCCTCCAACTTTATGGGCAATAATTATTTTATTGCCGCGTATTAAGTATTTTAATAATAATGTCTTTATGTTCGAACCTGAAGTAGATGGGAGCGCACGTGTTGGAGGAAGAGTGTGTGTGTGTTTGACCCGGCACAGCTCGAGGAATATTGCTAGCGGCATTATGCATTGCTTAACCTGAGAAAACTATAAAAAATATGTTCAAAGAGTTAAAAGTTATCATTAGAGTTGATAGATATAGCGGTATAGTTAAGCAATATAGGATATATTTATGTCTATATATGGTATATGGAAAGCGATGATGATATGATATATGACATATCTTGTTTAAATTAAAGTTATCAAGCAATATTGCCATTTAACCACATTAAATATTATAATATACTTTAATTATACAGTTATTTCCTTTCAGAAACATTTATTTCTTATTTAAACGTATTTTTAACTATCATAAAACCTTCTTTAGCCAAATAACTAGTGTCTAATTTATATAATTACAGTCATAGTTGAAAATTTCAACTTCAACTTTCCACTATCCCTACTTAGTCACCATTTAGCTCGAACTGACCTCAAACTTGATACATATATCTTGCCCGCATCGTATGGGGGGAAATACTTAATCGATGCGGATTGAGAGACAAACAAAGTGTATCCGATTGGCGATTAATTTAATTTAATTAAAGCAAGACTGCTCAATGTAACGGGTCTGTTAATGATCCTGACACAAACGTTTATTGAATGAATTTATTTATTTATATTCTCAAGTATACCTCCTTGTTTCTTCTTCATCTCTTCTGCGCTTCTCCTTGTGACACGGTTGCTTAAGTGCTCGCGGCATTGGGGATGGGATGGGCAGAGATATATGTATGTATGGTATACCAACATCAGAATCCATTAAAGTGAAAAGATTGAATTGGATTTTTGTGTCACAAGGGACACGACGTTGTGGCAGGCAAATCCAACTCCAACTCCAACTGCGACTCCAAGCAAAGGCGACAGCGTCAGTTTGAATTCTTTGGCTTAATTATCAACGCATGATGTTTTGGTGATTTCATCTGCATATTTCTGCGATCCGGCAAGAACAAGAAGAGGAGCATGAGGAAGGAGGTGAACAACAACAAGGTTGGCGACATTGTGTAAACATTGTGCCCCAACCAAAATTTATGTACAATACTTGCCCAACTTCAAGGCGAGTCCACAAAGACGCAGAGGCGCAGATGGAGGAGATGGAGACGAAGCCAGAGTCCAACTCGTTGCCAGCTTGCAGGTGAGAAGTGTCCATCTTAATCGAAGCAATAAATACACTTAATGAATTTCCTGCAGTCAGCAGCAGCATGGAGAGGATGGAGGGGATGCACACAGCGCATTCTATTGGTCTTGCCCGTTGTCCAGCATTGCGTGGCATTTTCGCACCCATCGCGAGGTGCCGGCTGCGACTGCGACTGTCTACCTTGCGTTTGTTGGGTCTCTCGCCTGGACTGGACCAAGGTGCTGGCCTTGCTCGGTTCCCAGTCCCCAGTCCCCAATCCCTCGTCTCGTACTCGTGCTCTCCTCTGCCTGCTCTGTTATGCGTACTTTCAGCAAACAATTCCAATTCGCGCTGCGATCGTCGTCGTCGTCGTCCAAAGTGTCATTAAAGTCCTTTAATTTATAGCAGAAAATCAAGTAAGAAACATGCAACGACTTTGGCACTGGGTACGACTTTAACTTTAACTTTAACTTCAACTTACCAGATCCCAGCTTGCCCAATGGGTTCTTCCACAGTTCTTCTGGCTCGTTCTTGTTTCTTCCCGCTCCTCCCCAGCTCTTTCTTCCGCAACGGTTGTTTGTTACTCAGTGAAAATGGCAAGAATCGAATTTTGCTTTTAGCGCGGCCTGTTTTAAAGTTTTTACTGTTTGTCGTTTTCACTGAACATATGGCTTGATTTCTTCTCTCCTCTCACTATATCTCTCTCTCCTCTCTTTCAGCTTCTCATAGTTGTCAACTTGCATGGCGCGGAAGTCGCCCGTTGACGGCGCATTGGGACATTTTAATGGCAGTTAACTTTATAAGTTATGTTTCTTAGCGGAACGAAACTCACTCCCGACTCTCTCTGTGATCACGCAAGGGCGTTACCCAACTTCGTATTGGCCCAGCTGTTCTTGGGCCTCTTTAGTTTTGTCCCTTTTTCAACATACTTTATGCTTCCTGAGACAGTTAGGGAAGCAGTTAGAAGCGGCTCTACAACACAATTACCCAGAGCACTTCCAAAAAAAAATCCAATTTGACTTCATTTAACTCGATCCCTTTGCATTTGGGACAGCTGTAATCCCATCATGAGATCCTAATGGTTTTAAGTGTTTTCTTGTAAATCCTTCAGTCTGTTTAGATTGATATCAATTAAATGCTTAACTCATTAGAAAGTGCTCATTATACCTGCTCGAGGATCGATCGACGAACGAACCAAACGAAAGATAATTATAGAGTTCTCCTGAAGGCAGATACCTTTAATGACTTGCTGATCGTCTCAAAAATTGTGCTCGTCGAGCAGGCGAAGTTCAGTTAAAGTTGAACTGAAATAATCGTAAAGTTAACAAGGCAGTTAGAAAGAAATAGATAATGTTCCTGTAATTTAATTATTTAAATGATAGACTAGACTAGAATAGCTCCAATATGATTTTCAATTGCCACACTCAATTATGTTCAAAATTTCAATTTAATCTACAAAAAAAAACTATCCGTTCTCCATTTCTTTTCTTTCTCTTGTGTCGCATAAACTTCTAAACATATTCCCTCCTTTTTTTTTGGCTAATTTTACTCAGTAGCTAAAACACTAGGGATTGCTTAATCCCTTTCCCCCCTAACTCTAATGTGTGTGTAAGTGATACGCTGAGACCCCTTTGATAAATCTTCAGTGCGCTTGAACGACTCTGCAGACTATTAGCATCTTTATTAGGAACACATTTCTCAGAGAGCTCAGAGAGATCTCTCCAGTCGGCGATTGTTTACTTATAATATATTTATAAACAACATGGAGAGCTACTTGTTTCCCACCATAAATCGCCCCGCCAATAAGCAGAAACAAAACAAACTACTCAACGCGGCGTTCCCCAGTGTAAACCAGCCCCAAAAAATGCTCCCCCTCACACGCCTTGTGTAGGGAATTCGATGCCTTACGGTAAAAATTTGTGACCTTTGGCAGCAGACGCCGACTAAAAAAAAAAAAAAAAAGAAATCGATGGGTACCGCCCTCTTAAAGAACAGAAAAAAACATTATAATGGAAGACAAACAGCTGGGCAGGAATGTGGAACAACAACTCCGACAAGTTGTTTTTGGGGCTTGTTAAATTCTAATTATTATAATTAATTGCAACAGCAGCCGCAACACACACACACACACACACACACATACTTAGGCACTTTCAAATAATGATATTAATTGATTGAATTACGAGTGCGAGTTGCAAAATCAAAGTGGTTGTTGGGTTAGCCAAGTTAGGCTGGGGGGCAGGAGGGCAGCAACAATTTGTGGCACAGTAAACATTTCAAACGATTCGAATACGAATTTTCGATCGGCAACTTTTCAACACTCACATGGGAATTTATGAATGCCTTGTCTTGGCTCGAGACTACCGCTCCGGCTCCGGTCCAGACATTTAGCCAAAAAAAGAGTCGAACCAAAACGTGCGACGCCCAAAAATAGACATCGGCAACATGGCAGCAGCAGGAGGAACGGCGGCGCACTCGAAAATCTCGCAACTGTTTGACGATTATTGAATGGCGCGGGGCGGTCCTACAACTCCCTCGACGCAACTGCTGCTCCTCCTCTTCCTCCCGCTGCCCGGCGGATTCATGTTTCAAGTGTTTCGTAAGCGTTTCGCTTGTATTTTTGGCATACGAGAAAAGGAAAAGTGTAGAGCCGGCGACGTTTTTATGGTAAATGATTTATGCCTCGCCGCGCGCAGCGTCAAGGTAATTGAGTGGGAAATGTTATCCGGGGAGGGGGAGCGGGAGCCGGGAGACATGTCTCGCAGATCCAGCCATGTTGTTAGCTGCTTCAAAGACAACAGCGTGCGGCAAGTGTAATTAATGCTGTGAATTTTGCATATTAAAAAGATTTTTACTCCCGCCGCCTTCGCTGACAACGACAGAGAGAGAGAGAGAGCGGGTGCATCGTCTGTTTCAAGTACCCTACAGTGAGTGGGGTTATTAGCACTTGGTCATCAAGTGTGACAATTGAAAGTGACAGACGACAGCTGCATGGCAACAGTTTCTGATCTAAGGAATATAAAAAGTAAAATTAGTTTATCGAATTTATGGATCCCTTAATCATCTTTAACAATCATCTTAAACATCTAATGATTTTCAGACTCTAAAATATGTTTTATTATTTGTATCTGGGGGTAATAAGTAATTTTTAATATAATAATAATAATTATAAATGAATATAATAATAATACACACATTATTTAAAGAAATTTACCAAATGTATAATTATATATCTTGTATTATAAGTAACTTAGTACTAGTAAAAATATTTTACCAAATTTATAATTATATATCTTGTCTTTTAAGTACCTAGTACTAGTAAAAATATCTTCTTTTTTATTATAATGGCTAAATGAAAACAAAGAATAGTAAAATAATACTATAATACTCTAAATTTTTAAAGATGCCGTGGGATTTGTGCTTAAAAATAAATAATTAAGATAATCTCTGCGCTATAAATATTTAAGTTCTTAATAAATTACCCTATTATAGTGTAGTATACTATTTATTTATTAAACAACTTTCGATGGCATTATTAAACAGATTTTCTCCCCTTTTCAAGTCATATTACATATCCCTGCTACGTTTTTTCCCCCATCAATCAATCCAAAATAATCAAAATACCATGTAACATACGCGTATTTATTGCCACAGCGAGAGAGAGAGAGGGAGAGAGTATTAGAGTATTATGTCTGCGGCATTTTAAATATCCATTCGGAAAGTTCTTGGGTATTTTATATGGCCGCAACTGCAGCTGATCCTCATAAAAAGCCGCGACACCAAATCCGCATGGCGTGGCAAACGAGCCGTTGCCTCAATCTTGCCACATTGCGTTGCATGCAACCAAAGAGACGTCACACACACACAGCCATACACACACACACACACAACGCATACAAGCGCGTCAAGTTAGGCGCTCGCTACGGTGGGGAGCGACAAGCAAAAGACGAAAATTTATTACGGAAACTTCATTGACAATTGTCACTGCAAGCCGGCGATGCCTGACGCTGACGTTGACGTCGACAGCGACGCCGCTGCTGCCTCGTTGTCGCAGTCAACGTTAAGTGCGTTGCGGTGTCGGGGATTTGTTGGTTGTTGTTGCTGTGTTATAACTTAAAATAAGCAACATGTGTGTGCGCCACATAGTGTACGTGTGTGTGTGTGTGTGTGTGTAATTTGAAGTGTGGGCGCGCGGCAGGCAATGCGGGGGAGCAGCAGCAGCAGCAGCAGCTACTTGTCTACGGCAGCCGTTGGCAGCTTATGGAAATCATACGGCGAAATGTCAACAAACAAACAGGGGCGTTCGTATTTGGAATGAGCAGCTTTTTGTGGCATGCAACAGCAGCAGCAGCAGCAGCAGCACAACAATTTGCTATTAAACACATTTATAGCCATCCACTGGGCATGGCATATGCCATAAAGTGCGAAACTTTACTCACTCAGATATCGACCCCAAATATCGTAATCGGCAATTAGCAGACCGCAGTATCGCATGCCGAGTCGATTGTAAATGTCAAGTTATCGTTGTGTAATCGATTGCCTAAGAATAGTGGGAGATTTCTAAAAAAAAAAGGATTTATTGTAAACTAATAAATATGGGTATGCCTAAATGTTGAGAGATTTGTTTAAAAATTTTTTGAAAAGAGTTCTATAATAACTATACATATTAAAACATATTTAAATATTTATTTATTTATTTACATGTTTTTTTTAATTATTTTATTAGGATTTATAATATGTGTATGCGTTAATGTCGAGAGATTTGTTTAAAGATATTATTAAATTATTATTTATTATATTACTATTTTTTATATTAATATTTATTATACTATAAATATATGTATTAAGTATATATTTATTTATTTACTATTTCGCAAAAACAATATTAAAATGAGATGATGAAAAGAAAAATGAGATGTGTTTGAAAAATACAAATATGATAATAGATATAAATAATATGCACTATAATATAACTATTTATAAAATTACTATTTATTATATTAATATATGTATTAGGTATACATTTATTTATTTACTATTTCGCACAACAATATTTAAATGAGATTTTGATCAAAGAAATCAAATATTTTTGAAAAATATAAATATAATAATAGAAATATAAATAATATGCACTAAAAGAGGGCTAAGAGTGACATAATTAATGTAAAGATTCTTCAAAATAGTTTGGTTTGCATTGAATAAGCTGTATATAAATATGTACACTACCTTATCTCAACGAAATTAGATATAAGCCCTTAGGAATCCAAGTAACTTACTAGCTATATCTTTCTTCTATACCTTCTTCTATATTTGATATATTTACGGTATATGCAACTCTTGCCGCAGCATGAGCGCACGAACATATCGCACAGCACCTCAACCTCTATAAATATAATTCGAGCATTCCGAAAAATCAGTTTGAGTAGCTCACTCATCCGCGCTGCCATCAGACGAGGCGTCATGCGATATTAAGTGAAACACTTTGTCAACTGGGGAAACTGAGAGCTCAGAAATGGGAACTCAAAACTGAGAGAGCGTATAGAAAGAAACAACGGCGATGATGATGATGGCAGGAGCGAGTGTGGGAGAGTGGTAGAGGGGCACGTTCGGGAAGAACTGACAGCCGCCTTATGTCCTCTTGGGGCACCGGATGTTGTTTGGTAATTATTTAGTGCTCGCAGCTCGCTCTTCTCTTCCCCCCCCTACTTTATATAGGGCGTTTGATGT
The DNA here is from genome assembly GCA_018904105.1 of Zaprionus tsacasi. Taxonomy (NCBI): domain Eukaryota; kingdom Metazoa; phylum Arthropoda; class Insecta; order Diptera; family Drosophilidae; genus Zaprionus; species Zaprionus tsacasi. The sequence continues at coordinate 1,587,370 of JAEIFR010000262.1, read as the reverse complement.
GTTTTGGTTTTTTGATATATATAACAACAAATTGCCGAAGCGCGTCCAACGACAGACAACAAACAATGCGACAACACACATAAACAAAGACATCATCAATAAAAAAGCAAACGAAACGAACCAACTGAATGAAGAACAACAAATAAACAACAACAACAATTCAATTGGTTTTCGAGGGAGGCCCCCAGTCAGTCATGGGAATGCTGATGGGATTATAAGTGATTTTCATCAAAAATGCAGCGCACGACACAAAGCACAGAGTTCCAGATATAAAGAGATATAGATACAGCAGCAGATATAAATACAAATAAAGATAAAAGATGAAGATACAACAAGTATTATTTTAGAGCATGTCTGTGTGTGTTTGTGTAATTTCTTTCCTATATATGGCTTGTTAAGGGTTTTTCGAAGACAAGCGACGTGATAACTCAAAGCGAGACATCAATCGATTCGTCACCGTCCGAGGCAATCAGCCCAGCAGAACTAACTGGCCAACAGAGCCAGAGTGACTCTGGTTGGTTGCCCGGTGGCCGCCCTCAGGGCCCTCTTAAAATATTATTCATAATTCCATAAATTTTCGACGGGGTAACTTCAAGACCGCGACTCGCCGCCAGTGTCTTCCTTGGCCACGCGCCTGCGCAGCAGCAGCAGCAGAAGCAGCGCTTTGGCAACGCTTTAAGCCGCGTTTGTCATATGCAAACGTCTTGGCCAGGCCCGGTTTGGCCCGGCCTGGTTCGCATCGTTGCCTTTGCTGCTACATTAAGCCTAATGAACGTGTTTAGTTGTATTGGTGTCGGTGTCGGTGTCAGTGTCGCTGGCGTTGTTCGAGTCGCTGTTGGTGTCGCTCGGTGTCACTTGTCGGCCAGTCGACCAGGCCGGTAGCCGGCCAAAAGGTGCAGTGATTACCACGGCCACTGCACGTCTGCCTGCTGCTCTTCTGCTCTTCCTTCCCGTCCGGCATTAGCGCAGAAATATTTAATTAATGGTAATTTATGTGCACGTAAATTGTGCAAAGTGCGACAACCGAGCCCAACCAAGCCAAGTCGGAGTACCCTCTCTATGCAGGCACCCCCCGCCGTTTCTAGTTAACATTCGAAATTTAAAAGGTTAATAGGGTTTCGCCCGTTGCAGCGAGGGATTCATTTGCCTCTGCTGCAGCAGCAGGAAGTGCAAGTGAGTTATAAGGCCAGTTGGGTATGGATATGTTAATGGACTGCTGCGCAGTGTCAACAGTAACTTACTCAGCCCAATAATAGGGCCAGGACAGGCACAAGAACAAGGTGTACCAATAAAAGTCAAGGTTGTTGTTCTAAAAGACAATTTAAAAAGAATATTTCCAGTATAAATTACAATTTTAATCTTAATAGGGGGACGAGTAAGACATGGATGAAGATTAGAAGAAGTAAACTCACTCCTTATAAAGCATGTCGTATGTTCCTAACTTCCAGTATGCTTCTATGTTTCTCAGTCTATCAGACTTCTATGTTTCTAACTACCTACAGATCTATCTATTCATTATTGCATTATATACTTCTGCATCTGACTAGTCTTTCAATTTTAACAAAAATATGCGAAAAATATGTTACTCATACGAAGAACAAAGTTAATATAACATATCGCATAATTAACATTAGCACTATTGCTCTTTTTACCGTATTTGCCTTATAACTTTCCAAAATATCAACAAATTCCAAAATATCTTTTATGCTATTTTTTAAATGCAGAATTGCTCTGATTGTTAAAACATAAACAAAATTTCATTCCGCGTGGAATTCGTTTGATTTTTAAGAAAGTTACGATGTGTGAAAAATTAGAGTTCCAGGCCTGTTGAGGGTGATACATGTTTAATTTTTGGACCACTTCGACATGATTTTTTGGCAAAAATTAAGTATCGTTTAAAACCGATTTAAACAATTGTTTATTACTAATATGGACCTCCGCAATCGATTAAAATTAAAACCTCGCGATTTAAAATTTTGGAAAAAAAAGTTTGTTGAAAACTTACAGGGGGGACCATTGGTTAAATTTCCAAAATATCGAAAAATTTGAAAACAATCTTTTATGCTATTTTTAAATAGAATCACTCAGGTTGTTAAAACATAAACAAAATGTCATTCCGCGTGGAAATCGTTTGATTTTTAAGAAAGTTACAATCGGTGAAAAATAATGGTACCAGGCCTGTTGAGTGTGTCACATGTCTAATTTTTGGAACATGTCGATATGATTTTTGGGCCAAAATTAAGTATCGTTTAAAATCGATTTAAATAATTGCTTAGTACTAATTTTGACCTCCGCAAAGAATTAAAATTAAAAACGCGCGATTTAAAATTTTTGAAAAAAAATTTTTGTTGAAAAATCATAGGGGGGACCATTGTAAAAATTTCCAAAATATCGAAAAATTTCAAACTGTCTATTATGATATTATTTAAATGTAGAATCATTCAGGTTATCAAAACATAAACAAAATGTCATTCCGCGTGAAAATCGTTTAATTTTTAAGAAAGTTACGATCGGTGTAAAATGAGAGTATCAGGCCTGTTGAGGGTGTTACATGTCTAATTTTTGGACCACTTCGACATGATTTTTGAGCTAAAATTAAGTATCGTTTAAAATCGATTTAAATAATTGCTTAGTACTAATTTTGACCTCCACAATCGATTAAAATTAAAACCTCGCGATTTAAAATTTTGAAAAAAAAAATTTTGTTGAAATTTTACAGGGGGGACTATTGTCTAAATTTCCAAAATATCAAAAAATTTAAAAAAGAAATCATTGTGCTATTTTTTTGTGCAGACAGCCAGACAGACAGACGGACATTGCTCAATCGACTTGGATAGTGATCCTGAGCAAGAATATATACACTTTATGGGGTCTGCCACGCCTCCGTATGCCTTGCACAAAGTTAGTATACCCTTTTTTGACCATTTTCAATGGTCGAAGGGTATAAAAAGCTTTAAAGTATTCCCCAAATGATATTTCTCCCATTTGAAATCAGTGTTTGGCAAAGTGGTAAACCGAAAAGCAACTGTAATTAGTGCTGCAAGCACTACCAACTCTGCTAAGAGCCTTTTTGTGTTGCAACAACAAGCTGATGCGATATAAACGAAAAGTGTTTTCCAGCTGCTGCCGAAGATAGAGAGAGAGGGAGAGAGAGAGAGAGAGAGAGTACGCAATCAAAGGTCTTAACAATGGAGCATACGCTAGCCGTGCAGAGTTCTCCAGAGTTCTCTTCAAAGTCCTCAGTCTTCAGCTGTAAAAGCGTAATTTACTGCAAATCAAAGACGAAATTGAATGTCAAAATAATTTGAAGTGCTTTATAAGGAGCTCACCAGTTTGCCGGGCTACACGGTAGCTCCTCGTACCGCGTGTTCGTCTACGCTGTCTGTCCCGGTAGTCGGTTTAGTGGCAAACGGATTACATGGAGAACAGTAGAATGCAGCACTCTGGAGCTGCTAAATGCTATGCAAATCCGCGCCAGGTGCTGCTGCAGCAGCAACCGAATGTAAACATTCCCGCAGTACAAACTAATAAGATGTTGTATCTTGTGTATCGCAACGGCAGCAGCAGCAGCAACAACTATTCAACCTGAGGCATTGGCATTTCCACTGTCCAATCCGCTGGCCACCGTCCTCTCCATCTCTCCCTCTCGTTCTTGTTCTCGTTGAACCTGGTCCGCTGATAGCTTCTCATTTTATTTCACCTTGTCACGTGCTGTGCAGCGCGTTGGCAGCGGTGGCAATTTCTAGCATTTCAGCAAAAATATCTGACTACCTACGCGGCATCTATCTGTATCTGTATCCGTATCTATCTGTATCTGTATCTCTGTAAATATGTATATGTATCTGTGTATCTGTATCTGCTGTAGCTTTTTCATTAAACGGTAATTTCACACCGCGCCGCGCATAAGACAACACACACACACTCAGCGCGAGGGAAAGAGATGGTAATAGAGGGAGAGAGATGGAGAGAGAGTGTGTGTGTGTGTGCATGAGGGGACAGTGTGCTGTGTACGCGTCTGGAATTTTTTTCGGACATTTATCGCCAGCCAGAAGCTGCTCCGGCTCCGGCTCCAGCTCCGACACAAGATTCAAACTTCTAGCGCCAATCTCGAACGTTGCCCAATTACAAGCAAGTTAAAATCAAGTACGAGGCATTGATTAGTTGCATGAGACGCCAATGAGGCGCACAAGGAGAGCACAGGGAGGGGGGGCACCACACGAAGCGAGGGCAGGTGAGGTGCGCAGAGATTAAAATGTAATCTTTAGCGCCGCAGTCATATGAAACGTGTTCGATTAGGCTTTGCTTTTTGCCTGGCCTGGCCTGGACCAGGACCAGGATTGGGGATTGGGGATTACCAAGTGGCGACTGTCGATTGGCGATTACTCGATGCGGATTGGCCAACTGCTGTGCACCATGTAGGTGTGGAGTGGGCCAACTGAGACCCCCAGTGGTCAGTGCTGAGTGCTGAGGATGCGCTACGCTACCTACGCATAGATGAAAACACGTATGGCATTTTCTCTATTAACAGAAACTCTCTTGAGAGCAGCTAAAACTGCCCAACTATTATAGGTAACTAACTAAAACTAAACTTGGCGCTCTATAAAACAGGCAGAACGCAGCTACAAATTAAAAAACTATTTATATGCTATAATATTTAAAAAGGATCTTCTCTATATAATATCCATAGCCCTGAAAAGGTTCTATATATTATTAATATATTCCTTAGTTCACTTAATATCAACTTAAATCGAAATTTCACTTACGCATCGCAACAAGGAATCCAATTTAATTTCCTCAAGGTCCTTCACACATCCTGTGTCACATAATAGGTGAACTGCACACATAGTATCCAGCTAGGAGAGTCCATTGTTGCGCCCAAGGCTTTTCGCCAGCTTGGTCCTTTTGTGGCACATCATTCTCCACCGGGGGCAACAACACACTTGATACGCTGCTAAGAGAGCAATAATATAATGGGCAATTCATCTGGCGTAATCATAATGGAGCATCAAATGATATGCACACACAATGGCAGTTCTAGTCGCATAATACCTGAGAGACCGGTCCCGGACAGCACTGTCCACAGTTCCAGCTTCGTCTTGGGTAATGCTTTTCGCTTGTTTACATTGCAGCTTAAGTGAACTACCTCCAATCCTCTCCTCTCCTGTCATGCAAGAGACGCCCGCGCCTCAGCTTAACACACAATAAACATATGTCTCTCTTTCCCTCTCTCTCCCTCTCTCGCTCGGCTCGCCCTGCACTTGAGCTGGGCTTTATTCAATTTCACAATATGCGTAAATGTAATTAAAATATCCTTTGTAAAGGCGCCGAAAAGTCCACCTGGACAAGGTGAGAGCCATTCTGTGGCATTAGTTGACCACAGAGAGAGAGATTGCTGCTCCTGCTGCCGCTCCCAGATACACAGTCGGCCACATTACACGCTCTTTTGCATATTGTGCAATGGCAAAAGCCCAAGCAGAGAAGCCGAGAATCCGAGTATCCAGAGAGGTAAGCTCAAAAGGGCTGCCGCTGCCGGAGCTCCTGCTGCACTTCCACTTTGCGCCCTGTTAATGTTTGTTTATTTGTTGCCCTCACTGCACGCACGGCAGGCCTGGCCTGACCTTTTGGGCCGGGCAAGTGCAACAATCAAGGCGCACACAAACTGCTTACTGTCAAAAACACGCAGCCAGAACCAACAAACAAACAAACAAACAGGCGGAACACGAGACACGATGCATGTGAAGAGGAGCAGCACAGTGGAAGTGGGGCATGATATAAGTGGTAGACTGTATCTTGAGAACTGCAATAAATAATTATTAAATAGTTATACGAATATAATAATATATATAGAAGTATGTATACCAATCTATGCGTACTACTTTTATTTTCGCTCTGTTTTGCCAGCTGCGTTCCACTGTGCGTGTGCGCTGTCCAAAAATGTTGCAGCACACGAAGGATTTGCTCGTTGCATCTTCTTGACAATGATAACACACAATGTGAAGAGTGTGGCTGGCGGGCTGAGGGTTGATGTGCAGCAGGACTAAGGATGCGCCGCTTTGCTGTGTAATTTAATTGAACGGACATAACGGTCAACGCAACGGGGCTTCGTACTCGACCATCTACTTCGTGTCAGTGTGCTTGTGTGTGTGTGGAACTAAAGAGGACTCTTTGCTTAATTGAAAGCAATTAAGTGGAAAATTGAAAACTTTGGCAGCCATAACGTTGACGTCTGACCGCCAGCTCATATACACGGCCACCCGCAACAAAAACACACACACACACACAGGGCAAGACACGCAGACAATCGCACATTTGCATTTGATAGCCACGCCCACTTTGCGCACTCGGAAAAAGGCTGCGAAAAAAATGTGCAGTCACGTACGTGCCACAGCAGCGGCAGTGGCAGCGGCAGCGGCGCCATTTTGTGTGCTTCTGTCACTTTACATGCCACAACACACAATTGACAGCGCGGATATTTATGTAAATAATTTTTCGTGTTGCCGCAGCAGCTCCAGCGCAACAACAGCCGTACATACATAGCAACAAAAAAAAAGAATAAAAAAAAAAGAAAATCAGAATGTATAAAATGCATTTCGGTTGACGTGACCATGACTCTCTTACCCTGTTGTATGCCCCGCACCCCGCGCATGGACCACTCGGGCAAGCGCACACAAAAGGCCCAAGAGTGTGACTCCTTCTCTCATCATTCGCAGCACTCTCTCTCCAGATGCTCGCTGTATCCTCCACTCCTCGCTAGCATGGCAGCTAGCCTCTCGTGCAGCCGACAAATACAATAAAATTGATTTAATATTTAAAGAATGAACAATAAAGAGAAAACGTAAATTTAATCGATAAATCTTATTTGCCTATCGATTGCTAAGCAAAAGCTGCAGCCAAATGCAGTGTTGAATAATTCGTTATTCGTATACACTAATTTGGCAATTCTTTTTGATATTGCAAATACTGGCACTTTGTTTTGATTCATTTGAGTAATGGGTATGTATAATGCAGTTAGAAATAATAAAAATATATATTTATAGACTCTATTTTTTTTGTAGGTTTGTTGGAACGTTATTGCATTACATTTAATAGGTATAAATAACCGCACACACACACACAACCACACTTGCACGACAAAAAGCTGGCATTCACACTTGAACTTGTTCTCCATGGTGTGAGCACGTAATTTGCACTAATTATGACGCATTACAGATGCAATTAAAGCGCGTTGGCAATTAATAACGCCACAAGAAATGTCGAAGCAATTAATAGGAAGTTTACGCATTGCATCCGTCGAGCAACATATGCACATACTACCCGTACATGTGTCAATTGCAGTCGGGGGAAAGCTTTTCGATCGCGCAATCAGATAGTATCGTAACAACTCGAGGTACGTATAGCATAATAATTTTCAACATAAAAAACCCTATGGAAAAAAGGGGTAAAGAGCCGCGTGTCGAGGGTGTAGGCAGCCCAAGGGGCAGCATGTTCCTAGAACTACAAGTCTAATAATGAAGAATGGGGTTTTCTGTCTTTCTTCTTTTTCAGGAAATAATAAACATGAAATGGGCACTCTCATTTTAGTGATACCATCAAAGTGGGCGCAATAATTATCATGTAAAAACAGTAAAGTAAACAATTAAAACAATTATCGCACATTATCGTAGCACATAATCAACAAATAGAGTTTGCTCTAGATATATATACTACTAGTATCGGTTTAATTAGTGTAGGTATTACTTTTAACGTATTTTATGTGATCTTCATTGACTTTTTCGCATTTGAAACTTTTGCAGGTGTACCATCCACCCATTCCCCGCCTGCCCGTACCCAACATTTTTCATCTAAAACAGGAAATATGCTCAAAACGTGGACGGGGGGTCGCTTGTTAGTCGCAGCCGGGTCTGTTAAAATACGAAATACAGATAGAAAATGGGTTGTACTGCCAGTTGACTGGGCTAATTTGTCGGAAATGACGTTTTTGGTTTTTGTGCTGCGGAAGTCGGTGAGGAGGACTATGCAAAATTGTGGACAGGGCAGGGTGGGGCGGGGGACGGTGTGTCATCCATTTGGCAAAATAATTCAAGTCTTTGTGCGACACTTGCTAAATTGTACGCTCAAGTGACGCCTGCTAATTTAATTAATTTCCACCTGAGCAAGAGATGGTAAAAACTTTGACAGCAACTCTACCTGAGTTGTTTTTTTTTTTTTTTTCTGCCGTGTAATACACGTAATTGAAACATTCCTTGACCGAAAAATAAAGAAATTCAACCAGAAAGAAAAGTTACTTTTGCCGCAATTATTTGGCACGTCTCCACTAATTAATTACGCCTTTTGCTCGGCTCCAACGGGCCGGGCCGGGATGAAGGGGGGCATTGAAAATGTCCACGTTTAATTAAATATGGCCAAGCGGCTCTATAATTAATTTCGGCACTGCAATTTTTGTTTAAAGAATAAAATGCCGCATAAAACAAAAAAAAAAAAAAAAAGAGAAGCCGTGAGTAAGAAACGAAAACGAAATGGAATGAAAAGAAAGGAGGCAAATCTCAGGACGACATCTGCACACGGTCGCTCCTCCAGTGCACTGGAGAGGAGCAGTCGAGCAGCCGGTGGCGTCGGTGGGCACGGGCATTAAAGTGTCAATATCCATTAGGCGGTCCTGATTGCTTAAGCTGCTTTACGCCAAGTTCTTTTCTGCTTTACAGTTGCCAAGTTTCTTTCCAACACTCTTTCAGCCTTCAGTCCAATTCTCCTCTCTCCCTCTCTCTCTCTCTCTCTCTCTTTCTCTCATACACTCTTTGTCTGGGTCTCTTGGCTTTTATTGTCCGAACCGAGCACAATGACTCGGGTTGTTCTTGTTGCCGTTGGGTTCATTGTTTCAAATGAGAAACGACGCGAATTGGTTAGAACGAAATGGTTAGAAATGCAAATTAGTGTGGCTGGCGATAGCATGGCAGATAAGCAGCCAGTTAGATAGAAAGAGAAAGAGAGAGAGAGAGATGACAAAGTTCAAATACCCTTTAGACAGTATACGTATGACAGTTGGAGTTGTGAAGGAAATAAGATTTCATCAAAAATATCTTTTATTTACTACTTTTTCTTTAGAATTCCAAAGAGTTATCTATCGCCAAGATGAAACACAGTGTATTCTTTTATATTGTATTGTATACAGAAGTATACCCCAGTATATTATTCCACGAACTCGTGCCAACTAGCCTGTACTCCATTCCACATCTACATTTATTAATTTCAATTAAACAACATCAAATAATTATAATCACCTCATTGTGCCAGTCCATTTGATCTTCGTCCGACTACCATGGCATATACATTTTAAGATAAGGTATTTTGGGTTATACTATACCCTACCCTAGCAATAAGAAAAATTGCACGTAGCTAATCTTTGTCATCTGGTGCCGTGTCTGATTTCAGATTGCTCGAGTAAAGTAAATTCGAAAAGCTTTCAAGTTTCTTCTCAGCCCAGACCCAATTGAGAGTGGGTGTGGTTTGGTTTCTATCGTTGGCTGCGGACAAAAGGGGTCAAGGCAATACGACGGGTCCTACGCAGCGGACTTAAGCTTAATTGCTAATTACACAAATTCGCGGTATGCGTAAAACGTATCTTAGGATAGACCCTCTCCCTCTCTCCCTCTCCCACTGTCATGTGGGGTTCGGCTTCAGTCAGCCGACAAGACATTGGTGATTTATATTTAAGCACAAACTTTTAACTTTAACCGAAATCCCCCAGCTGCCCCCGGGGTACTCGCCCTCTGCGATTGTTGTTGTTGTTGTGCGTGGTGGCTTTGGGCTGCGGGAAATAACAACAACCCTTAAAAGCTAAGCGCTGCGTGGCCTGTCGAAGCTTGTGGTTCCATTCAATTAACCTTTCATCTGTTTAACATGTATTATAAAATTAGACGCGGTCTTGTGGACCACACCGCCGCCTGTGTGGGCGTGGCTCCATCTAGAGTTCGCCTAATGTATGCGCAACCACAGACTCAAGACATGACAACACTATTAAACAATATGTCCCAGTCCCAGTCCAATCCCATTCGTGTACAGGGCTTAAGTTGTCCAAACATTTTCTTAATTAAACAGGAATATCGTATAGAGAAAATAAAGGTATTTTGTTTGAGACTTCTATTGCTTTTATTTATTGCTTACTTAAACATTACAACTTTTACTCTTCGGAGAAGCCATAAAAGTTAAACAGAGTAAATTATCTATATGTTTCAATTCAAAAACTACAAATCTGAAATTAAAATATTTCTGGCAATATAAAATAATTCAAAATTAACGTACTAATATTGTGAATATTCAACTTGCATTGATATGGCAGCTCAGCCGCTTCTGTTTTTAGCAAGGTGGCAGCGCTCCGACCACGTGGCAACCTCAGCATTTTGTTTTCGTTTTTCTTTAGCATCCGCCCACCTGTTATATGTTTGTAAATAAAACTGAATTGAATTATTGAATCCAAATAAAATTCGCTGATGTTCTACGTAACCTCGATGCAATATGAACATAACCTCTGAATTACAACCCGATTGGACCAATAAAATTACCGTTTTCAGTACAAATGTTCGGTACGAGCAGCAGCGCGCACAATCGATATTTTTAAAACAATCGATTAGTAGACATCGCTATTTTCTTGTATACCACCAGTGTTGCCAATTTAGCATATTTCAAGCTAGATCTTGCATATATGAAAATGCAAATTCCTAATTGTGGATTACTTTTAGCCAGAAATATAGCATATTTAAATTTTCATTTAGCCTACGTATTAAATTTTTTGCATCAAATCGAAATTTTACGTCAATTGATTAAGCAGACATTGCGAAAGCCCTCAGCAGGTTTTATTTATTTTATTTATTGTTTCTACTGTTCAATTTTCTTTGGCTTGCCATTTTGTTCTTTGCAGCGTTGCCACACCATAGAAATTGAAAGGTAAGCAGCTGTTTTGACACCATGCAATTGCTGGTTGCTATAACAAAATACGATTCAGTGTTGTACAGTTCAGCTTTCGTTGTGGCATGATAAATAAAACGGTTAATATTTAAATATTAAAAACAATTTTAACAGATATAATGTACATTTTAATTATATAAATAGTGTATTAATATATTGATTTAATTTTGATGTTCACGCTAAATTGATGATTCTTGTTGTTAATTTACCTTGACCGCAAATAATAATTATATGGACACTGTTTTTAAATAAATATGTATTAAAATATACAAATATAAATTACAAATAAAATATAAATATAAATAAAATATACTACAATTATAATAACTAATTAAAGCAAATTTTCATCGTATAATCAGACTGTATTTACTTTACAATTTGTACCAGTTTTAAAGAACCGGAAGAGGCATCTTAAATAATAAAATAATTTTCAACTCTCCCCGAGCGTACACAATTATTAGCAGACATCGTCATCTATGGGCGCCTCATCGTCATCCGGCTGCGAGACGCTAACTTCGGCGAAATCATCCTCCACGCTGTCCACAAAACTGGAGACTCTGCAAGCAATCAGAAAAGTATTTGAATTTTGGTGGGTGTGGGATGTTCTCAAATTAACTGCACGTGGTATGTGTCACTTTTCAAAATCGCATTGGGGCAGCAAACCCTCCTCCTTGTGTGGACCTTGTGTGGTTTGCCCGCCAAGCGGGAGCAGCGTTCCGAGACGGAGTAGTGCCAGCAGTAGCAGCAGCATGCCGGCCACATAGCTGAGCCACAGATTGTGGGGGTACAACATCAGGGCCACGCCCATGCTAACATATAAGGGCGCCGGTCGCCAATTGCCCAGCAAGTCGGAGAAGCGCCAACAGTTCAGGCAGCCAGTGTTATGGTAATTATCGCTGCAAATTCAAAGAAAAGAAAAACAAACATAAATAAATACATATGGGAGCGTATTTTATTTTCCTTCATCCAACTTCCCAACTTACTCGCCGCATTGAAGCTGCAGGAATATGTTTATCAGCCACTTTATCTCAATGAACAGCACCAGCAGGGCTGAAAAACTGGCCAAGCATTAAAATTTTATGATCCATGTGAGAGTGAGAGAGGGAGAGAGATAGCTTACAGTATATAGAGTCCAGCCTGATATCCATGCATGTAGACATCCACGCCCACGCCGCAGATAACTGAAATGAGAAACGACCAAAAGGAGTTGAACTTGTTGGGCGGGGAATTGCTGCTTGGCCTTGAACAAGGCATATAAAACAATATGATTGTCTACGCACTCCCATCCTGCCCACACTTTGCCCAGCTATAATTTCATTGGACTCTGCCTAAAACAAACGAGATGCCATAAAATATGCCCAAACGCAAATATGTAATACGAGTCACATTGATGAGACAAGGCTTATTTGGCGAGGGCTGTCTGAGAAGTTTATGATATCAAAATTAAAGCTAAGCGACAAAAATATACCAACTTTCGTTATGGAGATGTGGCAACACTTTTTATTTGCCATTCACACTTAATTTAAATTTTACATCATTTTGTGTTATCGATATACTTTAAGTTATCGCTAAATTATTCTTTTCGATTGCCGCCACAGCGAGCAATTGTTCATTATTAAAAAAACCGCTGAACAAACAAATTCATATGCTCAACTATTCAAACCGCCCTCGTGGCCACACATATATATATCCTAGCCAACTGTATTATGCCTATCAACGCTCGTTTCGATGTGTAAAATATGACAAAGCAGAAAGTAGGCAAATCCACTCAAAATTCAATCTAATTAAGTTGTTATTGTATGCGGCGCAAAACAAATCCGATTAAATAGCCGATAAAAGCCACGATGAGAGTTGGCCACAATCGGCAATTGGCTAACAAATGCCAAGAGCAAACGCAGCCAAGTCCAGCCAAAACCAATTACATTAAACGCTTTGAGGGGAAAAAGTCGTAGATGGGAAAAGCAAATGAAAACCATGCGAAAATTATGCGCTACTCTCTAGACAATTAGGGGGAGGAGGAGGAGTTGGGGGTGTGTGGTGCAGTTGGTGCTTCGTTAGCCGGGGAATTCCCGGCTGATAGATTTTTGTTGTTTTTTTCACACTGTCGCCATGTTTTAGAAGTTAGCTGAACCGCGGGGGGATTAAGGGAAAGACATGGTAGTTTGTTTTTTTTTTTTTGGTAGTACGACTGGCGCCAGCGAGACAATAACAACAACAGGGAGAAGAATTACCCGTATTGGGTTAGAAAAGGGTTGCACTTGGCAAGCTGCAAACGGGGCCAATGCCTCGTTAATGGCCCTGAGAGTCTCGCGTGTGTTACTTGTCCTGCCCCAACAGAATTCGAGAGGTTTATGAACTGTGAGAGTTCTTTGCATCCATATACATATATAATGCAGATTCCGACAACAACAATGAGCAGCAGTATATATTGTAGTATTATTGTTGGGAAATTAGTTTGAACTTGACCCAAGTTTTTGCAGCAACTGCCTGACGCCTTAAACGATGCTCGTTTATCATCTGTATACCCAGCGGGAGCAGAGCAGAGAGATAGTGCTGCTCTGCTCTATTGAGAGCTGCCATTAGAAGTGCATTAAGGGACGGGACGGTCCAGGACGAGAAATTTAAATTTAATAACTGTTGCATATGCGAAAATATTTAAATGATTTATGAATGCCAGGCAAATGGGGATTAGATGAACAGGAAGGAAAAAAAAGGCAAATCGAAGAGAGATATACATAGAAGTGATTAATTGAAATTAATTGTAATACTTTAAGCAATGTATTCGCAAATTATTTATAAAATATGTCCATCATTAACTAATTTAAAATGTAAATATTTACTTAAATATGATGAAATAAAAGTAATATTTAAAGTTTAAATGCTTAAAGTAAATTTCAATTTTATATAATACACATATATATACATTTTTTCTCTTTTTGCTCTTTAAATTTTAATATTTATTAAATACGTTTCGTTTTGTATATGAAAATTCTGTTATTTTTCAATTTTTCATATTTACTCCAATAGTTGACTGTTCTTGTTTGACTTTAAATAAATATATTAATCAATAAATAATTAATAGTTGCATATAAGTGATTCATTTCAATTTGTTTTTAATATTTGAAGCAATGTTTTTATATGAAACATTTATTAATTAAACTATTTAATTATTTGTTGCGCTTAATTGACTTTAAATAAATAATTGAATATATAGCAGATTTAAATGATAAGCAATAGCCTTGCAAATGATTATTGTATATCAATTTTACATAGCATAATTTTTCCATAAGTCATATATAGCTTTTAGTTCTTTATACTCCCCCTAAACAAAGCTTGCCCCAAAAAGTATGCTATAGAATTTTGCAAGTGCAATTTTGCAATATGCCATGCATGAAATCAGCTTGAAATCGCCAACTCACGACTATGGCTTAAGCCATGACGGCCACATTACATGATTACCCCCCCCTCACTCCTCACTCCTCCAACTCCCCTCCTAATTCTCCCTTATCAGCCCTATCATATGTTATGCGTCACCTGCGTTACATGCATGCCATATAGTCCTTCCGCATGAATTGTTTTCTATTTGTGCGTTTTTCCAGGTGTGTGTGTGTGTGTGTGTTTAGTGTGTGTTAGTGTGCGTATGCTTACCGAATGAAGTCAGCAGACCAAAAACCCTTATCACAGGACGTAAACACTCGCAGAGCTCGGCCGACTGGCGGCAACGTTGTTGTTCCCATCGTCGTCTCCGTCGTCGCTGCAGTTGTTCGTGTTGTTGATGTGCTTGACTCATGTTGAGTGGCAGCTATATATACATGTGTGTGTGTGTGTTTACTATGATTTCTGATTTCACGTATTAATAACACGTATCAGCAGCTAATATTACATTGCAAAACTGGACTTAGTCGCGGCTCAAGTCGGCTCAGGCACAGGAACTGGCGAAGACACTTTGCGCTATGCATTGAATATAAATCAAGTGAGTTTTTTTTTTTTTTTTTTCTATACAATTTCTTGGCAAGCGACTGAGCGACGATTGCCAAGGCTGCCCAGACAGGGGGCGGGGTAGGGAACAGCAACAATAACAATAGAAAAAAAAAACAATAAGCAGCTCGTTACAGGTTTAAATTTCAGCACAGTACGCTGCGTATGCGTATTCTTTTTCACCTTATCCACACAGCGGCATTTAATCACATTGTCTAGGTGTGCGTGTGTGTGTGTGTGTGTGTGTGTGTGTGTGTAAACTAATGGCTGCAAATTACCGTTAACGTGCAGCAATTCAGTTGCCACATCGCGCACTTTTGACTTGTCCGCTAAGTTTCTTGTTCAGGTGCCGCCTGCCACTTGCCACTTGCCACTTGCCGCTTGCCACTTGACTCTGTTAGCCAAAAGCCGTGCCCCAGCCAGAGAGAGTTACATTCGGAGTCTGAGTCTGTGCCCTAAACAACGTCCGCACGCTGCCAGCAGCGCCAACTGAATGAATGGAGCAATCGTCCTTAGTCGCCTCTCAGGCTGCCTCAGTTTGTAGCCAGCTAACGTGCTGCCTGCGCCTGCACAACAGCGGAGTACCCTGTAATGTGATAATATATTATTATCAATATATTTTGCAATATTTTCAAATAATTTATTTGTATATTTAATTTAAAATTTAATTTATAATAAATAAATTTGGTTGCATAAAGGCTATAATATTAAGAATATTATTATTATTATAATATATAAATGTATTTTATTTATATTCTTTAAAGTACATATTTTAATTTATATGTTATTAACAAGCATATTATATTTATTCATATTTATTCTTATATTTTTAATTTAAATTTATATTTGCAATTTTATTTTATTTTAATCTTTGAGTCGACTGCTTTTAGTCGACGTTAAATAAAAAAATAAATAAATAAATAAACTAAGAAGCCTAGTTATAGTGCAACAAGTTATTTAAGGGGGTAAAGCTTTATATATTTGATTTATATATTTGCAATTATTATACATTTAAGGTATTTTTATTTGTTTTATATTTTCTTATGCAATATATATTTTTTAAACTTTATTTCTTTTATGCGTATTTATTCTACAATGATTTAAAGAGCTTTTTATACGTTTTCTAGTTTCTGTTTTAAACAAACTCTTCGAAATTTTAAATTAAAATTCTTAAAAATATGTGCTATAACTTCAGCTTATTTATGCACTATATATTTTGTAAGCTATTTCTTTTATGCGTATTGATTCTACAATGAGCTAATTAATGAGTTTTTTTTACGTTTTCTAGTTTCTTTATTAAACAAACTCTTTAAAATTTAAAATTACAACTTTTAAAAATATCTGCTATAACTTCAGCTTATTTAAATCTATACTACAATCCCCATTCGTTCTACTTCAAGTGTAGCGCACTACTTGTGTCTGCCTAGCGGACTCTTAATTGCAGCCAGTTCGCTTTTATTTGTCACGTTGTTCTGCGTGTCTCCCATGCCTGCTGCTGCCGCTGCTGCTGCTGCTGCTCTCTTCGCCTCTGAGACAGCCTTAGCTTCCTGCCCGAGCCCTGTGCCCGCTTCATCACTTAGCGTGTTTGTTGGCGTCGTTTCAGTAATTTTCATAACTGCCGCACTGCGTGGCCGCTGCGAGGGGCAGCACTTGACAATTGCGTCCCCATCCCCACTCTCCCCCTTAAACTACGCGCAACTGTGGACAAAAACATTTTCGGCTGCAACTCTAGGAGCAGCCTCCACTCACAATCCCTGCTCCTTGGTTTACATAAAATAGAAGCAGCAGCAGCAGCTGAGGAGTAAATATTTTTTTAGCCTGCTTCAGGTTTGTCTACATCTACGCGTGCATCTCATCTCTCTCGTTCTCTGCTAAGCTAATTTTCCCTCTGTTTGCATTATGCGCCATTAATGACATCCTTGCGAGAGCAACGCGTTAACGATCCACGCCTCATTTGGTGTACTCCTTGCGCCGCTTCATTATCTTACTTATGCCAGCGACCATTGCGACCTCGGGCAGCGCCAGCTTTGCATCCTCCTGAAAATCACAGCGACGCATCAAATGCAGCCAGGTGCGTTCGGAATTCAATGAGAGCGGCATCTGCAACCAACTGACATAGTCGATTTTCAGTGAACCCGTTAGCAGTTGATCGAACGGTGTGTTGCCAATAAAGAACATAGACTTGAGCACCGATGACTTGGCCTCCTTGATGTTCTGTCCCAGCACACCCTGAAAGGGACTGGGTTCGTTGTCCGCCGTGCCCAGTTGCTCCAGTAGCCAATCCTTGTTGAATTTCAAATAATTGTAGAGCACCTTCAGTGCCTGCTTGCCAATGTTGGTGGTTAGCACATCACTGGCCAGCACCTCGGCTATATAATCGGCAATGCCCACGTCCAACTCCATGGCATAGTTAGCCGGCGGGCTGTGGCTCAAGCGTTCCGACTCTGCGTTCGTTAGCGCCAGATCATCCATTTTTACAGTGCTCACAGCGCTCATGCCGCCAGCACCACGACCACAGATGCTTCCAAAATCCGTATCCAGATTAATGCTCTCCTTGGCCTGCTTGAGAAACAACTCAATCTGATCTGTGTGCTTGTCATCCTCATCGATAGAGCATATGGCCTCCGACAGGGAATAGCAAACGGCGGCTTTGTCCAAGTTTTTGGCTGCAAGAGGAGATGTGAGATTTGTATTCCTGGGATCAGCTGCTACTTACCCTGCTCCTGCAATTCAGCCGTCTTTATCAATTCCGTGTAGAGCGCTGCGAAGACCACCTGCAGCAGCACAGAGTCGCCCAATGGACGTGTGGAAACGGGTATGATATCCTGCAGCAGTGCAGTAATCTTATACAATCCCTCGGGCATGCAGTCCCAGATCTCAGAGACACAAGTCAGCGCCAGCGACATGGCCTGATACATGCTGGCACCATTCTCCACGGCATTGATGAGCATCTCCACAACGCAATCGAGCACAGGATACACAAAGTGCATAATGGCCTCCAGCCAAGGTGTGCGCTTCTGATTCCACACCTGACGCTTGTCCAGGCAATCACTCCAACCAGTCACCGCGTGCTCCTCCAGCGTCTTAATCAGGCATGACTTGATGTCCACAGCTTTACCCACAGCGACAATTAAGTACGTCAGGGAGAGCACAATCTGATAGTTGGACTGTCCAACGGGATCTATAATAAATAATTTAATAGGAGGCATCCTTAGGAAAACTTTAATGCAGCCTATACCTATGTCTCCGGCTATGGACTCGGTGACATTGAAGCACTCGCCGCGGCATAGAAAAGCTTCACACTTGAGAGGCGCTCCCTCCGCGCTGGTGAACGAATGTTTGGCCACATTCTTAAAGTTCTCCGATGAGGGCAGATGCTGCATCAGATGACGCATTATGATGCCTGTGAGGTAGGCATCTCGCATGAGCAAAATCTTTAACAAATACGACCAGTGGGCCTCGGGAAAGGCCAACAGAACACGCAGATCCAGCGAGATGGCTGTATTGGTAGTAAGGTCAGCGAATTCGGTGACCCACTGGCAGGATTGCTCCTTGGGAAAGTAACGGGGCAGTGCAAATATAATCCAGGCGCTGGGCAGACCATGACGTGAACTAAACATTTCCATGTTGTCCTGCCCCTTGCGAAAGACCTAAAGAAGACATGTTCGAGATTACAAGATTCATTTTCTTCCCTTCCCTCACCTACCTTGGAGAGCACGCCCAGCGGAGCACCACGTAGTAGCAGGCAATAGAATAGCTCACGGCACTTGGCATGAATATCCCGCACAATGACGCTCTGATTACTCAGCTGGAGGCCCACATAGGCCTCACCGCTCTCACAGACATGGGGCAGCAGTTCGGCAATGCAGAGCAGCATGTTGCATATGTCCACCAGATGTAGCTGCGATCGGGCCACACTGGTCACGATCTGTGTGTAGCGCACAGTGAGCACACTCAGCGTCTCGTTGAGCATGCCAGCAAAGATCTTTTGCGCCATTTTCGGTGGCACCGAATTCCACAAATCCGTCTTGGTGCCGATCATATAATGCCACCACATTTGCACCGTATACGAGCCACGTTCGGACTCAAAGAATGGCTGTGTATCCTCCCAATGCAGACAGTCTGCATCCTGAATGATGTACAGCAACAGCAGGCGACAGTGTAGATCTAACAGACGCTCGGCCAATGCCTCCGACATTTGGGCATATTGCTTAAAGCTGAGCTTCAATGCGCCTCCCTTCTCATCACCCTTGGGTGGGCAAATTGTTGTTGTGGCCGCCTGCATATAGACACTCAGCGAATTCTTGACCAGCGCAGCAGCTCCAATGGTCGCAGTGAGCACGGAGAGATCTGCATGATCGAGAGACTCCTGCGACAGACGATGTATGTGCTCCAGCAGCAGATCAGCTGATTTGGTCACCAGGTTAACAAATTTATCCGGATCCGAGGTTTTTACCGTCACATTGCTCTGTGGGGTTTTGGGGATATTGAAGTTAAATAAATTCTTTGAGATCTTCACTTACGAAATCGCCCTCGTTGAGTTCCTTCTCCGTGTGCAACAGTCCGGAATGTTTGCGATACGAGGCAAAGTATTCGTCCTCCCACCTGCAATGGGAGAATACCAATACGAATACAATTCAAGTGGGTCAACAGGGGTGCTGCCCTGCCCCGCAAGGGGGCCTTGGCCTACCAGTGTATCAATTTAATCGAGGCAAACGATGCGTAGCGCGGAAAGTCCAGTTTGCCACCCACAACTCCTGGACAAATGGGCTCCTGCAGCACGCGCTGATGCGTCTGTTGGCCATCGAAATTGGAAAGTGAAAAGCGCGACGGGCAAAGGGAAGGGAATGGCGTAAGGGAAAACAATGTGTTAACGAGTTTTTCGCTCGCATTGCGGCAATTTTGTCTGCCCTTCTTTGCTCAAAACTTAAACCTGATAAAACTCCAAGTCGCGCTGCAGTAAAATGGGCACGCGGTCCATTAAGTTTCCCTCCTCTAGCACCTCCATTCTCTACGTTTTGATTGCTAATCCTTTGCTGCTGCAACAACTTCGTAACTGAGCCTGAAACTGATTAGCTGAAAATTTGCTATCGAGCAAACAAGCTTGCAGCGTTGTCCAGGGCAACCAGCGGAACTCAAAGATTGCTTGCATTGGTTAATTAAAAGCAGATTCTCGATTTAAACTGACCATTTAAATTAGTTAAGTAAGGTGCGTAATTACTTTTCATTTTGTAAACAATTTGAAAATTATTGCAGCCCTAAACTGGGTAAACAATGAAAGTTATCGATGCAGATCAAGTTATCGAGATTTCAGGGCGGTTAATCAAGGCTTTAAATGTAACATTTGAATTCAGTTGCAGCCCTAGTCATGGTAAACAAAGCAAATTATCGATATGCATAAATAGATCAAGCTATCGAGATTCAAGCTCAGCTAATCAGTTTGAAAATTGTTGCAGCCCTAATCTGGGTAAACAATGAAAGTTATCGATGCAGATCAAGTTATCGAGATTTCAGGGCGGTTAATCAAGGCTTTAAATGTAACATTTGAATTTAGTTGCAGCCCTAGTTGTGGTAAACAAAGGTAATTATCGATATGCATAAATAGATCAAGCGATCGATATTCAAGCTCAGCTAATCAAGGCTATAAATATATAGAAAACATTAATATTGATCACAAAACGTTGCCTGCCTTGCACTTTCGTTGGCTATCGGTATTGTTCGCTTATCTAATCTAATCTGGGTAAACAAGAAAGTTATCGATGCAGATCAAGTTATCGATATTTCAGGGCAGTTAATCAAGGCTTTAAATGTAACATTTGAATCAGTTGCAGCCCTAGTCGTGATAAACAAAGCAAATTATCGATAGCATAAATAGATAAAGCTATCGAGATCAAGCTCAGCTAATCAAGGCTATAAATATATAGAAAACATTAATATTGATCACAAAACGTTGCCTGCCTTGCACTTTCGTTGGCTATCGGTATTGTTCGCTGTCAGAGATTAATCTTACGATCTTAAAAACGAGAGAGAGACAGAAACGAGCGACCTGCTGATAATGCATGACTTTCTCTCGCTCCCCTCGCACACACATCTACAGGGTATAAATTGTTGTTTAGCAAGCGATAAGCAGAACGAGCTACTGCTGCCTCGGCTGACAGCGCACTCGAGTTGCCTTAGTTGATTGCCGTACGGCGCAGGGAGCAGTTCAGCGCGCAGCAAGCAGAGTGGAACCTAAGTGGAGAACAAAAGTGAGTAGCCAGAGCTGTCGCCAGCTGGGGATGCACTAATCAGCAGCAGCGGCACTAGTTGGCTGGGGGTGGGCGAGGGTAACTGAAATCTTTCCACAACACACATCAAGGCGACGCCCATAAAACGTCGCTTATCGCAGCTTGATACGACTCGCTGCTTATCAAGCATATCAAGCGGTATCAGTAATCCATAAATCTCATTGCTCTCTCTCTCTCTCTCTCTGTCTCTCTCGCTCTGCAGGCACAGCATGATCGCACATTTGAGACACTTGACCGGACGCCTGCCCTTGAGGCGTGGCCTGTTGCCGGCTCAGTTACAGCAGCTGCGCAGCGTTTCGTATTTGATTGACCAACCCGAGTATGGTTTCCTTAAGGATCTGGGTCTGGAACGCGACAATGCAGGTGTCTATTCGGGCCAGTGGCTGGGAAGTGGCGATAGCGTCACTAGCTACGACCCCGGCACCGGGCAGGCCATAGCCACAGTGCGTCAGGGCACAGTAAAGGAACTGCATCAGACCATCGGCCTGACTGTGGAGGCGTACAAGCAATGGCGACAGGTGCCTGCTCCCCAACGTGGTGAAATCGTGCGTCAAATTGGCGATGAGCTGCGCAAGTACAAGGAACCACTGGGCAAGCTGGTCTCCCTCGAGGTGGGCAAGATCTACAGTGAGGGTCAGGGCGAGGTGCAGGAGTTCATCGATATATGTGACTACGCAACGGGCCTGTCTCGCATCTATGCTGGCCAATTGATCAATTCGGAACGTGCACAGCACAGCATTCTGGAGGCGTGGCGTCCACTTGGCTTGGTTGGTGTCATCTCCGCCTACAACTTTCCCAATGCTGTGTTCGGCTGGAACGCCGCCATCGCACTGACCACAGGCAACAGCATACTGTGGAAGGGTGCACCGAGCACACCACTCGTCTCGGTGGCTACCACTCGCATTGTGGCCAATGTGCTGGAGCGCAACAATCTGCCACCTGTGGTTGGTCTTTGCCAGGGCGGCACCGATGTGGGCGCTGCTCTGGTCGCCGACAAGCGCGTCAATCTGGTCAGCTTCACTGGCAGCACCAAGACAGGACGTGATGTGGGCGTCGAGGTGCAACGTCGCTTTGGCAAAATTATCCTCGAGCTGGGCGGCAACAATGCGCTGATCATTGACGAATCGGCCAATGTGAATATGGCACTGGAGGCGGCACTCTTCGGCTGCATCGGCACCACCGGCCAACGTTGCACCACCACCAGGCGCATCATTGTGCACGAGAAGCTGCACGATAGCTTTGTTGAAGCTCTGACCAAAAAGTACGCACAACTCTTGCCGCGTATTGGACACCAACTGGAGGCTGATACTCTGGTGGGTCCAGTGCACTCACAACAGAATGTGGACAGCTATAAGGAGACCATTGAGGAGGCCAAACTGCTGGGCGGTACTGTTGCCTTTGGTGGACGCGCTGTTCAGCGACCCGGATACTATGTGGAACCGACAGTGATCACGGGATTAGCCCACGATGCGAGCGTTGTGCATCGCGAGACATTTGCACCCATCGTGTATGTGCTTAAGGCGCGCAGCGTGGACGAGGCCATTGCCTGGAACAATGAGGTGGAACAGGGACTTTCCTCGTCCATCTTCACAGAGAATATCAATCAAGCGTTCAAGTGGATCGGCGCTCAGGGCTCGGACTGTGGCATCGTTAACATTAACACAACCACAAATGGTGCTGAGATTGGTGGCGCCTTTGGTGGTGAAAAGGCAACTGGAGGTGGTCGCGAATCGGGTTCAGATGCCTGGAAACAGTACTGCAAACGTGCCACCATCACGTTGAATCATTCGGGTGAACTTGCTGCCGCCCAAGGCGTTGTCTTCAATGTGGAGTAGAGCAGCTTTTTGGAAGAGATTTAAATGGAAATTTATCCAGAGTTATATCGTTTTGTTATGTCTTAGTTTTTTGTATTATTAAAAGTATCTAGAAAATGCATTTAGTTTAATTCGCTTAGC
This sequence comes from Zaprionus tsacasi, assembly GCA_018904105.1. Taxonomy (NCBI): domain Eukaryota; kingdom Metazoa; phylum Arthropoda; class Insecta; order Diptera; family Drosophilidae; genus Zaprionus; species Zaprionus tsacasi. The sequence goes on along the minus strand of JAEIFR010000262.1, from coordinate 1,564,188 downwards.
TAATCCTCCCTTCCTCCTCGCCTGCGTCACAGTTCGCTCACATCGAAACGCCAGAAATCCACCTCGATATCCTTTGATTTCTGCTTGTGAAATTTATAGCTGGCATCGATGTTATAGCGCAACTCGGCGACCACCTCGCCGCGGGCACCCCATTCCTTTGATTTCTTTTGGATAAAGGAGCTACAATGAATTAGATTATATTAATCTCAGATATAGATCTAGTATACTCTACTAATCTTCCCGCTTACCGTGTGGACGTTTTGTGCAGCGAGTAGACTGCTCCGTTGGCCAATCGCATAGCAATCTCTAGGAAGCGCATATCCATGCCGGCATTATGTTTTGTACCAAAGGGCGGATTCATGATGACCGTATCGAAGGTTTTATCCCACTTGCTGCCCGCCAATTGCAACACATTTGCACGCACACAGTCCACATTGGGCAGCTCCATGTCCAGCACATTTTGTCGGAAAATCTCTGCGGCTGCCTCATCCAATTCAAAGCCAACCGTTAGCAGTGCGCCAAGCATTGTGGCACCAATACTTAGCATGCCACATCCACAGCCCAAATCGGCCACCAACTTGCCTTCGATGTCATCGTGCTGCGCTTGAATGTGATGCGTCATGCAGGCGGCTATATGCGGTGGCGTTGGATATTGTTCTAGCAGGATTTTGGGCTGTTCAAAACCATCAACAGACTGCAGATACTCCTCCAGTTTCTTGATCTTTAGTCGCGCCATTTAGAGGGAACTGTGCTGATCGATCGAGGAAGCTGATTATTTGGCGCCGGATGCAGGCGTAGTCGGCAGTGGCTCGAGTCGCGGTAGGACGGGTATAAAACTATTGCCAAAATATGAATCTTGCGGTATAAAGAAGCCCAATGTGGTCGAACTTGTCGGATTAAATGCAGATCTTGGTGCGGCGAGAGCGCCTCCGGCGTTTTGGGCAACGCTCACGTTCTGCGGGAACTCCGCTGTCACTGTCGGCTGGCCAAGCAACTGCGGTGCGGGCATCTGCATTAGAAATATCAGCATTAGCAGGGATTACAATGAAATTACCTAAATACTTTAGATTCACCTGATTTGTGGGGTTGCCCAGGCCTATAAGCATTTGCTTCTTGGTTTGTATTTCCTCGAGTATTTTACGATTCGTTTCTGCTTGCTGTGCACTCGATGTGGGAAAAGCCATCAAAATAGTACGAAATTGTTGTTGAAAAATTAAATAAAAAGAAAATCAAAGAACTTCGACAATGCCACACGAGATCTTGTTGTTTTGCTGCAAATGAAAGTGATTTATCGCAAGTATTTTCAAGTCACGGTTCACAAGGGAAGTAACAGCCACGCAAATCACAGTCAGTTTTAAAAAAAAAACAAGCTATTGAAGAATTACTTATAATGTAAAAATTAATAATATTTACGTGATTTATTTGTTTTTATTTCACACATTATTTAATCATATTGGCAATGTTTATAAACTTATTGTTCCTCTCAATTTGTAAACAATGAATAAAGTGAAAAATACTGTGCAGTATATTTTGTGGGCATTTTGGCGTTTGCCACGTGCGGGCACACTCTACGATATCTAAAACGTGCGTTGGCAAACAAAATAAATAAAACGCAAACAAACGGGAATACGCTTTGATAAAAATATACACAACGCTTTGCAACGCCCACGCAGCACAATCAACTAATTTTAAGCATAAAACCAAATTGTACAGTTTAGAACATAAGATAACGTAATCATGAGCATGAGCGATGACGATAGAGATATTGATATTGAGAGTGACGTAAGCAAATACCTGAAACGTAATTGACGTCACGGATATAAAATACTTCTGATTTACTTTGCAGGACGATGCGGACTCTGAAAACGGTCTGGGCTCCTCCCGCCACACAAGCACAGCGAATTTTACGCAGGTGGGAAAACAGCAAGATTATGAGATGAAGATATAATATACAAACGGCACGCGCATAGCGTCGCCTTTGTTTGTAAACAGATGCACGTTTCTGTTGCCTTATTGCGAAGTAGCATACAAGCAAGGCTGAAATATTTGTTTATTTTTATTGTTTCAAGGCCGAAAAACGAGCACATCACAATGCACTAGAGCGTCGAAGAAGAGATCACATTAAGGAGAGCTTCACCAATTTACGCGAAGCTGTGCCCACGCTGAAGGGAGAGAAGGTGAGTGAGTGTACAATCTGAAATAATAATAATATACCAATTTGTCCTCTATCGTATTTCAGGCTAGTCGAGCACAGATACTGAAAAAGACCACCGAATGCATACAAACGCTGCGTCGCAAGATCACCGAAAACCAAAAGGATATCGAGGAGATTAAGAAACAGAACAGCATACTGGATGAGCAAAGTGAGTAGATCCATGTAATAAGCATAATTGGAACCCCTAACTGGAACTGAATTGTCTCTCCACAATTGCAGTACGACGGCTGGAGGGCAATACGTCGAATGGTGTCGATTTTCTTAGCGAGGATGACCTAAGCAGTGATGGCGCCGATGTGCTGGAGCAGGCTGACTTTAGCAGACGCAGCAAAAAAATGAAAACATTTCACGTATAGCCCATGGATCGAAGATTAATATTATTTACGCTGGTGTCGTAACTGGATCAATCAAAACGAAACGAAATTTTGAATGCCACGGCATTTGCATTATCATTATATAGTTTAAGCCCAAAGAAATCATAACCCAAGTTCCCCACCAAAACTTTATGCCCATGTCTACCTTAATTTGTGTGTGTGTTTTGTACTCTCCCTATACTAATAAAAAATTGTAAGTATCTAAATAGCTGTAGATATGTGTAAACAAAAGTTTTTGCAATTTTTGAGTCTTCTAAAACGAACCATACTAAAGATTTAAGCAAATATATACAAATATACACATACAACTAAATAAGTTAATTCATTCATCTCTAAACGTATTTATGTCAGCAATTACATAGACTTTAATATCTCCCGATTTGGAACCGGCTATATCGTACTTAAAACTAGATTTTCGACTGACCATTTCACTAATTACAATTTATTTAAATCTAAAAATGTTTCAAAATCAACACACCCACCAACTGCCGAGTCCGGTTGCCTATTTAAACTTTAGCGTTATCCATAGAATTAGAAAGACAAAAAGCACGAAGAGGAACATGTAACACATCTGCTTGGAGTTGCCGCCTTGTTTGGCCAGTCGCACCACGCGTGTCATTGTGTTGCCCAGGAAGCCGCCAGTACGATCCATGTCATCGTCAATCCCGCGTAGTAATTTATCCTGGTAGCGCACTTCGTTGCCAATGTCAATGGTCAGGGACTTGAGGGCACCAATCTTCTGTTGCAGCTCCTCGGCGGCCCGTTCGTTTTCCGCCTCCAGTGCATCGTGTCCAGTCGGTGGAGCAGTCTGAGGATTCAGCGGCTGGTAGGGATAGTTGTTGCGTCGCATGCTACTGCCCGAGTGAGCCAGTTTGGCATTAATTTAGCTGTAATTCTTAGAGGAAAGTCAATCATCATATGGTGCTTGTTGGAGTGACACGTAAACCAAAAGGGAATCTCCCATACTCAGATGTAAAACAGCTGCTGTTTTCGCTGTTGTTGTCGTTGGTGATGAGCAAAGTTCGCTTTGTTTGATCCCTGACTCATCCAGTAATTTATCAACTGATTGTGCTCCAAATTATTTAATTAATAATCAGCGTGTGCAATAACAAATATTTTTAATGCAATGTTTATTAATGATCTGATGCTTTAGTTTAAGAACTAGTTCGCGCGCAGTGTTGTTCATGGAAGTAAACTGTGCGGGGATGATACTTTCAAATATTCAGCGCAGTCTTTGAAATACATTGTAAAATGCAACCGCAGGTATTATTAAACCTACAATTATAAATGGTAGTGCTTTATAAGCAAATTTGCTTATGGTTCATGAGTATATCATTTAAAGTGGTACGCTAAGTATAACAGTTCAGCCACCGATATGTGCTTATCGAAGTGAACTAGATCCGCTAATCGAACTTGCGTTTTTGCCTATCGACAAACAGCTGTGCAGGCATATAACGTAACGGCGTGTGCTTGTCTATCTTTATTCAATCTATTTGCCATAGCAACATTATTACCAATTAATTTTATAAATTATGTGAAGTGTTTTAAATTTAAGTGAAATTCAGTCATGCAATTGGTTAATTTTTGATAAAAATTCAATGTGTTAAAATTTGTAGTGCAACACAGAAATAATCTAGGTCTAATTTCAATTTATTTTCATTAGGTAACGCATAAACAAATGTTAATGAAAATTTGCTATTTGCCTTGAACCTGTGGTAGTTTTAAAATCCCTTCGTGCTCTCTCTCGCACTCCTCTAATCAATATACTTTAAATATTAACTTATTCACCTGTCGCAGCTGGCGTGCTCAGTCGGTCAGGTGTTGCCATGTGTTGCGCTTCGACCTGCCAGTCGGCCCTGACTCGCTTTCAAAGCCCTGACTTCCGACTGTCCATGGTGTTAATGCGTCATACGAATGTTTTTTGGAGCAGTTTAGTTGATCACCCGTTTGCTTATAACTAATGCATCAACATTAGCACAGATAGCGATAAGCGCGCGCGCGTAAAACGTGTGCACATTGATGCCTAAAGCCGTAGCGTATAAAATTACTGATAAGGTTTCCCACGGCTCTCTCTCCCTTCTTCCGCAGCATCATTATGGGACTGACAGATATTGTGGCCGGCGGCATTGGTGTTCCCGTGGAGGCTTTTCGCTTGCTGCTGACGCTGGTGGCCGGTAAGAAAATGAAATTTCAAAGCAAATCTTCAATTTTTATCAATTAATCCCGCATAGGATATCCCATTGCATCGGCCTATCATAAACATATTGCCGATCAATCCAAACAATTGAATCACTTGTACTTTGCCTTGTGCGGCCTATTCCTATGCTATTTCAACTATGGTACGGACACATATCATTCGCTACTGGGAATATTCACGACACACATCTTGGTTAGCCTGCTGCGTGGTGCTCCTGTGGTGATGCTCACCACGAATTTTATATTTCACATGAGCTATCTACTGGTGGGCTACTACTATACTGCCAGCAATGAGTACGATATACTGTGGACCATGCCGCACTGTATACTGACCCTTCGCATGATTGGCTACGGCTTCGATATAAGCGATGGCCTTAAAAGCGAGGAAGAACTCTCAAGGGAACAAAAAGAGACGGCACTGCGGGAGCAACCTTCGCTATTGGAGCTACTGGGATATGCATATTTTCCAAGCAGTTTTCTAGTTGGCCCTCAGTTTCCATATCGCCGTTATCAGAAATTTATGAACGGAGACTTTCGCCAGTACGGGGGCAATGTCGAAGCTGGGACTAGACGTTTAACTGCCGCTGTAGGCTATATGATTGTCTGTCAAGTAGGATTGAGTTACCTGCCGGATGCATATTTCTTGACACCACAATTCGCGCAAGAATCGTTCATTAAGCGTATCTACATGTTGGGCTTTTGGGCCAAATTCTCGCTGTACAAATACATCTCGTGTTGGCTATTCGCCGAGGGTGCCCTCATGTATATCGGTTTTACGTACAATGGACAAGATGAACTGGGCAATCCAGACTGGTCGGGCTGTAGTAATGTCAAGCTAAAGCTTCTGGAGACGGGTAACACCATGCAGCACTATGTGCACAGTTTCAATGTCAACACAAATCAGTGGGTGTCCCAGTACATCTTCAAGCGTCTGAAGTTCCTCAACAATCGTAACATTAGCTATAGTGCCGCTCTGATTTTTCTGGCCGTCTGGCATGGCTTTCATAGTGGCTACTACATGGCATTCGTCATGGAGTATTTGATTGTTAGCGTTGAGAAACAGGTTAGTAAAAATATACATTATCTATTGCATTTGATATTAGATTAATTCGATTTTTGTTTGGTCTACAGATTGAAAGCGTGTATAGACGAGAAGTGTTACCCAAGTACGGCGAGACGCTAAATAGCTCGATGATTTACCAAATTGTTTACTTCTTCTGCCTAAAATCGTACAATATTGTTTATATGGGTTGGTGTCTGACGTCGTTTGTTTTTCTCAAATACGAACGCTGGATAACCGTGTACGGGGCAGTAAACTACTTCGGTTTTCTATACATGATCATTTGGGTAGCCATATATAAAGGATATCGCCACTATTGCCCGCCTCCACCTAGAGTGACCAGGGCAACGAATGATGGACAAACACAAACACCGGAGTAAACAAAAAAAACCATATGAAGAGGAGCTTTGAAATCGAAATCATTTGACGTGTTTGGATTGTTTTAAAAGACAAAATTGTTAGTTTCTACATACATACATACATCTTCTTTATATATAGACATATATCTTTTCAAAAGTTGTAATTGTAACTAGAGACTCGTTGATTGTGTGTAGCTTCATAAATTTGGATGTTTGTGGCTAAAGAGAAATGTCTAGTCAGATAATTGTATTCTTGCTCTTTGGATATTATAAACAATACGGCGTCCAGACTTTTTTAACTACACAAATCGTTTTATACAACATAGAAGTACTTGAATATTATATATTATATCTTTTGATATGCTCACGGAATGTATAACAAAATTGAAAACGTGAAAGTGCAAATTTAAATAAAATTGAATAACCGAATAATAGATATTGAGCTTACACTTTGTTAAAAAGTTTATTTTAAGAAGAAATAACTAAAGCAAATTTTATAGACAAATTATAGGGTATTAATTTGGTATATGTGTGTCTAGCTAAAACGTCCAATTGTACGATAGATTATATAAGTGTAAGCACAAATTGGAGATTAGTAAATGAAACCTTTTTGTTAATAATGGGTTCACTTCTTTTAACTGTTAGCTTATTCGGTACTTCTATCATCCGTTACCAATTCTTACGGAGATTAATACAAACTACCAATTGGGTACAATACATTGTAAACATATTATTTATTGGGGCTCAGAGAATGATGATGAGAATGTATGAGTTGTAGATGGATTCTAAATTCTAGTGCTCCATGGGCTGAGCATTGCCATCGCCAGCCTCACTGCGACGCTTGGCGCCTCCGCCGCTGGACCCAGTGGTGTCCTCCTCATGCTCGTTAATCTCGCTGAACATGTAATCATCCTGATACTCCTTAAGTATTTTGCTTGAGCGATTTTCGTCCAAGAAGAGTGAGTAAACCTTCTTGACATCCTCGGTGTTTACCTCGGTTGCCTTGCGACGACGGCACACCAAATTGGCCGTGGTAATCAGTTGTATGGCATAGCGGAGGCTTGTGTCGGTGGCGATGCGTGTGAGAATAGTTAAGGCATCGGGATGCATAATGCAGTCCTCCTCCTCGCAACGTATTTTGAGAATCTCTTTCACCTCCTTCTCGGTGTAAGGAACGGTGCGTATGATGATCATGCGGTCGAGCAGATCAATGGGTATACCATGCGGACTGCGATAATTGGTGCCGCGAATGCGTGTAATGCCACGATTGGTGGCCATAACAACAACTGGTGCCATGTCCGATTCCAGAGCACGATTGAGAAACGAGAAGCATTCAATGTCCAGCATGTGCACCTCATCGATGAAAAGCACGCCGGGATTGATCTCAGCTTTGCCCTCTTCACGCCATTCCAACACTTTGTTGTTGATCTGATCGCGAACCTCCTGCTTGATCTCGCCAGTATCGCCTGAGAACAAGGCCAGGAATCCATGGGTGCGACTATTGATCACGTCGATTTCGTGCAGTGTAACTGTATGAACGACTTCTTTGCGCTTCTGCAGTTCTCCCTCTGGGCACTGGACGAAGCGTGTCTGTGCCCCGGTGGCATCATAGTCACGAGCACGTGTAAAACTGCGGCCCAGCTTGTTGACCTTGCCCGAGGCCTTATCAATGGTGATAACATCGCCTGCCTGTATCTTCTCCTTCATGAAGCATTCAATGATCTTGTTGCCCAAATCGTAATTGGTTTCCATTTCGGTGGTTTTCAGTGTAACCTTGCCAACCTTTTGTCCAGTGCCCGTGGCGGGACGTTCAATTTGAATCTCCACCACTTCGCCCTCGATGATTTCGGTTTCTTCCTTGATGCGGACACCGATGCTTTTGCGTAGGGCCTGCGATAGTGCCTCAGTTTTACTCATCTCCAGTGAATAGATCTCTGAGCCAGACATACTAGTGAATGGTGTCTCCGTGCCCAATGCCTGGGCCATGCCCACGGCAATTGCTGTCTTGCCTGTACTCGGCTCGCCAGCAAGCAGAATGCAGCGTCCGGCTATTTTCCCTTCACGCACCATTTGCACCACAACACCAGCCGCACGTCGGGCATCCTTCTGGCCAACCATGCCCTGCGAGACAGCACGCGCCTCCAGCACATCGTCCAGGCCGAGGCCTCGAATGTGCGAATGAGCGCCAATACGCTCGATGCGTGTGATATCGCGTACTTCAATTTTTTCTGTTTCTCCCATGTTTTTAAGTTTAAGTTTACGTTAAGATAAAATTTGTCTCGCTTTTTCTGTGAAAGCAGTGGCAACTTGTTTGGAAGGATTAAACAAACTGAATGATTTTTAATATTTTGTTGCTCGGCAACAAAAAATACAAATTGCCGGCTCGCTTAGTTTCACATGTGTTTTAATATCGATATATCAATGTGCGTGCAATTTATACTGTATATCGATACGATGAACTATGCGATGTATGCCGCAAATATATCGATAGAAACGAAAATACCGCATGAAAAAATGCAATAACATTGATATTTTGCAACACTGCTGGCTAATGCATGCAGCGTTTTTAAGTGTAATCTGAAGAAGTAAACAATACATATTTCTTGATCAGTTTAATCGGGCGTGCCTAAATAGTTTAATTAGTGTCGGATTTCGCGTACTACGTGGTATTCTAAACACATTTCAAATGCAAACTATATGAAAATCAATTAAATGCAATACAATTTCGGTCTTTCGACAAACGTTTCACGGCAGCGTGTGTGTTGTTTATTATTATTAAATATTAATTACAATTACAGTTTGTGTACGAATTGTGAATGGCAGTAAAACTCTAATATTAAATGCTTAAAGAACGTGCGACATTGACGACGAAAAACAAAAAACAGGTTAGTGGTTAGCTAAATCTGATTATCATTTCCTCTCTGCTTACTTAGCACTTGCCGTTCGACGGCGTCTTGGGACGACAGATCTTGCTGCGTCCGTTGGCACCGTAGACGATGTTGCAGGAGAAGGTAAAGTAGCCGCATGTCGATGATTTTGTGTAGTATGTGGACTGGAAGTTTTTGTTCTCTTGTGGCGGATTCTTTGAGTTATCCATGCTGCCGGTTACCGATTTGGTGACCGTCACATAACTGTCGGGTGCACGTGGCTTAGTGGGGTGCAGTGGCAGCTGTGGATGCTGTTTTCTCATCCTCCTCGGCACTGATCTCTACCTTCTTGTCGGACTTGTGCAGTTCCAGAGCTTTGGTATGGAATTTCTTCTCTACATTGACAGTGCCACGGAAACCCGAAGGCACGCTTTCAGTTGTGCTGCGTACGGGATACGTATTCACGCGTCCATTTTGATTCTGGACCACCTTGTAGGGACTGGCATTGGGATTGGCCACAGCTGCCTGCTGTTGCTGTGTAGGCAATGTTTGTGTATAGGTCTTTGAAGGTACTGCGGCTGGAGCTGCTGGCTGAGATTTGGGTGGACTAGCTTCTGCTGGACCCTCTTCGAGTTTTACGGGCTTCTCATTGTAATACTCATCGTCGTCGTACTCATCGAAGGGTGACTCATCGTCATCAACATCTTCTTCAGGATCTGCCTCCACTGCAGGCTTATCCACCTTGTCAACCGGCTCTGCTTTGTTTGTCTTGGTAGACCTCAATTGTAGTTCAGGTTGACTGCCTGGTTGAACCGGAAGTGCTGGAGGACCACTATAGACGGGATCAACTCGATCCGCTCCTCTGCAATCAATAAGATTTTAATATAACGTTACCAATTGGTATAGGGAATACTTACGTGTTGCCCGTGTTACCAAACTGGCTGATGCTGTTGAAGAGCTCACGGTTCTGCTCGCGGTATGTGGCAACTTGTTCCTTTGTGCCTGAGGCAGACTGTGCAGCTCCATGATAGGAGACTCCAAAGCTATAAAGATGGAATTAATTCTGTGATATGGTAAATTTGAAAGCTAAGCTAACCTAGATGTGCCGTGGATTTGAGACTGACTCTGTCCAGAGTGGCTGCCCGATTGTGCTGATGCTTGACCACCGCCTGACGAAGTGACCGAATTGTTGTCCTGACCGGGACGGAAACCGATCTGTGCCTGTGATGAGGTTTGACCAGGTCCGCTAGATTGAGCATCCGCCAAGCCACCCTTATCATTTGCTTGCACTTCGCTTTGGCTTTGATGAATCAGACCACCGCTCTGTGATGTGGCCTTGGTTCCACCATCCTTGTTGTTCAGCTGAACTTGAGCCTGCGACTGAGATGGACCTCCAGAGCCTTGAGACTGACTCATCGCTCCATCGGCGTTTCCGGTTACCTGTGCACTAGCGGCACGATCTGCATCAGAGGTCATGGCACTGGCGCTGAATGAACTGCCTGTGCTGTAGGTGCCGGATACTTGTGTCTTTGCAGTGCCTCCATTCTTCTTTCCTTGTGCACTAGCCGATGCTTGACCATCTCCAATAGTTGACTCAGCTTGCGAGAAGGCATCATCAGCTCCACCAGCGCCATCAACTACAAGTCAATCAATTGAGAAACAGTTCTAAAACCTTAATTTATGGATTTCTTACCGCCACCAGCGCCAGGCACAAGAGCGGTTCCTCCGCTTCCGCCAGGGACTCCAGAGGCATCTGTTGGCAAAGGATTAGCTAATTTTCATTGGAACTCCATTGGGATTTACTCACCAACACCTGTAACTGGTCCAACTGTGTATCGACCTGGGGCACCAATTTCAGTGCCGCCAGTCTGTCCACCAACGCCAGGCAGTCCACCTCCACCGACTTGTCCACCAGGTCCATAGCCGGGTTGAATGCCGCCAGGCTGAGTACCATAGATGGGTTGACCGCCGGCAGACTGTCCGCCAGTTCCTGTCTGAGGTCCGTATCCGGATTGTCCACCAATTCCTGTTTGTCCTCCTCCTTGCTGGGTACCATAGCCAGGTTGGACACCACTAGGCTGGCCGCCAGTTCCTTGTTGAGTACCATAGCCGGGTTGAATGCCGCCAGGCTGCCCACCAGTTCCGGGTTGTCCACCGATTCCTGTTTGTCCTCCTTGCTGGGTACCATAGCCAGGTTGGATGCCACTAGGTTGGCCGCCAAGTCCTTGTTGAGTACCGTAGCCGGGTTGAACACCGGCAGATTGTCCGCCAGCTCCGGGTTGTCCACCAATTCCTGTTTGTCCTCCTTGCTGGGTACCATATCCAGGTTGGACGCCACTAGGTTGGCCGCTAGGTCCTTGTACCGTACCGTAGCCGGGCTGTCCACCAATTCCTGGTTGTCCTCCTTGCTGGATACCTTGCTGAGTACCGTAGCCGGGTTGATAGCCGCCAGGCTGTCCACCACTTTGTCCAGGCTGATTCACATAGCCTGGTTGGACGCCGCCAGTTTGTGTGCCAGCTCCTTGTGGAGTACCGTAGCCGGGTTGAACACCGAGGCTTCCAGGCTGTCCACCTATTCCAGTTTGTGTTCCGTATGGATGTACTACATTGCCAGGTTGATCTCCTCTTCCAGTTTGAATGGCATATCCAGGTTGGTTAATGCCCACTCCTGGTTGACTTCCATATCCAGGCTGGCCTGCACCAATTCCGGACTGAGTTCCATAACCGGGTTGTCCTCCACTAACTCCAGGCTGTCCACCAACTCCAGACTGTCCTCCATAACCAGGCTGCACTCCACCAACTCCAGGCTGTCCTCCGTAGCCCGGTTGTCCTCCACTTACTCCAGGCTGTCCACCAACTCCAGGCTGTCCTCCGTAGCCGGGCTGCACTCCACCAACTCCAGTCTGTCCTCCGTAGCCGGGCTGTACTCCACCAACTCCAGGCTGTCCACCAACTCCAGACTGTCCTCCATAACCAGGTTGTCCACCAACTCCAGCCTGTCCTCCGTAGCCGGGCTGTACTCCACCAACTCCAGGCTGTCCTCCGTAGCCGGGTTGTCCTCCACTTACTCCAGGCTGTCCACCAACTCCAGACTGTCCTCCATAACCAGGTTGTCCTCCACTTACTCCAGGCTGTCCACCAACTCCAGACTGTCCACCATAGCCGGGCTGTACTCCACCAACTCCAGGCTGTCCTCCGTAGCCGGGCTGTACTCCACCAACTCCAGGCTGTCCACCAACTCCAGACTGTCCTCCATAACCAGGTTGTCCACCAACTCCAAGCTGTCCTCCGTAGCCGGGTTGTCCTCCACTTACTCCAGGCTGTCCACTAACTCCAGACTGTCCTCCATAACCAGGTTGTCCACCAACTCCAGCCTGTCCTCCGTAGCCGGGCTGTATTCCACCAACTCCAAGCTGTCCTCCATAGCCGGGCTGTACTCCACCAACTCCAGACTGTCCTCCGTAGCCGGGTTGTCCTCCACTTACTCCAGGCTGTCCACCAACTCCAGGTTGTCCTCCATAGCCAGGTTGTCTTCCACTTACTCCGGGCTGTCCACCAACTCCGGGCTGCCCACGAACTCCAGATTGTCCTCCATAGCCGGGCTGTCCTCCACCAACTCCCGGCTGTCCACCAACTCCAGACTGTCCACCATAGCCGGGCTGTACTCCACCAACTACAGACTGTCCTCCATAGCCAGGTTGTCCTCCACTTACTCCTGGCTGTCCACCAAATCCAGCCTGTCCTCCATAGCCAGGTTGTCCTCCACCAACTCCCGGCTGTCCACCAACTCCAGGCTGTCCACCATAGCCGGGCTGTCCTCCACCAACTCCAGACTGTCCACCATAGCCGGGCTGTACTCCACCAACTCCAGACTGTCCTCCGTAGCCGGGTTGTCCTCCACTTACTCCGGGCTGTCCACCAACTCCAGGCTGTCCACCATAGCCGGGCTGTCCTCCACCAACTCCAGGCTGTCCCCCAACTCCAGGCTGTCCACCAACTCCAGACTGTCCACCATAGCCGGGCTGACCTCCACCTACTCCAGACTGACCTCCATAGCCGGGCTGTCCTCCACCAATTCCGGACTGTCCTCCGTAGCCGGGTTGTCCTCCACTTACTCCGGGCTGTCCACCAACTCCAGGCTGTCCACCATAGCCGGGCTGTCCTCCACCAACTCCAGGCTGTCCACTAACTAAAGACTGTCCACCAAAGCCGGGTTGTCCTCCACCTACTCCAGACTGACCTCCATAGCCGGGCTGTCCTCCACCAACTCCAGACTGTCCAGCATAGCCGGGTTGTCCTCCACTAACTCCAGGCTGTCCACCAACTCCAGACTGTCCTCCATAACCAGGTTGTCCTCCACTAACTCCAGGCGTTCCACCAACTCCAGGCTGTCCACCATAGCCGGGCTGTCCTCCACCAACTCCAGGCTGTCCCCCAACTCCAGGCTGTCCCCCAACTCCAGGCTGTCCACCAACTCCGGACTGTCCACCATAGCCGGGCTGACCTCCACCTACTCCAGACTGACCTCCATAGCCGGGCTGTCCTCCACCAATTCCGGGCTGTCCTCCACCAATTCCGGGCTGTCCTCCACCAATTCCTCCATAACCAGGTTGTCCTCCACTAACTCCAGGCGTTCCACCAACTCCAGGCTGTCCACCATAGCCGGGCTGTCCTCCACCAACTCCAGGCTGTCCCCCAACTCCAGGCTGTCCACCAACTCCAGGCTGTCCGCCATAGCCGGGTTGTCTTCCACTAACTCCAGGCTGGGTTACAGTCTGAACACCACTAGTACCGGGAGGACCCACAACTGTAGTTTGAGTTCCATATCCTGGCTGACCTGCACCAACTCCAGTTCCAGCCTGAGTACCTGGTTGTCCACCACTGATTAAAGATTGCCCTCCAACTCCAGGCTGACTTCCGGTTTGACTACCACCGAAACCGGGCTGGCCTGGCTGAGCTCCATAGACAGACTGGCCGGGACTACCTCCGATACCAGGCTGTCCTCCAACTCCAGGTTGTCCTCCGATTCCGGTCTGCGTTCCATAAGCAGGTTGAGATACTGTTCCCTGTTGGGTGCCAGGTTGTCCTTGTTGTACTCCGCCACCAATACCATACTGTCCTGGTTGCGTTCCATAGCCTTGCTGGCCAGTTCCTGACTGTCCTCCTGCATGAGAATATAATATAATTTCCACTATGTACGACTATCATGATAACTTACCAACGCCAGGCAGACTTATAATGGCATCAGGTCGTCCGTACTGAGATGTGTCTCTAGCACCAGAGTAATCAGAGCAACCGCCGCAATCACCCGAGGAGAACTGACTCTGGGCCTGTCCCATGCCATGGGTACCAGCTAAATGAGTCACCAATTCAATACGATTAGTGTGTTTAGATAATAATGCAAGATATAATGTGATCTCTGTGACTTACAGACAGTCGATCGTGATCCATTCTCGTTGGCCTCAGCCTCTGCTTTGCCATCCTCTTCGGGTTTTCCGAAATTTAAGTATTGAGATTGTGTCTGTCCGCGCGTACTACAATTGCAATTGGAAGGGTTAGAGAAGCTCGGAGAAGGAGTTAAAGATCAATTTTGATAACTTACTAGCCTTTGCCACTACGCTTGGTGCGTTCCAAATCAGTCAGGGGAGTCAACTCAGCATCATCATCCACAGATGATTGATCCTACAAGTGATATAAATATATATATATATATAGGTTCAATGCTAATGCCGTCTTAATCTCTAATCGTGTCTGTCCCTTGTGCATTTCCAAAACTGACCTTGGTCACAAATCGAACCAATCAATTGGTTTGCTTATCACATTCAAATAGGGCTAAGTTCATGTGCATTGAACTACTCTACTTTTCACGAATCGAATGTATATATATATTCACACACACACACACACATTTCATTAACAATTTTGACACTTACTATAGCCGCTCCATTTGCGCATGCTACGAGCAGCACAACCAGAAAGCCCCATCGAAAGGGCAACATTTTAATAAATCTAATTTGAATCCAATGGGAACGCGTGCTCGATGTGGACACAACCAGCAAACTGTGAATTGAAAAATTGAATAGTATTATCAACAGCACATATTCAACGATTATATTCAATGTATATATATATATATGTAGGTTTCTATTCTATGTCTGTCACAAGGGGTTATCACCGAAGCAACTTCGAATGAAATGAGCACACAAATGCCAAAAAAAAAAAAAAATAAGAACTATAACTATAAAAATCCGATTTTGATTTCAATAGTGATGTAATCGCGTGAATTGGCAGTTTAATAGAAATTGATTAAGCAATATACGTGTCCTTCTTATAGTGATTTAACAATATGAAAAATGTAGTCCAAGTTAGTGATAGTTTAAAAAAAGATTTCAAAATATTCACAATAATTATGTGGAGTTTTTTTCAAGAGTTTAAATATGTAATTCAATATTTTAGAAGACACTTTCAAAGTTCACTTTTTTCACTTTCTTATATCTTTCAGATTGAAATTCATGTTTCAGTATTTAATATGATCACTTTGTGTTATCCTTAAAGCTTCCATAACAATGTATATGATATATCCTTTAAATTTAAATTCATGTTTATTTTCAGCATGATCACTTTGTGTTATCGCTAAAGTTTCGATAATGATGTATATATATCCTATATCCTTCAAATTGAAATTCATGTTTATTTTTAACTTTTGATATGATCACATAGTTATAATCTTAAAGTTTCGATAATGAAAGATATTGTTCTTTTCATATATCCACTTGATCTCTCATATATCCTTATATAAGTATTCCACAAGTTTTGGCACATACTTCTTCGCCTTGCGTCTAGATGAGGATCCCAAAAAGTATAATGTTCCGATCTGCAGCCGAACGCGACAACTGCCGGATTGCGAATAACGTAAGGCGGCGTTGGAGCATGGCAACGTAAAGTTCTCGGGCCTCAATACATTTGCATGTGGCAACATGAATATTTATGTAGGATTTTACACTAACACACATACTCGTAGTTATGCCCCCTTATCGCATACTCACTCACTCACTCACTCACTCACTTACATATACCACAGTCTCAGTCTCACATTAAGACGAAGCACTTAGAGCTCTGGCTCAGGCTATGGCGCGTCGCCAGTGTCATTCAGTCGAGTCGAAGTCGATGGCGATGGCGATGGTTATAGCGATGTCTACATCTACATCTAACTGTATCTGTATCTGTATGCTGTCTCTATTTCATTACATATCAACACTTTGATCGTGTCGATCGATCACTTGGCTTGGGGCGTCTCTCTCTCGCATTCTGCGCCTTACAACATCGCCTTAGATGGGGGAGACTTTTGACCCATTTTAGGGGAAATGTACGGCCATTTATTAGCATATAAAGATACGCAATTGTGTGTATCCAATTCTCTGCTCTTTTCCCATTTTCAAGTGTGTCCCCGCGACCGGCTCATTAAATATGCATGTGGTTTCAGTATGTCTATAGGGTGTGTGTGTTGCAATTGTCCGTCCAATGACTTGCTCAGTGCCCAGAGAAGGGGATATGTTTTGTTTTGGATTCCTTAATTGAATTTAGGCGGAAGTAATTTTGCGCCTGATAACCTTAGTTCTAGTCTTGCTTTGCTAGGAATCATCGTCATATCTATTTATAGCGCCAACTTTTTGTAGTCCAAGCAGAGTCTGAAAAAGTTCGATCTTGTTACGGTCTTATCAGCTCAGATTGTTCAGCATTATTTCGTTTATTGAACTGTACTTTTACGTACACGTACATTAAATAATCCAATATATACATATATATAACAAAAAGGCTTGATCATCTGCCGAGCTTCTAGTTTCAAGGCTAGAAATATTTTTAATTAAACCGCCGAGCTCACAGAGAGGCTCACAGACCAACCCAATTTGATAAGATCTAACAACAACAACAAAAAGAAGAAGCATACGTTTTCATTTTCATTAATAACAAATTGCCTAGGCCTGTTGAAATAAATTTGCATGCACCCAAAAAAATCTATTTAGAGCATCTGTGAATGAAAATTGAATATTTTCTTGTTCATTTAAAAATTGACAATAACAAAGTGTTATTACGACCCTGGTGGTTTATTGGGTCCAATTGTCCTGATCTCCAACGCCAGTACATATGCAAATAATAAACAACAAAATTATGTTGTGTAAAAATAGTTCTTTTATTTCAAATACATAATTGTAATTTTTCTTTTAAAGTTACTTATGCTTATGTTAATAATGAAATTCAAGTTAAAATAATATTAATCGTTCATGCTTATGTTAATAATGATATTCAAGTTAAAATAATATTAATCGTTCAAGTTATGATTATATTTTTAATAATAGGTAAGTAATATGCATTTGCGTATGATGGAAATCGTATTATTAATATTTCATATTTCCTTTATATTGTAATTTTCATTTTATAACGTATTTTTTTCATAAAATACAAATTTGTATTTTGTTTACATAAAACGCAATTTGAAAACGCGCGCTATCGTTTGAATTTGTGCGCAGTTTACCTTAGTCACCCTGTAGTATGCTAATAAAAATACCGCATCGGCTGCCGCGGAATATTGATATTTTCTTTTATAACGAGACTGGTCACACTTTCCATTTCTCATTTTTGTTGTTTACATTAAAAATGAAAGTTTGCTTCGTTTCGAAAATATATTGAGAATAATAATTAAAACATAAACAAAATGGTGAACAGTGATTGGATGCCATTGCTGTTCTGTGGCCTTTCCATACCCATCTCACTGTTTATGTGGCTGGGTAATGTGGCTTTCTCGATATTCTGGAGTAGCGGCTATGCAGGTAAAGTTTTTTTTTCAATTGTTTGATAATCTGTGATATATTTTCCTAGTCATGGTGTATTTATTTTTAGAACCCTCTGTTATTCCACCGACTCGTTGGCTCTTTTCCACCCTCGCACCGCTCACCCTGATGACTGTGGCCCTACGCCGCCGTTCGGTTAGCAAATCCGGTGCCGCTTTGGGTGTATTCGTTGCCTTTGCCCTGTCCATTGCAAGTCATCCGTTCTTTGCCAGCCTCGTGGTATTCTTCTTCAGCTCATCACGTGCCACCAAGTTTCGTGCGCAATTGAAACGCAAATTCGAGCATGACTTCAAGGAGGGCGAAGGACAACGCAACTGGGTGCAGGTGCTCTGCAACGGGGGAATGGCCACACAGCTGGCTCTACTCTATCTGATCGATTGTGGCAGTGGCGAACGTGCGATTGACTTTGCCAAAGAGTATCGCTCCAGTTGGCTGGGCATTGCAGTGATGAGTGCATTCGCCTGCTGCAACGGCGACACATGGAGCAGTGAGCTGGGCAGCGTGCTCTCCAAATGCGATCCCATCTCGATTATCAGTTGGCGACGTGTGCCACGTGGTACAAATGGAGGAATTTCATTTATTGGCGTTGTTGTCAGTCTGCTGGGCGGTTTGCTCGTTGGATTCGGTTACTATGTGACTGTGCGTTATACTGTGGATGCCAAAATGTTGCTTGTGAGTCCACCACAATGGCCCATCATCCTGTTCGGTGGTCTGGCCGGACTCTTTGGCTCGCTGTTGGACTCAGTGCTCGGTGGACTGCTGCAGTATTCGGGCATCAATGAAAAGGGCAAGATTGTCGACGCGCCCGCTGCGGGTGTGCGTCATGTGAGTGGACTACGCATCTTGGATAACCACAGTGTTAATCTAATCTCTAGCATTGTCATTGGCGTCACGATGCCACTGCTGGCACTCAAGTACTGGCCAGTGCGCTAAGAGCTTCCAGAAATGTTTCCTGTTATACATAATGTGTGCAAATCTGCATCTATATTTTTCTAATGCTTCCCAGCTGCAAGCGAACTAATTGACTTTTATGTATCTAATGCAAATGATAGACTCAACCCACACACACAACGAAAATGATTACCGTCTAGTCTTAAGCAACTGTTGGACTTAAAGATTCGAACTAAATTTCATAACAATTTCTAACATTCCTGTCTCGATGCTTTAGTGTTTTAACATTCTATGTATCTAATACGAACTAAGTGTAATAATTGTTAATTCACTGCTTAGAGATCGTAATACTTGAACCTTAAACTTGGCATCATGCTGAGTCGGTTATCTGTCCATATACTCGCTTAAGTTAATACATATGTTGAGATAAAACTATATTTATTCTATTTGGGTAAATTTGTTTATTATATTTCTATGCTCATGATCTATGAAGTTTGTAAAGAGTTTCAATATGTTTTCACTTAAATTCATAAACCTTTCTATTATAATATTTTATTATTTCTACAAATTCATTTACTATCATTTATTGTACTGTTTTAATTTTATATTATTATACGGCTGAAGTAGTTTATAAAGAGTTAAGTTAAGTTTCCCAGCGATTAAAAATTTTGTTTTGTAAGAACTTTCAATACCCTTTATAAGAACTTATTATTAATTTTTGAGATTTTGTCTTATCTTATTGTAATTTAAACCTTTTAAGCTTCTGTAACTCAATGTTGCGCAATAGATTATTGGATAGCGCGCGTAATGCTTCGTTAGTGGGCGTTGCCACGCCCTGTGCTGGCTTGGCAAAGCCAATGGAGAATTTTATCATTAGATCACCAATGGGAGAGTTCACGAATTGTGAACCCGTCGAAATGGTCTTGAAAATGATACGACGTTTGTGCTGATAGATTTGTGGTTCATGTGGCAAATTGTTGGCATTGAAATTGGGATTGGGATTGGGCTTATCAGCCAGAATCTGAGGTCGCAGCTTATGGTTCATTGGAGCAGCTGTTGTCATCTCAATTTGATTAACCGCACCTGGTGTGGAACTGTTGCCCGTGGGCTTACGCATGTGCAGTGTGTTTGCCTCGAGTGGTTCTAGGGAGGACTGTGGTGGTGGTGGTTATAGTGGGGCGTCTACGATGTGGACGATTACGTGTGGGACTTGGAGTGCTGGGACTGGTTGTGCTTGTGCTGCTCGGTGGGATTGCTGTGGTGCTACTGGTGCTACTGGTGGTGCCATCTGTTGGCCTTGCACTGCTGCTGCTGCTGATTTGGGGCAACTGATAACCATCTGGCTCAGGCAGTTGCTCCTCTGCAATAGTTGCATCTGGTTTCTCTGCATCTGCGTATCCCTGATCCAGTTCCGATGCAGTCTCATCCACATAGTCATCATCTGCCTCGTCGGCCTCGTTGTTTGGTTGCGTAAAGAGCGGCTTGTTGGGCAATTGCTGCTCACGTTGTCGTTGCTTCGTTTTGTCATCCTCATAGATGGGCACATCTGGCCCAGTGGCAGCCAGTACTTGCTCCATTTGCTTCTGCAGAATCTCGTAGAGCGGTGCGTTCTGTTCGTCATTCAGTTCGACTGGCTCATTGGGCACATATTGATTATTCACATATGCGCTACGTCCATCCAAGTCATCATCATCGGCTAAGATCTCGTGATCTTCTTTCTGAGCACGTCCCTCCACAATGGGTTCCTCCAGCGCTGGCGGTGGCGGTTGAGTAACTGTTTCAGTGGGTGCAGCTTGTATGCTCCATAAAGCTGAAAATAGTATTTTCTTTTATTTATTATTTTTAATTATATTAAACCTTTGCTCACCTGCACTGAGTAGGTGCAGATGCAGCAATAGGCACAGTCCGCTTGTTCCGTTCGCCATTGCAGTCGCTGAACTTCTGTGCTCCATGGACGCATCTGTCGCATCTTTTATACCGCAGGTGCAACCTGCCCACATCCAATCAAGAACTTTGTGTTTACTACTTGAGGTTTTAACGATTTGTGGCCCATTGTCATCCATCAGACCATAGAATCCACTTACCTATATACATATATGTGTTAAGTATGTAGAATCTGGTTTGACAGTTCAACGAACGAAGATGACACTGGGAAAATTCATCTTGATCACACAATAAACCGCCCACATTTCGTCTTCAAGAGTTTTCCCCCGAACAAAAAAAAAATAAAAAAATAAAAACAAACTCAAAAGCTTTTCTCAAGTTTCTAAAGTCCATTTTTATTGCCAGACTTTGGTTAGGGGTATTTTATTGCTCTACCATGTGGCATGATCTAGGCAAGATAGCATGACAGACGAATGTTCATCTTAAAGGTATAATAATATGTTGAATCTATTAAAGAGTAAATAAAAAAAGCATACTTATGTCTTATCTGGTTAGGATATTAAAAAACTTGTTGATCGATTCGCTGAGCTACACCATATGGATATATATTTTAAAAGAATTTATCTAGATGTTACGGAGGATTTTTTGAAGATTAAAAGTAACCTGAGTGTTTAATAAATACATTTTTTATATTATCATAAATGTATTCTATGATATAAAAAAAACCCTGTGATGTCTCTCTTAATTTAATAGCATAAGTAAAGTTCTTTACTTTACCTACTAACTATCTACTCTTGCTGCTAAATGATATATGTACCAGAATGCAATGATATATAAGTTCTTCAACTTTCCATTTCCCCACTACTTATATAAAAATTATTAAAAATTTTTGTTTACATTTTTATTTGAGCTTGTTTTGAGAATAAATAAATAAATATCATGAGTTAGTTAGGAGTTAGTTGTTGTTATTGTTGTTGTTTAGGAGACCACATATTTGAGTTTGGCAGCATCCAAAGGCTTGGTAACCTTTGCGGCTTGTGGTTGTTGCTCGACCGTCTTGATGGGGGTGAGCTGAGCCTCAGTCTTGGGTTGAGTCTGTTCCTCGGTGGGGATAAGGTTCTCAGTCTGTGCCTTGTTCTCGGTCTCAATCTCAGCCTGCTTCTCGATCTCTGGCTTCTTCTCGGTCTTCTGAGCTTGAATCTGGGACTGAATGTGTTGCTGTTGTTGCTGGATTTGGGATTGGATCAGGGCAGGCACAGTTTGTGGTTTAGCCTGGATCTGAGGCTTAGTCTGTGTAGCGATCTGTGGCTTCTGAGGAGTCTGAATCTGTGGCTTCTGAGGAGTCTGAATCTGTGGCTTCTGAGGAGTCTGGATCTGTGGCTTCTGGGGAGTCTGGATCTGTGGCTTAGTCTGCACATCGATCTGGGGCTGGCTCTGAATCTCTGTCTGAGCTTCGCTTGGTGTGGCAATCTCAGGCTGCTGCTGCTTCTCTGGCTTGGTCTCGGCAATCTTCACCAGAATCGGCTCTGGCTGTTGCTCTGGTGTTGTCTTCACTGGCAGTGGGGGCAGAGCAATGGCCTCAATGGATGCTGGAACTGGAATTTCAGCAGGTTTCGTGGGCAGGGGCAAGGCGATGGGTTCCACAGTCTCTTCCTGCTCGTTCTTGTTCTCCTTCTTCTTCTCCTTCTTGTTCTGCTTCTTGTCTTGCTCCTCTTCGCTGCTCTCATTGCTGTCCTTGTCCTTTTCCGATTCTGTTTCAGTTTCAGTTTCGGTCTCAGTCTCAGCTTCAGTTTCGATTTGATCGTGCTCGATTTTCTGTGCCTCCTCCGGCAACGTCTCCTTGGTGGAATTGTCGCGGAAGAAGGGGGAGCATCTGAACTTCTTGTCGGTGTAGGCCGTTTCCTTGGCATATGTCTCCTTGCACTGCTCATAGGGCAGATCTGTCCAGAGTCCGTGAGTGCGACACTTGGCCACATTCAGTTTGCACTTGTTGTAGAAGACGGCAACCTCGTTGGGTGTCTGACCACAGATGGGTTCGTAGCCCTCCTCGCAATCATCATCGCACAGATAACCCTCGCTCAGCGCATGGCTGGGACTATTGATGGCCGCCGAGTTGCCAGTTTCCTGCTGGCAAGCATCCTTGCCAGCCTCACAACCAAACCAGGCAATGGGTATGGCCAGATAGGGTGGACTCTTGCGCTGTCCATTGGCACCGGCATGCGGGGAATAGGTGCGCTTCACATAGTAACCATGCTCCTCGCTGGCCACCTGTGCTTGCCCATTGCCACCCAAATCTGTGGACGTAGACCATTTGGTCTTGGTCTTTGTGCGATGGGAATCGGGATGATTGCTGCCCTTGTGCTTGCGACGCTTCGCCTCGATACTCTCCGGTTGCAGCAGCAATAAAGTTGCAACTGCAAATGGAAAAGAAATGAGTTCCAGGTAGAACCCTGTACGGTTCGGTTCCTTTACTTACCTACGATGCACGCAAGTTGGTAGGGTTTCATCTTCTTCTTGGTTCTTCTTCGGGAATGTGATCTTAACTGTTGCTGGCTGCGACGACAACTGATCTCATCTTGTTGTGTGCGGTGGCTTAAGTACGTCTCATCTGGGCAGGTGGGGGGAATTCTTTTTTCCTTTACCGGTTTTCTTGGTAATCTCTTTCTCTCTCTCTACCTAACTACCTATCTTCCTCTCTGCTCTTGCTTTTTCTGTTGTTTCTGTTTCTGTCTTTCTTCGGGTTTGTTTGTTTGTTTCGATTTGTCCGCAAGGAAAGT
Source organism: Zaprionus tsacasi (assembly GCA_018904105.1). Lineage (NCBI taxonomy): Eukaryota > Metazoa > Arthropoda > Insecta > Diptera > Drosophilidae > Zaprionus > Zaprionus tsacasi. The sequence goes on along the minus strand of JAEIFR010000262.1, from coordinate 1,540,716 downwards.
ATGCAAAGTCGCTTCTTTGGTGAAATCTTTTTTTTTTTTTTGTGCAAGCTCACGGGTTCGTCATTTATCCATACCCTTTGGGTAGCCCCTACCACCTGCTCCTCCCACCTCTTCCCCCATTCGTCGTCTGATAGCCATCTAGAATGTTGGTCTCGAACTGGTTGGTTGTTTAGCACCTTGTCGTACCGTACCTGCTGCTGCCCGTCTGCCTGCCTGCCCACCCGTTCCAAAGCCGGTTCCGAAATTGGGTCAATCAGAAAGGTTTACTGATCTTGTTTTATGGGCACATACAGTCGAGTGTCTTGGCTAGCTGCTGCTCTGCAAAGTTTCCTCAACTCATCGTTCAATCCCATCCAATCAATCTGCTTGTTATCACTAACCAGAAGTTGTTATTGTTCTCTCTCCCCCCTCCCCCTCTCCTGCCTTATAAACAACGTAATTGCTGTTCTAATTACAGAACTTTTGTGGTACTTAAGCTAAATCGAAATTTGTTTAATTCATTCTCTGATTATAGAACTTTGGGTTTCGATAGACTGTCTGACCCAATTCGGAAAGCTTTCTAAGAAAGAAAATAGCTTTTATTACTTTAAAATCTACATATATTTTCTGGACTCTTATCTCGTATGAAAGTCATCCCATGCAGGCATACTAACGGGTTTTCACCTTTTAAAAATGCATAAATTATATTATAATATATGCTATGCTATCTCTAAGACATGCATTTTCCGTAGAATTTTCTATTTGAATAATTAGCTACACATATTCCAAAAATAGTATTAATGAGCTAAAAGTTAAGAGCAGACAGTGTGATATTGTGTAGAGAACTTAAGTTTTAATAGAGTAGGGAGAAGGTATTTTAAAAATAATACTATTATATAATATTAAATTTAGTAGCTCTTAATTCAAATCAAACATGAATTATTGATACTTTCAAATTAATCTTTAAAGTTTAACTTCAACTCAGTCTTCCCCAGTTTTTCTTGCAGTGTTGTTTTATAATATTTCTGGGAAAGATAAAGACAAATGCACATCAATTTGATATTAGAAAGTTGATAATGCAAATTGATATACAAAAAAAAAAAAAAAAAAAACGAATGATAAGTCGAGTTGGTTGCCTGATCGAATTAGGAAACGAAAAAAAGAACTATAGATCTAGTTTTTCGATAAACTTCACTCTAGATCATGTGTATAGAGACGACTTTCAATTATGATTCATATGACTCGTGATCCCCCCAACATGTAACAAAGTTTGATTTTCAAATTATGGAAAAGTTTTCGAATTTTCAAAGTGCATTAGAAAGTTTGACAAACATAATAATTATAATAATGATATGCATATATGAGTTATGGAAAATGTGTCGTTGGGGTGGGCGCTAATTATTGCATAATTATCTCTGGGTGTGTGTGTGTGTGTGTTTAGAGAGCAATGACTGATTAATCAAGTCAATTAGGTGCGTCATGCTGTGTCTTGTTAAAGAAAAGTCCCTTTGTGTGTTAGATCTATTTGCATATAAAGCTAGCAAACGGGAAGTCTAACTCGTAACGCCGCCCGCAACTGGCAATAGGTTGTTAATAACTTGGCCAAACAATCTAAAGCTGGCCGAGAGACACGAGCAAAAGTTTTCGTCTTGAAATAAATAAACAAAAAAAACGAAACGAAAATTTATGAAAGAAGTGACCAGAAACTGAAATTTTGAATAAATGATTTCGGTTTCTTTTGTCATGAGTGAGTGAGTGTGAGGTAAACAAAAGAGAGAAAGAGAGCACGCTGAGAGAAGAAGAGGTTGCAGTAAAAGCGGCCGCCTCAGAGATCTCTTCAGAGCGCCTGCCTGCCTGGCCGAGTCGGGCCTGGCTTGCTCTGGCCTGGCCTGGCCTGGCCTTATGTTTACTTTCATTTTGGTAAAAAAAAAAAAAAAAAAAATAAAAAAAAAATAAAAGAAGAAAAAGCTGAAGTCGTCGCATGGCTATAAAAAGCGAAAGCAAAGCGCTCGATTCGCTCATAAAGACTGCAAAACTGCAAAAGTCAACTAACTCTCTGGGTAACCATAGCTCACAATAAGGATTTACTATGGCTAAGCACATTTACATGACGTTGGGTAAGTCTCCTCCCCCCCCCCCCCCAACAAACTCAAGATTAACTAATCTTCTCCCGCTTCTCTTGCAGCTGCCCTGCTCGTCTTGGCCATCGCTGTGAGCGCAGCGCCCGCCAAAATGGACCATGATGTAGCCAAGGATAGTGACTTCCCCATCTCGAGAAAGGCTGCAGCAGTGCAGGACGATGATGATGATGAGGTGGAGGAGGAGGTGGTGGAGAATGAGGATGAGGATGCGGAAGCGGAAGATGATGACGATGACGATGATGACGATTCCTCGTTAATCAGAAGACGTCGCGAGGCAGCTAAGGAATCAACAGCCGAGACAGAAGCTGCTGCTGGCGAAGCTGAAGCTACTGATGCCGCTGCTGCTGCTGCTGAGGGCGTCACTGCCATTCCCAGCGGCAGTGCGGTGCCCACCACCCGCAAACCCGTGCTGGTGCTAATACGTGATGCCCTCAAGAAGGTCACCACGGGATTGCCCACCGAGCAGGTGGCCAACAATGCGCTGCAGTACTTCCAACTGTTCGAGCATTTCATACAGCAAACCATCGAGCAAGTTATCGATGCTGCCGACGATGATGAGGATGAAGTGCCAACAGCAACAGTTGTACCCAGCACAAATGAGGAGGAGCAGCAGCAGCAGCAGCAGGGGGAGGAGCATAAGAAGCCCGTAGAGGCCACAGGCGAAGCCAAGCCCGAAGAGGCAACGGTTGAGGCGAAGCCAACTGAGAAGGCACCCATTGTGCCAGCGGCGGAACCCGTGGAGCCGGCAGTCCTCCAATGCAGTCTAACTACTTTAATAGCAACAACTATTTAAACTATTTATTATTAGTTTGTAGAGTATACAGAATATACAAAATTGTTTAATCTTAAGTTCTTCATCCTTCACACTGTCTTCACGCTCTCCTTCTCCTGCTCCTGCAGTGCTTGAATCTTGCTGCGACTCTGACTGCGATGACGATTTGTGGGGCGTCGCTTGCTGGATTCGATGGGTTGCAGCAGACGATTGAAGTAGGAATTGGGTGACTTGGTCTGATGATTCCGTGTCTTGTGGCTCTTGTGGAGTGGCAGCTCCTGCTCGCCTATGGTCAGACTAATGGGTATCTTGCCGCCGGTATTAATGTAGATGGGTATGGTGATGTAGATGGGAGTGCCGGCTGAAAACTCGGGCTTGTTGGATGCAGTATCCATTGTGGCTGGCGTGGGCTATAGAATGGGATTATAGAGGGTATACATAGGTGATATATCCACATATATTAAGTCACCTGTGGCTTGGCTAGCTCCTTGTCTTGCTTGAGAAAATGCAGCGGATTGGCATCTTCACCCAAATTATTGAACTCCTCCGAGGCAAGCAGAGCCAGTCGATCCGCATGGAAGTCAGAATCATGGAACTGTTGCTCCTCCAGCTTGGGCAACGTAGAGTCGCCGGGTTGTAGAGTCTGCATCTCTCCCAGAGTTTCATTCAGGGGCGCACAGAACACGCTGCAGAGGAGCGCAACTGTACAGGGTGTTTCAAGAAAATTCAATATCAATTTCATTGTCATATTTTATTTTATAAAATATTACAGTCTAGTCTATGTACTTAGGAACTAATTACCCATACCCCCACACACATAATCACATAAAGATTTCGATCTACAGTGGCGTCTTCTTGCCATTGAGCACCATTTCGGTTAGTCCGAGTTGTCGAAATTGTTCCAAACGCTCCACCTGATTACATAGACGTTTCTTGAACTGCACCTCACGGCTGAGCATCTTGAGATCATCCACGCTGCATAATTTATTGAATTGTCCAATATTCTGTGCAATCAATTGGGCTGTCAACACGATCTTGGCTCGAGATCGACGTAGATATGAAAATTCGGAGCTGGGACGTTTCAATTCCTGACGATACATATAGAGCTGATAGGCAAAGCTAGGGCCATATGATGATGATTTATTGGATTTTGATTTCTTTGCATGTTTCTTCAGTTTATCCCGTTGATGTTTAGCTTTGGGCTGTTTATTCAGTAATTTCTCCCGTTTCTTCTCCGATTTGTTCTTCAGGTTTTGTCTGCTCATCTTGAGGTGCTTTGTGCGTTTGCTGTGCGATCCTCAAGCGACACATCCTTATAAAGCAAGCAGGTACCCTTCGTACCCTTCAGGACCCTCTAGTTTCAGGTAGGTAGTGCCGCTCATTAGCGCGTGTTCGACGACGGGCGCGTGTGTGGGTCATAAAAATAGATTCGCAGACTTTTCATTCGGTATTTTTCCCATTTCGCTCGTTCGTTCGTTCGTTTTGGGAATTTCCATAATTTTATTTATGGCTTTATGACTGGGTACATTGGTGGGTACCTTCAGCCGGGAACGTACCCAACAATTATACCCAACCGCCCGTCCAGCTGTGCGGTCTCTTAAGCCTCAATTAAAGCAAACCAACTTAGCGCCGATCCGATCCGCAGATCATGTCCACGACGCGACATTTCATGTCTCTTTGGGTTTTGTGGCGTTTTGTAGGGATTTCGCGAAAATATCCTGGGACACCTTTCGTGGAATTTCGTAGAAATTCATCTGGATTGTTCATGAGAATGTCCCTTTTTCTTTGGCCTTGTCCCCATCTTTTTTTTTTCTAAATTTCGAGAATATTTCAAGTCCTTCTGCGTATCAGTTTGGGTTTCTGGATCTAGAAAGTTCCGAGCTGGAACCTAATAGCAGTTGCTTTGTTTCAAATTTGTAGAAAGTTGAAGCAGACAAGTTTGCTTGGAGTTCGATAGAGTTTTTAAGCTTGTTCTTGAGATTATAACACACTTATATGATAAAGATTATAACACTATTATAGCATAATTTCATTAAAAACGTTTCACTGCATTTGTTCTACAAAATTCATTGAAGTAAAACACTTATATGGTATTATTCTTAAAGTTTCCACTGAATTCCACTTAAGTTTACTTAGATTTTATCTAAAGAAATTAACTTTAACGCACCTCCGCATAGAAAACCGTAAGATCTCTTCATGTTCGTATCGAAAATAATACTAAAACTGCTTTTAGCAAAACATTTCTATTTTATAGCAAAAAATAAAAAGAAAAAATTTCACTAGATCTCAACAGGTCAGTCTGGAGTGGAATGTTCTCTTTTTTCTTCACTCGTTCTTTTCTATCTCTCTCTCTGCCCTTTCATTTGCATATTAATTTTCTAAAAATCTTTCTCTGCCATGCAAATTTGTCTTTAAAAGTTAAACGACGCGATGACGTCGTCATTGATTGTGTTTTATTTTTATTAAACTTTTTTTTTTTGGTTGAGATTCTTTTATTTCTGGGCGGTCTGCAAACCAAGCGCATAACTAATGATGATGGGCCAAATCTTTTTTATTCATTTCAAGCATTTCATGATTGTTCATTTTGCATGCAATTTATGAATTCAGAATACGGAATCATCTTTTAAACTTGGTCGTATTGTCCACCGGAATAAGCCGGCATAGACAGTCGAAAGTCATCGATGAGTTTTATTTAAAGTTGAGTTTATTTATTTTGCATTGTAGGAGGGGACCCGGCCATGGCATTTCCATTTGACTTGGCTCTGCCTTGACTGAGTTTCTCCTCTCGTCATTCTCTTTCTTTGCCTTGTCCTTTGTCCTCGTCATCGTCGACGTCTTTTGTGGTTTGCGTTTGTCATTAGACAACGTCTAGACCAAATTTTGGAAGCCAGTCGCAGACATCGATATCTATCGTAGACGCATGTCCCATGTTCCCCTAACCAACCCCAAAGCAGTTGGGAAACAGCATAATATTGAAATTGGCAACGTTTCCCGATTGTCTGATTGACTGAATGCCAAAAAAGCATTGACTCTTCTATCTTCTATCTTCATCTCCCTCTACCTCAACTGCAGTTGACTTACTTTTATTTTAAGCAGAGTAAAGCATATCTATAAGAACGAAAGCTGCCTCTATACACTTCCCCCAGAGTGCTTATAGCTATTATAATTATTTAAACTTTGTAGAAAGAGTTTAATAATGTATTAACTCTTTGCTAGCTAATATATCATTATTAGTTTATTTTTGGCATTTGGCATATGCAAATGATAAGATAAATTAATTTCCAGAAATTTCACTGGGAAATGCCATAAATTTTTGAGCTCCATTTATCAATTAGAGCTAACAAAACCGATGCTATAAATCAAATTTCTAAACATATTTTAAAAAAACATATTTAAATTTATTTCAAAATTATGCTAGATGCTCTATAAGGGTCTCTAAGTAAACTTAGATTAATATTTATTTTTTTGTTTTTTAAGTCAAAAACTTTTAAATTAAATTGAAAAAATAGAGTATAATAAAAAATATACATAAAAAATGTTATATTTAAAATAATAACATCTGATAACCTTAGACAGTTTTATAAGAAAAGTAAGGAAACCTTAAAAAGAGTTAACTCTTATTTAATATAAAAGTGCCCTAATGCCTTCTACAGGGTATTACCTCTTCGGCGTGTTTAGTTCTTTTATCTTTTTTTGGTTTTTATTGCATTCACAATGACGTTGACGAGGACGACGATGTGGAGGCTATAATTTTTCCAACATTGTGCTCGCAATTTGTTAGCCATGAGGCCAATAAATTTTGGCCAAATATGCGCCATAAAAAAAAAGATAGATAGATAGAGAAGAGCGGGGGGGAATGGGAATCGTTGTGATCCAAAAAACCTATGCACTTTATAATGAAATAAATTGACTTTCAATATGCTGGCCAAAGCAAATAAATCGCAACTTTTGGTGCAAATTAAAAATGTTCAAGGGGGGAGGGGTAGGGTTCAGGATCGGGGATTGGGAATGGAAATGGAGGGAGGCGAAACAACGCTCTGCTGCGTCGCTCAATTTGCAATAATACCGCACAGCCAGTTTCATTTCAATTGCAACAATTTCGGACAACTGCAAAAAGAGGAAACAAATATAAAATATATATATATGTATACGATATATAGGATCGAATACGTTTAAGTATGATGTGGGTGGCGCTAAACTCCACTTCGGGGGAGTTTTTGTTTATTTTCCTCGTTTTTTTTTCTTCTCCCTTTTATCCTTGTTGTCTGTTTTCGAGCTGTAAAATGCATTTCACATTTTATTGTGCACTCAATCAAAAATCCATTTCCGTTTGCCGTTTGTGTTCCCGTTCCCGTTCCTGTTCCCGTTCCTGTTCCCGGCACGGCACACGTTTATTTCCAAAAAAAAAAAAAGAAAATATGCCTGCACGTGTGAGTTGGACCAGGACCCGGTTCAGGCCCCAGGAACGGACTCAACTGGAATTGGCATCCAAAGTTTGATAATTGAGTTGAAGTCGCGTCATCATCGGCGGCTTTTAGCAATATTGCAATAACGGAGGAGCCAACGCGCTGTATATCCACATAAATCCCGTATATAGATATGCGATTTTCATTTCCATGAACAAACCACCCTGCTGTGTTGCACGTGCCAAAATAATCCTCTCCTGCCCCCGAGGGCAAATTGTCAGACATTTGCGAGTTTGATGAAACGCGAACTCGGGCAGCAACTTGGCTTATAAAAGTCAAAGCGAGGCTAAAAGCATTCGTTCATCATCAGGTACTGCCAAAAAGGAGTTTCCTGCCAGTTGGCAATAAGTGGGGATAGCACGGTGGAGAATGTTATGTAGTTTCGAAAAATTTTATTGAGATTTGGCAGTTTTATTACTTAAGCCATGCTGCGTATATTTTAATCTACTTATGAGAAGAGTTTTCTCTCTGATTTACTAATCGAAAACTGAGTTATATTATTTTATTATCATTATTTTCAACTGCTGAAGGATGATAAAATTAAAAAAAAGAATATACGTATAGAAATCTCTCGATTTTTAGCTAATTTATTAAAAGAATTCTCAAATCTGTCTGTATGAACCCCTATATCTTAGCTATTACGAAAGCTAAGGTCATCAAATTTCTTGGTAATACTCTTAAGTATTGGAGTTGCACTTTGGCTATGCTCCCTTAAATTAAATCATGTTATAATATAACTTTTTCTGGCTTATATCTTTGTTTGTCTACATTAAACATTTAAATTACTATCTATAGATATAACATGCTTCATAGCTCGCTCAATTTGTTTATTATCGAGCAGATCTCTTTCTTTTTTTTTTGCCTGAACGTTAATTTTACTGTTAGAAATATGGGCTATTTCAATTTCCCTTGGCTCGTACAAATGGGGCAACTTAAAGGCCTCATTAATTTAACTACACGCATCTGTAGAAACTCTTCGCAGTTTCACTAGTGTGCCACATATAGTATATCTCTTCTTCTTCTTCTTTTTTTTTGCTTTCGTTTCTTTTGGCTTGTTTGGCCAGCTCCTCCTCCTCTCTTACCAATTTCATTTTGGCAGTTTGTTGTGTTCCTCTTGTTGCTGACATGACATGAACTGTAGTTTATTTATTATTTGCTCTGATGCTTCCCCCGCACTCCCCTCTTCCTCTTATTTTTCCTCTCTTTTAATTTTATTTATATCACTGACACATGCAAACAAATGTGAGTCCACATATCAGCATGTTTATACCTCTACACACACACGCACACACACACACACATACAATATGTCCTGTAGTTTATTGTCAATTGTTTGTGGCATTTATTCCGCAATTGCAATTCCTTTTTCTCACTTTGTTTTTTCTCTTTTCGTTGCTCTTTACTATTTTGTTCATTTATTTGATTAGTTTTTATTGCTCAACATGTTTTTTTCCACGCATATTTTCCACTTTTTCAACTAGAAAACGCCCCTTAAAAGTGGAATTAATATTTATTGTGATGCGCACAAAAGAAATTATTAAATACACGTATGTGTAGTATAGTAAAATATATATGAAATTTGTACCAAAAATAATACACATTCCGCATACGTATGCGGAAAATGTTAAGGACTGTAATAAAATTCAAAATGTTTCGATAGCGTTGCGAGATGCCATAGAAAATGTCACAGGATATACACGGATGTGTATAAACAATATTGAAATTCATTCAAATTGGCTAATAAATTCGATCAGTCAGCAAAGGTAAAACGAAATTATATTCATGATATTTTAATTGTTTTTCTCCATAGTGTCATTGTTAATTTAATTTGAGAGAAATACAATAAATTTAAATATGATAATTATATTACTGAAAATTGCTATAAAGATTTTAAATTTTGTAAACCAGTTCACGCACAACAGAACCCCCCCATTTTATTTGATCATAAATTTTATGTAGCATGGTCTATTAACTTGAGATCTCAGTCCCCTGGCATGAGTCATCATTATGCAGCTGCTGCTGTAGTTACTCTCTCGCTTAATTTACACTCCACGAATCTCTGGGTGCACAAATCAAAATACATACCCCGCACATCCTAGAAGTCCTAGTCCTGGTCGTAGTCGTGTTTCCGCCCGCTACGAGATGTGTGCTTCATTTGCTTCGCTTATCTATCAGATGTGGAAATTGAATTTTGGTCGACCGACCGCACACACACAGGGCTGAAAAGAGCAGAGAGAGACAGGGAGGGAGAGAGAGAGAGAGTCTATAGATAATTGCATGATAACAGGCTAATTTTCAATTAGCGCCATTTTGATAAGCGCACATAAATTAAGCATTTCTTTTTCGCCAGACTTCTCTCTTCTGCCCTAGACAACAAATTGCAAATGGCCTTTTGTTTATTGTGTGTGTGTGTGTGTGTGTGTGAGCAGCAGAGGAGCTTCCGGTTTTGCCATTGTGTTTCCGGCTCCGAGTCGAGTCGAGAGCTGCTGCAAACGTGACTAGTTTATTGATTTGATCGAACTACGCCATACATAAATTAATAATAATACGAGCAGTGAGCAAGTAACAATTTGCTATGCTCTGCAAAATGCTTTTAAGCAGCCACAGCCACAGCCAGAGCCCTCGGAATCGAATCGAATCGAATCGCATCGCATCGTACCCAACCAACTAAAAGTCAAACACTTGAGCTGACTCCACTACGTGTCGTCCTCCTCTTCCTGCGAACCTCCTGTGCCATATAAAATTCCAATCATACTTGACCAAAAGCAAAACACTGGAGAATTCGCATAGTTCCCATCAATGTGACCCTGCTCCCTCCTCCCCCCAAAAAAAAGAAGAAAGTTAAGTGAAGTGCGACGCTTAAGCCAAAAGCTTTATTTGGGCAGGGAGGTAGAGGGTATAGGGACTCCTTTCGGATAGCCTCTTCTGCTGCTGCTGCTGCTCCTGACAGTAGTCAGCAGAATTTTCTACTTCACTTTTGCCAATATCTTTGGACCTTGCTTAACGTTACATTCAAACCATACACTTGCACAAAAAAAGAGTTCTTCAAACTGCAGAAGAACTACGTAGTGAATTCTGGTTAAGAATTGTGGGAAAATTAGAAAAGTTTTTGTAGAAAATTTAATAATTTAACTATAATGTTAATTAGCAAATATTCCTTAGAATTATTTATTAGCTTTGCTATCACAGGCTTGATTTATGTTTATATAACGAATTTATAAAAATTGCTGTGCTTTTTATAGTCAAATTAAAAAGTATTGCATACTTATGTGGTTGTTATAGTATGCCTAGATGCTAAAGCTTTTAGAGTGTGCGAATATCATTATAAACACTGGGAAAATTATTAATTCCATACAAAAATCTTTTAACTAACTGTTAAGTTAGTATATGTTTAAAAATTATTTAGTTTTTCAACTGAAATTGAGTATTGAAAATATTAATTAAATTGCAGCTCAGTTCAGGCTTTAAAAATATTATAAAAAAAATTAAAATGCTTAAAAATTTGAGTGAAAATATTTCTGTAAGGGTATCAATTGCGTCAGCTTTTAAAACTTCCCAATTTTTATTGTACTTCTCGCTGCATTTCCAAAAAGTTTCGACCAGAAAGTTGACTGGCAAATGGCGTCGCCTGGCAGCATTCTCGTTTATTTGTGTGCTGGGGCTTATTTCCAGTGCACAATTTTCGACAGATTTTCCCAAAAAAAAGAAAGGAAAACTATAGAAAAACAAAATTGTTTCCGCTGCATAGGTAAAATGCAGCTTTGGGGCTTGGCCAAGGTCTCAGCGGCTCGTTTCCAGCGTCTGCGTTTGCAATTCTTGTGGTTAGCCTTGGAAAATTGCAGCAGGAGGAGGAGGAGGAGGAGAAGAGGCGTCTAGGCGACTTGCTGGAAATTCTTTTCACTTTTCAAACGTTAACCTTAAACACTTTGTGAAGGGCGCAGTGTGTGTGTGTGTGTGTGTGTGTGTGTCGAGTGTGCAGGTTGTCACAGCTTAATCGATTTGGAAAAAGTTTCATGTCGTTTTTGCTACCTCTTCATGCTACTTTATTTTTACGCCCCATTTGCTGGGAAAGCGTTCTCGGAAAATTGCAAAGGAAAATCCGTTGTCGTTGTCGTCGGTGTCGCTGTGGGAGGCACTGGAGGAGCTGGCAATGATAAACTTTCGACACATTTTTCATTTATTTTCAACACCTTTGATTGATATATTGAACACTTGGCTCGCTTGAAGCTCAAGCAACAGTCTTTGGTTCCAACGATAGCGCGTGCTCTGCTCCTCCCGGCCTCCTATGATCTCCCACGGAAGCTCGCATCAGCTGGCAGGCATTTCCACCGGATGCCAAGGCATGCCGAGGTGAGATGAGGTGATGGGAGGATTCTCTCTCCTCCTGTCAAATGCTGTGACAAAGGTGAAGTCGTTGCTCCGCTGAGCAAAATGCCATTTCGCCTGCGAAGTGGCTTATAGTTTAAATTGGAGAGTATCCCCTACGAGGCTGAGAGCAGTCCGACTCCTCGCCCGAAATTGGGTCATGCATTCAGAGACAGTTCCGAGTTCGAAGCCGGACTTAATAGACCGGAATAAAAGACAGAGAGAGAGGGAATTCGAAACGAATGAAAAGTTGTAAGCGTAAATAAAGTATACAAATTGAAGAAGATTTTAAAAGGGAGTAAATTACTAGATCTATAGTTCTTAAATTTATACCAGTAATACAATATAAGTTTATAATTTCATCTGCTTAAATTTCTTTTTAAAAGGGATTGAATTATTAGATCTATAATTCTTAAATTTATACCAGTAATATAATATAATTTTAAAATTTCATCTTCTTAAATTTCTTCAGCATTTTCCTATGACAAAAAATCTTATAAAACAATCTTAAATAATTATACAAATTGGAGAAGATTTTAAAAGGGGATTGTAACATTGAGAGATGTAATAAATAAATTAATAAATCTATAGTTCTTAAATTTATACCAGTTAATATAATATAACTTTATAATTTCATATTCTTAAATTTCTTCCGCATTTTCCTATGGCAAAATATCTTATAAAAGTGCCAAATCTCTTGGCGAAATGTTAACCTGACTGAAACTTGTGCATAAAACAGGTCATAAATACAGAAATATCATTAAACTTAAGGCAGCCCCTGCAGCTCTGGCTCCTGCTCCGATCTGGTAACAAATGTAAAATGTTTCCCATTCAAGGCAATTGCCCAACTACTGCACAACAAACACGAAGAAACTGAGGGCCAAGACGAGGCAGGGCAATTGCTACCGGTAACAGGCAAAAAGGAAATAAGACAGTCGACTAAACAAAACCAAAAGATGTGCCAAACTATAGCCAAAGTGGCAGACGAAGAGGGGGAGGAGGAGGGGCTGGAGGAGGAGTAGAATATGGAGTATGATGCCGATGCGACGGGGCAACTTTTCATAAACATTATTAACAATTATTGTTGTTAGCAGAAGTTGTCTGAATAGCTTGGATGGTGTTGCTTGTCGCGTGCAGCCAACAAAGTCCCTTTTGGCTGTGGGGGGAGAGAGAGGAAAGATGAGAGAGAGAGAGAGCGAGACAGTCTGCCCATACACAGGCAAAGTTATAAGCACGGCAAAAGTTGATAAGAATGAGCCATAGACGTCGTAAGGCAGCCACTTTTAGCCAGCCAGCGAGTTCTTAACACGGCAGCTTTGTGCATTTTTTATAAACTAACGCGACGAGCACGAGCACGATGAGGAGGATGGGGATGAGGACAAGACGATGACGATGACGACGACGACGACGACGCGTCCACACAGTTTGTTGTTGCAAGTTGCTCTGCTGCTTTATAGCTACCCTGCGTTGAGTTGACAAACGGGTAGTTTTGTGTGTGAAGAAGGCGTGTCTAATAGTGATAGATTTTTATTTCGTGTAGATTAAAATCTTGTAGAATTATATCATATAAAACGACCTATTTTTGGCTGAGAAAAGTTGTAAAAAACCGACCTATTTCGAGTTGTTAAAAACGACCTATTTCTTGTACAAAAGAGTTCCACAATTAATCTCAACTAAAAACTTAAAGGAATCATTTCTGGCTGTGCAAATTTTCAAAAAACGAACTATTTTTACCCGACTTTTTTCTAGCAAAAAAAATACCCATTGGTTCTAGCTATAGAGATCTTAAGACTATTAAAAAAACGACCTATTTTTCCCGGGACTTTTTCTAGCAAAAAATTGGTAGCATTGTTTAAGCTATAGGTTTCTTAAGACTATTTAAAAAACGACCTATTTTGCCTGGACTTTTTTCTAGCTAAAAATTGGTAGCATTGTTTTACCTATAGAGATCTTAAGACTATTTAAAAAAAACGACATATTTCTAGTTGTCAAATCAACCTATTTCTATTTATAAACACGACCTATTTCTAGTTATTAAAAATTACTTATTCCTTGTAAAAAGTGTTCCTGAATTAAACTCAACTCAAGCGACCTTAAATAAAGCTGAGAAAAAACAAACTATTTCTTTGAAAAAGTGACCTATTCCTAGTTGTGAAAAACGATCTATTCGTATTTATTTATTTATTCAATTGTGATCTTAAAACTATTTGAAAAACGACCTATTCACAGTTGTGTAAAACGACCTATTTCCTATATTTATATATTTAATATTGAGCTGAGCTGCTAATGAATTTTTCCGAATGTTTCGGCTATTATAAAACGATTTTTTCTGAGTCTCAGACTAATATAAATACATTTTATAGAAATCGATAAAGTCATCTCATATTTAAATTTAAATTACTTTAATCTTTCTGCCAATACAATCAGGTATATAAAATTCGAGTTACCTCAGAGTTTCATCTATTTGCTTTAGCTCTGCTCTTTTTTACTTTATCCTTAAACAGACTACAACAAAATGGAAAAACAGCAGCAGAAGCTTCAGACAGTTATTGTACTTGTTGTTGTTGTTGTTTTTACTGGTAGTGCCTGCCTGGCTAGATGACTGGCTGCACATACTTCAAATAGTCTTAGAGAAGCTGCTGCCGTTGCCGTTGTAAAGTTCATAAACTTGCGATGGAGAATAACGCCCACAGGTTGGCCACGTTCAGCGCGGGGCTTTTTGTACTCATTGCTCATACGCCACGTTGGACGAGGCAGCAGCAGGAGCTACGTAGCTAGATATAGATTCAGTCAAAGTTGGCGAGTGGATGTGTTTTTTTTTTTTACCATCTCTTATTTTTTGCCTCAGTTGCGACTCCGAGTGGCGACTCAGGCGACTCGAGGCCAAGTTGAAAGCATTGCAGGAAAGTTTAATTGAGAAAGTTAAGGAATTTCAATTAACTGTGGATATTTGTTATTTTTATTTCGACAATGCCGCTCGCTGTTCTGCTCTCCTTCTCCCTCACCAGAGGGTCCAAGTATTTTGTGTGTTGAGTCATGTGTGCTATTGGCTGGCAAGTTTCGGAAAACCCCTATCCCAACCCCCCGCCTTCTTAATATCCCATTAAGGAGCACAGCCGCAGTGTATTAGCTGAGAGTTCTTAACTCATTTAACACTGAAATGTAGCGTTAAAAAAATTCGATATACTAGATGACAGACATGCGATATGCCCTGCAAAAAAAACTGAGTAAAATTGGAAAAATAAGAATTAGATTTCTTAACTAAAAAGGGAACATTAGCAAAGATATAATATGAAAAGCAATTTAAGAATTAATGTTGTTTTTCTCTTGAATTAAGTTGAGAAAATAACTATTTTAACTTATAGTGAATTAATACAATTAATTATAATGTATTTTATTATTTCATTATATTTTGCAGTAGTTGTTTCTTTTTAAATATTTCCACAAGCCTATACAATTATTATATAATTTATTTTAGAGTAAGAAATTGCTTTAAAAATGTTTAATGCATTTTTTTGGTATTAAGTAGAAATTATGCAATGAATTTTCTAAAGATATATGATGATGTAGAGTTTGTATATTAACAGAACATTAAAGAATATATCTAATAACTTTTCATATATGTTATTAAGTTGGAAATATTTTATTTATTTTTTTTTATTTTATTTATTTATTTTATTTTGTTTATTGTAGCATTTCTTTGCATATGCTCAATAATTTTTAGATATTTATTTATTTATTTAGATATTTATTACAACCTGCTTGTCTCAGTGCATATGCCCAGCTGGCGCATACACTTTCAACTGATTCCTGCTGCTCTTCACTTGGCCACTTGCCAGACACTCTCTCTCTCTCTCTCTCTCTCTCTCTCTCTAAGCCGTTAATCATTAGAGAAAAAGAAGAAGCAAACGTATTTGGATTTGCGCAGCGTGTTGTTAGTTAATCGCATTAATTTCGCTTAATCGCAGTCAGTGGGGGAGGAGGAAGAAGAAGAGGCAGGAGAGAAAAAGGCAGAACAAGTTGGCCAAGTTGCTTGAGGTCACTTTGGCCAAGATTTGTGGCAGCTGGCATTCCATCATCAATCAATCAATCAATCAATTGCAAATCAGTTGCTGTTCACCTGAGTAACGTTGTTGCCACTGCGATTGCCTGCCCTCGGGTTGGCCTTGTCAGCTTATCAATGCAGCAGCAGCAGCAGCAGGGGGAATATGCCTGTGTGTGTGTGTGTGTGTGTGTTTGACAAGTCATGTAAGTCGTTTGTTGTTTAATTATTGTGCCCGTTGCTGTTGTTGGGTTTACCAATAAAGCGTTAACCGCTAACGAGTTAAGTGCTTTTGTTGGCCCGCTGAGCCTCGACCGCAGAGCCGCAGCGAGTTGAAGGATGCGCGAAGGGAATGGAGGAGAGAGGGGGGGGGAGGGGGAGGGTGCTACTGAGAGGCGCTGACATATCCTTGATGAGTTGTTGACCAAAGTCATTACACAACGAGGAATGGCAAAGTCTGTGGCATGGTGAATCATTCTCTCTCTCTCTCTCTGTCTCTCTTCCTGCTGTATGCGACTTGAGAGGTCTTTAAGGTTCTTACAAATGGCTCCCTATCTCGCTGTGTGTGTGTGTGTGTTTACTCTGTAATGAGATCGCATAATGTAGCACGGAAATTGAGTTATCAAGATTTAAAGTGCCCTGGGTAGTTGATATAAGCAGCTCAGACCTATTTCTACTTGGGAAAAACGACCTATTTCTATTTTAAAGAAGTTTTACGTTTTGCTTGAGAAATTATTATTATTTTTTTTTTTATGAGGTATAAATAAAGTTATAAAGATTTAAAGTGACCTGGGTAGTTGGTATACTCTCAGTTATAAAAACGACCTATTTCTACTTGTGAAAAACGACCTATTTGTGTTTTAAAGATGTTTTACGTTTTACTTGGGAAATTATGAGGTATAAATAAAGTTCTCAAGATATAAAGAGCCCTGAGTAGTTGCTATATGCAGCTTAGTTAAAAAAAACGACCTATTTGTGCTTGTAAGAAACGATCTATTTCTGTTTTAAAGACATTTTTAAAAATTACAAGGGTTAAATAAAGTTTTATAGAATTTAATATATGTACATATAATTCTAGTTTGCTTGGCAATGATATATATTTTCTATTCTACTGATGTATTCCCTAAATTTCCGCTATGTTTCTTTAGCGATTATAGACAAATTTTCTGTTAACATTAAAATGATTTTGCTGCTTCTACACAGCAAATTTAAAGATGCTGGTTTTAAGATTACGCTTGAAATACAATATTTATATATTTAAGGAAAGGATACATTTAAAAAAAAACTTAAAGATTCTATAATTATTGTTCTAAAATTCCATGGCTTTTGCTCTGATAGTTCCCGAGATCTAAAATTAAATACAATAACTCACTTTAAATTTCTGTTGCTTTTACGCACAAATTTTATTATCTGCTTTCGCTCTCAAAATATATATTTAGTATAAAATGAAATTCATTAAATTTAGATTACATTTTCACACACACAGACAAAAACCCCAAAATGAGTTTGATTTAAATGCCACAAAATGGCGTAAACAACAAATCTATCTAACAAAAAAAAAAATTGTATATTTTGTTACCAATTAAATGCGAATGTATCTTGCGCGATTTGCAATTATTTAGAGATAATATAGGGGGGATGGGGGAGATGGTAAATAAATGTAAATAAATATTAAATACGGCGACTATTTCAATGCATTAGCTAATGTAATTAGTGATGCACACACACGCACACACACACACACACTGTTGCCGTAATTAGATTAACTTAGGCAGGGGCGTGGGGGGAGGGGGGTATTCTATGCAAATAGCAACAAAGTCTTTTTGCAATTACACACAATAATAATGTAAATACGACAAGAAGGCAAAGAAAGGGGAAGGCACCGCGAGTTTAATTACATTTGAAAGTTGCACGGGGCGTATGCTTAATAAAGCAGAAGCTCTCTCTCTCTCTCTCTCTCTCTCTCTTTGTTTGTTTATTTAGTTCTTTGTTTGCGAATATATATAGTATATAGTATAATTCAATAAACAGCATAACTAACGTGCTGCCGAGCCGCAGAACTAATGAAGTCAAAGCAAGCGATGCATAGGGAGAGAGAGAGAGAGAGAGAGAGAGAGAGAGGGATAAGCCAAATCGGAGCACCTGCAGGGGCAGGTGAGGCGTCTCTGCTGATTGGGAAGCGACTGTTGCATTTGTCACGTTTGTTTGGCTTGGTTTCGTTTTGGGTTCGGTTTCAGTTTTGATTTGATTTGTTTGCCTTGTGCAATGCATGTCGAATAATTTGCCTAATAACATTGCCACAGAGAGAGAGAGAGAGAGAGAATGAGAGACAGAAGGACACGCAGTTGCAGCATAAAATCCAGTTGAGAATTTCAATGAGCTGTGTGTGTGTGTGTGTTTCTCCTCCATGTTTTACAATTAGAATAATATAATTTGCAAATAATGCATACCAAGTTTCGTATTCCCTTACAAATATGCCTAATATCTAAATTAATTTTGTTTTTGATTAGAATTTTCACTTTCACCTCTTAAATTACATACATATCCAACCATGGCATACATATTATTATGTCCGCGACTGTATTAAACGCATGCCAACAGCAGTTGTCCCTCTCACACCGCCTTAACAGTTGCTTAATGTCAACTCAACTGTGCGTGTGTGTGTGTGTGTGTGCAGCCGCAAATCCCAAGCTGAGGGCAGCATCCGACAAAGAGAGAAAGAGCAGCGTCTCAGCGAGAGGGGCAGGGCAGAGCGGTTGGTGCTAACATGCAATCACGTTGACAGACTCTTTTAAGTAGAAAATGTGCAGCGAAAGAAGAGAAAATAATCCCCGCTGAGGCAGCGCAAGTTTTAAGTAGCACACACGCACACACACACACACACTCGCATGCACCTGATAACGACACACACACACACAGAGAGAGAAAGAGATGCACTGCACATACGTATACACGCATTACTTGATCCGAGCTACTTAAGAAAAACTAAGTGAAGCATATAAGTAGCAACTAATTTTCAAGCTGATGTAATTATAGCCCTTTAATAAAATTATTTTTCGTCAAAGAAGCGTTTATTTCCACAAATCTCCTTAGCTCTATACATTTAGTCCAGCGTTTTCCAATTTTTTATTCCTTCCAAATAATAGGTTTCCAAGGCCCCAAAATACGTTTGTTCGTAGACCTCTCATTGACCCGAATCTACCCCGAGCCATTTCTCATGTTGAAACAAAAATAGTCACAGGGGCTAAATCGAAATACAGGGGAGCAGTCAATTACAAATTCCATGCGACACACACCCCTGCATTGTCCTGATGAACAGCACTTTTTTCCCAAATGCGGTCGTTTCTGCTTCAAATCAATATCGAATCGCCAAAAGCCGAATAATATTCGCCGGTGATCGTTTACCCTTTCAAGGTAATCGATGAAAACCCATCCCAAAAACGGCCAGACCTGTGGCCGACAACCCACCTGGCCTTCTGTCACGTCACCCGAGAAACCCACGTCTTGATTGTTCTTGTCTCTGGTGTGGTGTGGTGGATCCATGTTCGTCTACGGTAACGAAACGGCCAAAATCGTTGGTTGCGGTGAACATCGCCAAACACCCTTAAATGGTCACACGGTTGCGCTAGGCGTGTGCAATCGCGCCCCACGCCGGAATTTTTCATGTCCAAATATTCATGTAAATTATGTACCCGTTCAGTTGAGATGCCACAGCCTCAGCACCCACGCACTCATTCCCGATCATCCAATATCATCCATGGATTTGCGACGATTTCGGCATGACGACCTCTTTGGCGACCGAACGTTCGGCATCACTTGTCTTACGACCACAACGGAACCAGTAAACCATTTCAACCATGAAATATGCAGAGTCCCCATAATATTTATCAAGTCTTTCCTGGTTTCGGATGGATTTTACCAAAAAAATGCTTAATTAGCACACGAAATTCACTTTTCCATTTCGTTAAAATTCACGAATCGTCGCTTCAATGCCTAAAAACCAAACCAAAAACCACTTTCAAAATTTTACAGTCACTTTAACATAACCTGACGGAGCAGTGTTATTAGAGCAGGCCGCAAATACAAAA
Source organism: Zaprionus tsacasi (assembly GCA_018904105.1). NCBI lineage: Eukaryota > Metazoa > Arthropoda > Insecta > Diptera > Drosophilidae > Zaprionus > Zaprionus tsacasi. The sequence goes on along the minus strand of JAEIFR010000262.1, from coordinate 1,520,863 downwards.
AGCACGGACTTATCAAACGACCCTCGTAACAGAAGCGACAACGTCGACGACGACGACGACGATGCAGCAGGGACAATAGCAAAAGAGCGCAGCAGCGGGAAGAGAGAGCAGCAGGCAGCAACTATCAACAGCTGTCTCTTTGTGCGTAAACGCAAGCGTGTGTGTGTGTGTGTGTGTGAGAGTGAATCTCTATTTCTTTTCGCTGCCTGCTCTCTTCCCTTTCCTCTGCCTTGCTCTCTGCTGCTGTGTGTGTGTGTGCGCCATCAGCTGCGCTTAATTTGAGCGCATTGCTCGGCAACGCGTAAGTAAAAGAAATAACAAAGCGCATTGCATACTGTGCGCATCCTGTAATTAAAGAGAGCGGGTATATGCGTTGCCAAAGTAAATAAGTATTCGAATTAAATATTTTATTAATTAATAATTCCTTTACAAATTATTTCCACACATATATAAATTTTATTATTTATTTTTATTAGCTTGTTTTGCCTTCGCCTACAGGGTATTTCCTATTCGAACAACTTCGCTTCTAACATTAGTATGCTGCATTCGTTGTTTTTTTTTTTCGTTGATTGTGTGCGTGCATCGTCAAAGTCAAAGGACGAACTCAACGCAAAAACAAACGCAAAAGGGGGAAGGCAGCAACGTGTGGGCGTGGCACACTGCTTGATACCAAAAAGTTGCCAAAAAAAAAGAAAACAAAGACGATTTAAAATTACCTCACGTACGTGCGAAATTGCAAACGTATTGTGGGCGTGGCAGGCAATGCAAGCAACTCTCTCCCCCGCCGCCCTCACGCTCATCTCACGCTCTCTGACGCTCAACAATAAATGGCAGCTTATAAGTCAAGTGAAAAGCAAAGCAAACACAGAGAGAAAGAGAGAGAGAGAAAGAGAAAGAAACTGAAGCCAAATCCAAAAGCTGAAAGAGACTACAACATTTTCGGGTCTGAGTCAAACTTCAGCACACACACACACACACATCGCACAAATGGTAGAAAAGTAACAGATTGCAAAATGTTTCATTCTGTAAGAGTGGGCGTGCTGCAGGGGGGGGGGCGTGTGCAGCTATAGAATGCTGTGGCATTTTAAGTACAATTTTATAGAGCGCACCTAGCGGCTGCCGCCTCAGTCAGCCACGCCTGAAGAGAGCGAGCGGCAAAGAGAGGAAGTGTGTAAGAGTGTAGAGTGAGTGAGAGCGAGGTGAGATGAAGCACAAGATGCGCTCTGCTGCTCTGCTCTGACGACGAATGAAGTGTTGTGCAACGTCTTGTTGTTGTTGTCGTTCTATGTGTGTGTGTGTGTGTGTGTGTGCAGCGAGTCGAACTGAAGTTAGAGAACACACACAGGCGACAGAACCAAAGTCAAAGTTGAAGTTTGATAGGAAAGTGGCGTAAATTGAAGTTTTTCTTGTTCGATTTTAAATATTAATGTTGTGTTGTTAGCAAGATCATTGTTTAGAAGCAGTGTTCAGCTATATTCTTAAAATATTATTTCTTTTGTTTGAAATACATAAAAACTGTTAAGAAAGTAAGAAAATTTGTTGTACTCAAGCATTTCTAGTGTATACAATAATTTAGTTAAATGAATTTCTTATAAATAAATAAAAATCTCTTTATATTAATCCTATAACTTTTAAATTATTCAGAAATTATTTGAAAAAATAATAGAATATTATTGGAATATAGTTAAAACTTCCTTAACCCATAGTTTTATTCTTTCTTAACACTTTCGTTGGCTTAAGAACGGTGAATGGCCGCCTAAGAAAGACTTTTCGTTGTATAATAATTGTAATAATATATAGATCATTTTTTTTTTTAAATGTTCTTAAATAATATACAAGTGTGAGTCCATGTACAAGCCTCAGTTGGACCTTTTGTACAGATATAGGATTTATATATGGTATTCGATTAAAACTCTAGGTTTTCTCTGCATAAGATCTTTAAAATTAAATAAAAGTATAAAATACACCTAAGTCTTAAATGTTTTTTCCTTCAACGTGTATTCTGTTTAAAGAATCCTATAGTAAACCCACAAAAACTATTAAATAATAATAATAAATATTACATATCTAGAAAAACCTTTATATTTATAATAATAATAATTACATATCTAAAAAACTTTGAATTTATAATAATTATAACTATATATATCTAGAAAAATTTTAAAAATATAATATTAATAGTTTAATATCTTTTTAATTTACAGTGCAAATTGTGCAACTTTGTCGCCTGTGCCAAGAATAACAACAACAAAAACAACGAAAGAGAGAGCCCCTGCCTGGTAAGTTCGTCTATTCTGTCAGTCCTTTTATGTTATTGTCTCTCTCCTTCTCTCTTTTTCTCTCTTTGTCGCTCCCTTTGCGAGCAGGAAATGCATTATCCACTTAAGAGTCAAGAGGGCGGAGGGGGGCAGGGAAAAAGTGGTTGCTTTTGGGTGCTACTTAACGCATTAGATACAGAGCTTGAATGCAGACAATTGCAGACAGAAGAGAGGGAGGGAGGGAGGTAGTTCTAGAGAGATGAAGGAGACTCGAACTACCCCCAATATATACTTCATTAAACTTGAGCTAATTTTCAACACCTTTTTGAAGCAACACATAAAAAGCGATTGACAGAAACTATAGATAGATAGAGATAGATAGAGAAAGAGAGAGAGAGAGGAGAGAGAGACCTCAGTTACAGATAGATTGGGCCAGACACTTCAACTCTAATGAGGCAACTTTAAGTGTGCTAAAGTTTTACCTGCAGGGGGTAGGGGTATCTATATCATATGTGTGTGTGTGTGTGTGTGTGATTTGAGCCATAAAGATAAAACACACGCTGAATGCAGACAAAACGCCCACAGAGACACAAGTTTGTGGCCAAATTGGGGGATGCTGGGCTGGGATATGGATATGGGTCTGTGTCTGGGAGGGAGTGGGAGAGTGATGTGATTGTGGCTTACGCTATGCCGGCAATCACTTTGGCAGTCACGTGCAGCTGCTTAGCATTCCCCCTCCCCCTCCAACCATTCCACCATTGCCCGCGTCATTTGGCGCATTATCAATAGACGTCGCTCGTCCTGATATCAACATCAGCCTCGGCCTCGTCCTCGTCCTCGTCCTCGTCCTCGGCTTCGGCTTGGAGTTTTTGGAGTCCAATCTCAGTTGATTGACATGCGGGTTGCAGGCATACTTGAAGCACTCAAGCAGTGAAATCTACCGCCGGGAGGGGGGAGGGTTGACTTCCTTGTGCGTGCGATGAGAGGGGGGAAGGAAGCAGAAGCACAATCAGAGACAGCGGAGAGAGAGGAAGAGAGAGGGCAATATAGCGCAAGCATAACATTTCAGTTCTTCAGAAACTCTGTAAATACCATGCATGTCTTTAAAAAATTACTAAACTATCTAGAATTCATGCCTTCAATATAATATTTAAGATCATATAATTTTAATAATAAAAAAATAATAAAAACTTAATAATAAATGCAAAAAGAAGCTTAACTTTTTTTGCGCTGAAATTTCATGCCTAACAAGATTTTGTCTTCTATGTATATCCCTAAAAATGCATGCCTTCAAAAAATGCTATATAATATTTAAGATCATATAATTTTAATAATAAATATTCAATAATAAATGCAGAAAGAAGCAGCCGAAAGAAACCTCTATAACTTTTTTTTGCGCTGACATCTCATGTTTAAAATATTATGTCTTCTATGTATATCCCTAAAAATGCAGCCCTTCAAAAAAACTATATAATATTTAAGATCATATAATTTTAATAAAAAATATTTAATAATATATAAAGAAAAAAGAAGCAGCCGTAAGAAACCTCTATTACTTTTTTTTCTCGCTGATATCTCCTGTCTAACAAATTATATCTTCTATGTATGTATACTCCTTAAGATGCATATATTTATATCATATTATTATCAGACTGCAAAACACTTGAAACCATCACTCGAACTCGACCTGCCCGCACTGTCTGCCAAATAAATATATCTCGTATTTGCCTTGCAGAAATATTGTATTTCTATTGAGAATTGGCAGGGGGAGAGGAGGAGGAAGGGAGAGAGGAGAGAGTGGGGGAGACAGAGAGTGCACAGTGCAAGCGAAATCAAAAACCTAATCAAATCATATGAAAAATGCTAAATCGAAATCGAAATCGACGACGACAACAATAATGGCGGCCGCAGAGCAATGGCGTCGTCAACGTCAACGTTAGCGTCAACGTCAGCGTCGACGTCAGCGTCGATTTGCAGTTTGCTGTGCGGGAGCTATAAAAAAGTCTTTGCATACTTTTAGGGGCTGGCGGATTTGGCGCAACTAATGCGCCTGTTGTTGTTTGTGGCTTGTCAATGGTTATTGATTGTCTGGTGTCATGTGTGAGGGGGGGGAGGAGAGAGGAGGAGGAGGGGTAAGAGAGGTCTCAGTGCGTCTCGTCTAAGCCGACATGTAAAGCAAGGCGGAAGCTTTTAAGGCATTTTCCCTCCTCCACAGTGGAAATGTGAGCATGTCTCTGTCTGCCTGTGTGTGTGTGTGTGTATCGTCGCATTTACATTACAACAAAGAGGATTTTTTCTCGTTTTTTTCTCGTTTTCTTTTTCTTTCTTTCTCTCTTTGCTTTACTCTTTTTGATGCTGCCTGTAAAAGCGAACGCATTTGCAAAATATTCAAACATGAAAACGGCTTGGCAAATCCTCAAGAGCTAAGCGGCGTATCAGAGACGGCTCAGCGACGTTGGAGCAGGCCAAAGAGGGGCAGCATGAGAGAGAAAGAGAGAGAGAGAGAGAGAGCGAGAGAGAGAGCGAGACAGAGAGCGACAGCCAGCTGACAGTTGAACATGCTGGTAGCGTGGAAAACTTTAACAAAAAAAAAAAAAAAAACTTTGTCATAACTTGGCTGAATTAAATTTGTGAAAAGTCAAGCAGCTTTATCTGTCTGCCTGCCACGCCCCCCTATCGGCCTCCCCCTTCCCCTGTGTACCCCCGTCATTGTTTTACTAACTTTGGCAAATGGGCATTGCATAGTTTTGGGCGCATCGATTGCGATATGACAGCGCAGTTGCCACGCCCCTTCCTCCCTTATGCTGCATTTCCCTAAAACTATTGCAGCTTTCACTGACACTACTTCTGGCTGTCAGCAGGGAGGGGGCAGGGACAGAGGGCGTTAACAAAGTTTAAGAACAATATTGCATAGTTTTGAGCTGACACAGCAAGAGGGAGAGAGAGAGCGAGAGAGAGGGAGAGTTGCAGAGTGAGAAAGAGTAAGATCTAAAGGGGGTCTGTCGCCCCCTAAAGCTACAAATAATAATCACATATGCTGCATAGCGCAGAGACATGCACGCACATGCACAAACTTGCATTGTTACTTGCCCAGCTATATCATTTTATTATATCATATATAAATGGGTTTTAGGCTATGTTTGAGGGAAATTAGAGACTTATGCATGGACTAATCATATAAGAATATTTATATAGGTTGTTTAGGGGAAATTTAATAGATTTTAATATGTATAATAAATTAATTGTTTAAGGTTATGCATGAACAATGGAACTAGAAAGCTTTAACTTTTCTTTAAAACCAATTTTTGATAGATTGATTTAGTTAAGATACAAAATATATTGTTTTTTAATATTAAACAGAGTTTTTAATAGATTGATATAGTTAAGATACAAAAATATATTATTTTTTAATATTAAACAGAGTTTAAGATATGTAGTATGTTTTTTCTTTGAGATTATGTGTGATTTAGGGAACTAGAAAGGTTTGAGTGTTGCTATATATTATTTATTCATAAATTAAGCAAATAGATAGAAATATTCAGAGTTTATTTCAATTTAAAGTGAGTTTTATATAGATAAAGTTATTGCTTGTGAAATAAACTATATACATTTTGTATAGTGTATATTTGTTTGATTTCTTTGTGCGATTTAGGCAACTGGAAACTAGAAACTTTGGCTAAATATTATATATTTATAAATTGAGCATATAGATAGAAATATTTTGAGTTTATTTCAACTTAATGAGAGTTGTATATTTTTATGGATTTATAGAGTTATAAATAATATAAATTTGGCATATTTTCGATGCATTTAAGGAGTTCTAAAGAGTTCTCCAAATTAGTTATTGTTTCCTTTGTAGCACTTTTGTTATATTTTACCTGCTCCAACTGCAATCTATCCCACGCAGATTCGACTTGCTTTTCGCTCCTCAAAGAGGCAACATCTCGGCAAGTCAGGCTTGTGGTTCATCAGGTGGGTTAGTTAGCGTCCATTTGCATATGGAGGCAGCCAGGCAGCTCAGGAGTTTCTTTGAGGTAACTTCAGAGCAAAACTTCAGCTTGGTATCTTTCCAATGCCAATGCCAATGGCAGCGTGACAGTCGCTCCCCCTCTCTCTCTCTCTCTCTCGCTCTCTACGCGGTTCGTTTGTGCTGCCAGCCGCCATTTTGCATGAATATGCATGAGCAGTTGCAAGCCATCAAAACATGCCACACCAAATAAAAAAACAAAATGAAGAGAAGAATAGCAGGAAGAGGAGAAGAGAAGGGAGGGGAAGAGAGAGGAGAGAGGGAGGGAAGCTGGCAGCTTTAAAACTATGAGATGCGCTGCGTTGCCATATGATATTTAACCGCGTGACTAACGAGTATATCGTTAGAAGCGACCAACCCTCCCTGCCCCTCCCCTCCCTGCACCTAGACCACTTCACAACACAAGTGCACAAACACACACACACACACACACACACACACAGCTTAACTGACGCGCAGCCCGCATGGCGTATACTTGACGTCTACCTCCTCGCCCCCCTCCTTGCCCCCTCCTCCTGCTCTGGCACTGTCCGTTGTCCTCCTCCATTCCGTATTGTTGTTGTTGTTGTTGTTGTTTGACGTGTTGAGTTTAATTGGAACACTCGACGACGACGACGACGACGTCGCTTTTGATGTTACCATTGCTTGTGGCTCCTCCACGTTCGTGTTGCTGCATTAATTCATGCAGTGCCCCCTCCCCTTCCCCTTCCTTTTCCCTCCCATACACACAAACTTGTGCATTTTTTGTGCACACAAAAGACACGCAGCTCCTCCTCCCCTCCTCCTCCTCCTTCCCCTCGCAACAACCCGCGGGCCGCAGATCATTAAAGTTTTTCAGCGAATGGACACGGTACGTTGCACCTTCTTCAGATCAAAAGTTCATTGCTTCCCCCTCCCCCCTCTTTTATTTTGAAATTATCTTAAAGTTGCTTGGGGGAAAAAAAAACTGATTATATACTTGGAAAACTTTGTCGAGTGTTCTTTAATGAAGTTCTCTTTCAAACAAAGCATATAATGAACAGAAACTCTTTACTGTTGAAAACTCTACTATTATATCATGTTAATTTGTTTAGTTAGCTTGTTTTAGAATGGAAAATTTAGCATGTTTAATGCATATTTATTTGCCGTATATATACAGTTAAATGGTCAAAGATTTTCATCAATATGTTTCAAGTTTCTTGAAGAATTGAGTTCAGTCCTTCACAGTCTAAACCTAATCCTTCAGAATGTAGAATAAAATTGGAATATTCTATCGCTTTTTATTCTCTCTCGCCTTTATTCCCCAGTAGAGCTTGAGATAAATTTAAAAAAATAATAATAAATATATTCTAGTATTGAAATTAAATTTTGGAAACATTTAACAGTTTTTAAATTTTTTTTGCATTTAAATTTTTGGTAAAGACTTTCTGATGTTTAATGTAATCTTTATAAATATTTTCCTGGAAACAAGCTTATCAGCCATTGAATTCAATATTCAAAAAGAGCGCTTTTTCTTTTTTTCAAGCTGATAAGCGTGATTAAAAGTTCAAGTTTAAGTTCCGTTTTTAGTCGCTGGTGTGAGTCTGTACTAGTTTATTATAAAAATTTCTGATGTGAATAATACTAAACAGTTTTGTATGTGGGTAATTTAGCGATTATCGCACTCAGTCACACTTTAAGATTTCTAGAAAAAAATAAGAATTAAAACAAAAATAATAAAAAGTTTGTAAGCTTAGAAATTGTTCAGTTTTTACCATTTTACCAGAGAAATGAGCGAGAAGAAATTTGACAATGATTATTACTAATGGGACCATGACATTGAGGTAAGCGAAACACTGGAATATGATTGCTGTCACAGATAGATAATTCTTTACTTTTAGGAAGATTTTGATACTTAGCTTTGTGATATAAAAGATGCACGAAGAGTATTCGCTATTCAAAAACCTGATGCGTTGCCAAGGTCTCCGACTATAACATCAATATCAGCGGTAACTGCACCACAAAATCGGTTGATATAGGAAAATCGGTGGAAATTAGGTCGATTTGGTAGAAAACTGATTGATAACTCAATGATTTCATGCAAATATTATTTTCTGCACTTTGTCTACCCTATCAGTGTACATTTAATAGGTATTTTAACTAGAATTTTTCAGTTTATATTCTTCAGTTGTAAAATTCTTATCGAAAATAGGTCGACTAGTTAGAATAATTATTTAAAAATCATTGATTTCCTATATACATATATTATCATATATGTTTATCTACTTTATGTTTTTAAATTTAAAAGATATATTTTTATCTATCTAGCTATTCTTCAGGAATATATTTTTCACAAGTAGAGTAACGAGCTAATCAAAATAGGTCGAAAATAGGTCGATTAGTTGAAATAATGATTGTGATAATTTGAGGATATCATGCACATATGCAAATAGAGCTCTCTGCAGTTTGTCTACTTGTGTTCAAATTTAATAGGTATTCTTGCAAGTATTTTTCTCTGCATTTTGCATACGGTAAGCACCATTTGATATATGGCAAATAGATTTTACTTTTCTTGCACATTTAAAATGCATTAAAATGCGAGAAATAAAAAAAAGAGAGGAAAAAGAAACCATAGACGAACAGAAAACTTAAATACTTGTCATGGCAAATACTTTATTCTTGTGCTGCATATACTACCCCAGGTTCTTCTTCTCCCTGTTGTTGTTGTTGCCAGGAAGCTCTCGGAAGTGCAAGCAAATGCGTCCTTCTTCTACTGTGTGTGTGTGTCGTGATTCACGTTGTTATTGCTGTTGTTGTGCATTATGTTGCATTTGCATTGCAAATGCTGCTTTGTGCTTTTTGTTGCGACGACGACAACAGCAACAGCAGCAACAACAGCAGCGACGACAACAGCAGCAGCAACAACAACAGCAACAACAAAGACGGCTTTGCTGCTGTTGTTGAGCCTTTTATTTCTTTATTGTGGCAGCCAAAGTGCGTCGCTGTGTGCGAGTGAGTGTGTGTGTGTGCAGAGTTGCATTTGCTTTTTGCTGTTTATATTTCTAATAAAAATTTTACATCATTTTATGCTTCGATGCACAACACTAGGCGCGCACACACACACGCACACACACGAGCACAGACAGCAAAAAGTTGTAAAAAAATGAAAAAGAAACATAGTTAAGTAGAGCACAAAATCTAGGGATGATAGAGTGCCAGGTTAATATCGAAAATATATTTCAAGCTATCAATAACATTACTATCAAATGCGTTATCGATTACATTTTTAAAGCATAACTATTATTATAAGGCTTTATTTGCTGTCTATGTTGATTTATTTATTGCCTTTTGATATATAACAATTCTTAATTTATAAAATATTAACGATTTATTTAAAGAATTGATTAATTTAATCGATAAAAGTGTTGTCTATGCCTTGTTAGACTAACGATCCCTGTTAAAATATTTAAAGGCTTATAAAATGGCTAGAAAACTGAAAAGTAATGATTAAAAAAAATATATATTAATTATATATAATGTAAGATAAAGCGGAAAGAAACGTTTTTGTAGATAATTGAAAAATATGTTTATTCTATTTTTATTAAGTATACAAATTTAAGCAAATACTTATATATTTAAATTTAAATTTAAATATTATAAAGTATTTTTTAAAAAATATTAAACTCTCCATGAATATTTCATACACATTAAAAAATCAAATTTCGATATTTATCGATCATATTTGCCATCCCTAATGAAGAGTGCACTGACAGCATCACAGGGTGTAGGCATGTTTGCCAACGCCACGCCTACCTATCGCCAGAGGGCGCTTGTCTAGCGTTGAGGTTTGGTTTCATTTTTATGACAAAGCAACCGAATAATAAACACACAACGCAAAATAGCTGTGGCTGCTGCAAGATGTTGTTATTGTTATTGTTTATGTTGTTGTTGTTGTTGTTGTTGCTGTTGTTGTTGTTCCTGTTGCCGTTGCATTCCATTAACATTACAAATGTATTCATTGTTCGCAGCTGCAGCAAAGCAAACTGCAACAACAACAAAAACAATGATGATGATGCTGATGATGATGCTATTTGACGCCGCATTATGCGAAAATGTGGCAAGTGATACGAGGGTCGTTTGATAAGTCCGTGACTTTTTGTATTTGCCGCGCACCTGCTCTAAATACAACACTGCTCCTCGTCAGCAGTTATCGATTAACAGCTGACTGTAAAATTTTAAAATTTTTGGTTTGCGTTTTATAGGCATTGAAAGCAGACGATCTCGTGAATTTTAACGAAAATGGAAAAAGTGAATTTCGTGTGCTAATTAAGCATTATTTTTGCGTGAAAAAAATCCATCACCGAAACCAAGGAAAGACTTGATAAATATTATGGGGACTCTGCACCATCAATTTCAATGGTTAAGAAATGGTTTACTGAGTTCCGTTGTGGTCGTACCAGTACAAGTGATGCCGAACGTTCAGGTCGCCCAAAAGAGGTCGTCATGCCAGAAATCGTCGACAAAATCCATGGAATGATATTGGATGATCGGAGAATGAAAGTGCGTGAGGTAGCTGAGGCTGTAGGCATCTCAACTGAACGGGTACATCACATATTTACATGAATATTTGGACATGAAAAAGCTTTCCGCGCGATGGGTGCCGCGATTGCTCACACACGACCATAAGCGCAACCGTGTGACCATTTCAAAGGAGTGTTTGATGCGATGTTCAACCGCAATCCAAACGAATAAAAATTTTGCGCCGTTTCGTTACCGTAGACGAAACATGGATCCACCACACCACACCAGAGACCAAAGAACAATCAAGACAGTGGGTTTCTCCGGGTGAACGTGCACCAAAGAAGGCCAAGGTGGGTCTGTCGGCCAACAAGGTCATGGCCACAGTTTTTGGGATAAGCACAAGGTATCATTCACATCGATTACCTTGAAAAGGGTAAAACGATCACCGGCGAATATTATTCAGAGCTTTTGGACAGATTCGATATTGATTTGAAGCAGAAACGACCGCATTTGGCGAAAAAAAGTGCTGTTCCATCAGGACAATGCACGGGTGCACACGTGTAGTAGTCAGCATGGCAAAATTTCATACAATCTGGGCTACAACCGCTACCCCCATCCAGCATATTCTCCAGATTTAGCCCCCTGTGACTATTTTTTGTTTCCAAACATGAAGAAATGGCTCGGCGGTAAGAGATTCGGGTCAAATGAAGAGGTCATCACAGAAACAAACGACTATTTTGAGGGCCTTGAGAAAACCTATTATTTGGAAGGAATAAAAAAATTGGAAAAACGCTGGACTAAATGTATAGAGCTAAAAGGAGATTATGTTGAGAAATAAAACGCTTCTTTGACGAAAAAAATATATTTTATTCAAAAAGTCACGGACTTATCAAGCGACCCTCGTAGAAAGGATAATGCCGCCTGTATTCCGGCTGCATGCCACACGCAGCAGCAGCAGCAACAACAACAACAACAAAACAAGCTGAGCCCAGGCAAAACTTTGTGTTTTTTTTCTCGCCTTCTTTATGTGCGCAAGTAGCTTTATTATTTGTTTTTGCAACACACAACGCTAATGTGCGTGTGTGTGTGTGTGTTTGCGTGTGTGTGCTGCATGTTGCATGTTTATCGAAGTTGACAGTTTGGTCTGAACTAGTCTGCAACATCGAGAGAAAGAGCATGACAGTCTGTGAAGCTCTCAGGGAATTTTGCAAAATTTTCATTGCATACTTTGCGGTGCTGCGTAAATAATTATTAAACAAATGAACAAAAATAATTATTTATTAGAAATATATTTTTAATTTAAACTACAATTTAATGTAAAATTGTAGTAAAAATTATTTTAAAAAATTTCTTGGTATTTTAAATAAATAAATTGCTTATAATTTTATTTTTAAAATTTATTTTTAATGCATTGCATAATTATATTTATAATATTCTGTATTTAAGAAATAGTAACATAGTATCTAAAAAGTTTAAGTAAAAGGCAGTTAATTAATAAAAGAGTGTTTTTTTTTTTGCCCAACAACAGCATACCCTGTGCCAGAGATAGTATAGGGTATTCAAAACGACAATGACAACACACGATGGCGCAGAATCACAGCATGTCAAATTGTTTTCCTATTATTGTTGCCATTGTTGTCACTCTGCCCGTGTCTGTGTGTGTGTGTGTGTGTGTGTGTGTTGCTGTTGCAGCTGCTGTTGTTATTGTTGTGCAGCTTATCGTTATTTAAATTAGCATTACAATGCACTCACACACACACACACACACACACGAAGAGAATGAACGCCATATTGCTGTAGTTTTTTTTTTTTAACTTTACTGTTTTTAAGGCAATTTGAAATTGGGTTACGCTTTGCTGTGCGTGTTGCCTCGCTTTTATGTGTGTGTGTGTGTGTGTGTGTGTGTGTTTATTAAATTTTTAATTAAATGCAAAATGTATTGTACAGTCGATTGACAAGTTTGAGCAGCAAAACTGACTCTGTACAGCGCCAACATGGCGTATGCGTGATTTATTTTAAGCTACATTTCATCTGTTTTGTTTGAGCAAACATTTTTAAGTACTAAATTTAAATATTCAACTCAGTTGACAGGCAACAAAGGAATAAATACACATATTTAGATAGTCCCCATATATAGGGAATATTTGAACAGAGTTCCACTAATCTGGGTCACATTATTAAATTATATTCGTGCCACTTTTGAGGCAATTTAAAAGGCATATAAAATCTTTATTTATTTCTAAGCTCGAGGTTGGCTCCTGCTCTGACTATAAATAGTTAATTGCTTGGCTAATCAAAGTGCATGATAAAGCCAAGGAAAATCAACAAAAGCCAGTTGGAAACTCAAGGAAAAACAAGGCTAAAACCTCAGCTACGCCATCGAGCTGTGTGTAGATTTAATAAAATATACGATACACTCGAAATTTGTCGGGCTGATAGAGAGAGAGCAAAACATTTACAAATTTCACACTAAAATGGCAATAGAACAACTTGTCAATAGACCAAATTGTTCAATAAGTCGAGACTACGGGGCCAGGCATATCATTTTTTTTTTTTTTTTGTTCCTTTAGGCCAAAAGAAAAACGATACGCTCGAACGGGAAGCAAAAATCCACTTTGATGCTATGCAATCGTGCGAGTCTGATGTGAATGGATGACATGGATCCCCTGGCAAATATTTGTATACATTTTTCATGCTTCTTCTTCTACCTGTGCAGACAGGTGTGCAAAATAACTGGCAAATATTTTACAGATGTCGCACATTTTGTTACTTCGCTTTTTCGCATGTAATTTTGCACTTATTTGTTTGCTTTATTTTTTTTTTTATTTTGGCAAATCACAAGAGCAGGAAGAGATGGGGAGTGTAGTGTGAGCCTGGGGACTGCCCCTATATAGGCTTATCAAACAAATAAAACTACACTTGAAATTTCCATACATTTATCAACTACAATGTCGACCTTGTACAATAAAATTATTATTATAATTGTAGACTGTTTATTTTAGTATTTTTTTTTTTTTGGGGAGAATGTCTTGAGACTGAATGTAGATTGCGTCGACTCGGCCGGCCTCGACTTGAGGGCGATGGCGTGTTGTGTGCACGCCCCGCTTATCAATGACCTAAGCCGTCGATTATGTAACAAGTGCTACGCCTTATCGTCCCATGGTATTGCCTGGGGGAGTCATTGTGGCCTTATAAGCATGTCAGGCTTATCAAAAATTGTATGAAATATTTGCTGCAATAAGTGAACCTATTTATGCTTTCAATACCCACATATTTTGATGGCAATAATAACGATAATATAAATGAAATATTATATACGATAATCCCTCACTAGGGAGGCCATTAAAAATCGCTATACTTTCCTATTCTAAAAAAAAACTAAGCAGATGGCTTTTGGCATTAGAAATACCATATGATTGTGCTTTATAAAATATGTTTAAAAAAGATTTAAATTTTTAAACTATTTAAAAATTAAGTATACCCTGTATTTGTAGGTAAATATTTATACCATATCGAAAGACAAAGTGTATATACTTTTGCTTAGAATTATCAGTTGAGTCTGTTTGTCTTATTCTTTGTATTTCTGTCTGTTTGAACACCCCGATCTCAGCTACTATAATAGTAAGAGTCATGAAATTTAGCCTGAAGTTTGCTGTATATCCCGAATAGCTATAGCAGTTTTCAAATATGAGGTACTACAACCACGGTCCCTGCAAATCAATATAAATGCTCAGATCTCAGCTTAAACAAGAGTTACAACCATCAAATTTGACCTGAAGCTGATTGTAACATTGTATTGTTAAATTACTTTTCGAAAATTGTAGAAATCTGTCAAAATCGGTAGAGAATAGAAAGTAGGCATTGCCCTACAAATCTCAACTATTGTGGATGGGGAGTTCAGAAGCAAAAAGAGCTTCACAGCAGTGAGCTCATGTGACATAGATTAAATTAAAAAACCCAAAACCAAAATACACATTGAAAACTAAACTAAACTAAGAAACAACAATTGATCCATAAAAGAAACATCGCGGGAGAACTCAAAACATCGCAACATGTCTGACATTGATGAGGATGAAGAAGACGAAAGACCTCCAAAGCGTGCACGTATTGAAATCGTAAGGAATGAGGAGAGCGATCCTGCAGATCAGGAGGAGCAGGAAGAGCAGCAGCAGCAGCAGCAGCAGCAGCAGCAGCAGCAGCAGCAGCAGCAGCAGCAGCAACCACAGCAGCAGCAACAACAACAACAACCATTGCAACAGGGTGCCTCTGGTTCACAGTCAGTCACAGTGCACGCACAGCCTGAGCTAAGCGAACGACTGCGCAAGGTGATGCTGTGCACCGTGTGCCTGGATCTACCACATCCCGACGAGAGCTATCAATGCAGTTTGGGTCACATCGTGTGTGAGGATTGTGTGACCCGCCTACTGGCCGAGGCCGTGCTCAATCAACGTGATGCACAGTGTCCACACTGTCGTACACGCATCAGTTGGCCAGAGTTGAGCAAGAATCTGGCGGTGGGTCAAACCTTGTGGGAATTACCCAAGAAATGTCCCGACTGTGAGCAACAGCTGGCCGTCAAGCATCTGGAGCAGCACATGAAACTGGAGTGTACCAAGCGACTGGTTCACTGCAAGTATCAATTACTGGGCTGTTTCTGGCGTGGCTGCTATGATGCAAGTGGCAAGCATGAGATGAGCTGCAAGCACAGTCAGTTCACCAGCAACCAGGTGCTGGTCTCATTGAGCGTCATGGATGGACTCAATCAGCGGGAGGACAGATCGTTGCGTCTCTGCCATCGTGCCCTGAGTGCCAATCGTATATACTATGAGGATCTGGAGCTACATTGGCCCCAGCATGTCTCACGTCTGGCCGTGGATCTGCGCTTTCAGCTGGTGCCCATGTTTGCGTTCGAGGAGACGTGGCAGCTGCGTGTGCGGCTACAGCAGCCACAGGACGAGGAGCGACGTCTTAGCTATTCCCTCAAATTGATCTCAACGCCGCGTGAGATGCTGCTGGTGAAATATTTTACCACCCTGCCGGCTGTCTATGTGCATGCCAAGCAGCTATCGGATATGGAGCAGCAGCTGAACGAGGTTATCTATACCTGTGCCGGGCAGAGTGATCAGTTCAAGCCGCTGCCCATGAGCTGCTCCCTGGCCACATATCGATTACTTGCCATGCCACGCATGATGTTGCGTCTCTGGATGCTGCTAGAATAGCTGAAACATGATGATGATGATGATGATGATGATGATGATGATGATGATGATGATGATGATGATGATGATGATGATGATAATGATGATGATAATGATGATGCCGATGATGATGATGATGATGATGATGATGATGCCGATGATGATGCTGACGAACTGGACCAAATTTTTTTTGTTATTTTTTTGTTTTTTTTTATTTATTTTTTCTGCAAGTTCTTAGAAATTTATTAGCATCGTTTCGTTAAGTTTTCTTAGGCCTTGTTGCCGAAAGTCTTCTCCAAATTCTCGCGAGCCTTGGTAATTTCCACCTGCAAATTTTCATATTGTTTTGTGCTCACAGCCTTCATTTCTTCAGCTCCTTTTTTGGCAGCCTTTACAAATTCCTGAGAGGGTCAAAGGTAATGATGTTTTTTTTTTTTTTTATTTATTTATATAGAATTTGATTACTTACATTGATGTTTTCTTCGGTAGTAGCTTTTTTGATACCTTCAAGGATGGGATTGAAGAAACTGTTGAGAACTTCCGCAGGGGATTTCTCTGGAACGGTATTGGCGTGGGCAATCTGAGAGAGATGAGAAATTAAATTTGATGAAACCAATCAATCCTTGGCCTGGCAACAACAACACTTACAGCAACCAATGCGAAGAGCAGGCAGAACACAGCGATCTTGGCCATTTTATTGGATTTTGAGTTTTCGGTTTTTGGTGAAGAAGAGGTGGGAATAGTTTATAATGCTCTACACAGTTGAACACGGCGTTGAGTACTGATCAAACTGCTGCAAAACAATTGAAAACGAAGCCTCGTTTTGCGTTGTTTTCGATTCGCAGCGCTGCCGCTGACGCTGCCGCTGCCGACGTCGCTGCTGCTGCTTTCCCAAACTTATCAGCTGAACGAAACCGCACCACGCCGGGCTGAGCCGTATCGAGAGGGAGAACTATTGCGATCCGAAATTCTAGATGAACTTTGGACTCTTGCTGAGGCTGCACGTGGAAAACAATATTTCAATCTATTTTTTAATTAAATGTTCCATAAGAAAAAAAAAATATTGTATGTAAAAAACCAGACACAGTGTCGCACTTTATTATTTGTTTTCCCCTTTAGTAGAAAGAGAGAGAAATAATATGTGTAAGAGCGATAGTTTTGTGTATTCTCTTTTATTATAGATCTTACTCTTGGCTCACATACACATCTGTTTTTTTGCCTGCATTTATATGGTTATATTATGTTTATCGATCAGTTATAGATATAGTTCACCGACTTTGCCCTAATTACAAAAAAAAATCGCATATGTTTTGGGTTTTTTTTTTTGTTTGCTATTTGCAAAGTTTTTTTTTTTTTTTTTTTGAAAACTATTTGATTTTTAGGTCTTCACATATATTTACATTATTCTTTCTTGGTATTGATGTTCTCAAAGTCGGTTTTTGCCTCCGTAAGCAACTTCTTGAAATTCTCAGCCCATTTATCAGCGATTTCCTTGATCTTAACCTCATCGACGTTTTCTTTGTAGAATTTTTTTAGATCCTCGGCACGTTCAGCGAACACTGCCTGCAGATTGTCCAGGGGATTGGTCTCCTTCTTGACTTCATCGGCGAAACAGAGCTGCATGATGATATATTTTATCGATCGATCGATTAGTTATCGATCCACGAGCATGTCGCATAGTTTTAACTTACCGCAACGAATGCGCAGAGCAGAAAGACGACTACGAGTTTTGCCATTTCGATTATTAATTTAAGTTTCTACGTAGAACTTACGAAGTGCACTATAAGTCTAGAACTGAGTGCATTTTCAGTCAGTCACCCCTTTTAAATCTTTCGACTTCGATCATCAATTGTAAATGCAATCAAAGTACAAATGCACAAACACAGAGTTCAAAGTGATCTCTATCAGTTTACCATAGTATGGGAATGCTCTATAGTTTTGTAAGTCATTTTGCAACGTATTTGATATTATATTTTTTTTTTTTTTTTTTTTTTTTTTTTTTTTTTTTTTTTTTTTTTTTTTTTTTTTTTTTTTTTTTTTTTTTTTTTTTTTTTTTTTTTTTTTTTTTTTTTTTTTTTTTTTTTTTTTTTTTTTTTTTTTTTTTTTTTTTTTTTTTTTTTTTTTTCACCCCATTTAACTATATGTGATTTGTATATTTTTTTATTTTTTAGCTTTACGCTCTATTCAATTGGAAAGTTACTCTACTACGCTATTGGTTGGTAAGTTAAGATAAAAAATAATATTATTACTTTAACAAACTGCAAGATCATAGGGAATTTGAAATATGCAAAATCTGGGAATAAAAGCAAATGCAAATGCCATAGTATTTGCTTATAGAGATAACGACACTACAGTATTATTATTTGCAATGAGTATATATATATATTTTCATAATCAGCATAAGCCGATGAGCTGCAATTGCTAGTCTATGAATATCTAATTTGATTCAATATTGATTTGATTCTACTTTACCTTCTCTGACCCCTGAGATCGTCCCACTTTTGTTTGCTTGGGCGTGTTTCTCAGATTTTGTCGGATTCATTCATTCAAAATTCCAGCTACATTTGCATGTCAGAGATGACGTCAATGCGAGACACGTGGAGGCATATCATTGTGTTTTGTGTGTTTGTCAAACTCCGATAAGGTGCTCTACATACGAAAATAGTATATTGAAATATAAAATACTTACACGTGATTGTCTATTATAAGTACTTGCATGTTTCTTCCTGTTATACTCTCACCTAGAGTATGTATTAAAATCGCATTGATATCAAGCGAACAAGAAGATCGTTCAATATGAAATTATTTATTTTGGAAAACCGAGATCTGCCGAGATCATTATTAAAGCTAGAGCTATCAAATTTGCTGATAATATCTCCTTTTATTTGTTTTTAAATTTCACCCAATAAATTGAAAAGAATTAGCCCTCAATATAATAATAATATATATATAATATATTTCAGTTCACACACAACGTTAGGGTATACATAGTTTGCTATGTAGTATACCATATACCGTACGATTAGTTTGATTTTATTTTGTCTACTCATCACGTGGGTTCAGTCTCCGGGGTTAGAATTGAGATTTGTTTTGTATTTGTTCTACAGTGATAAGAATTTCAAATCTCTAATTGACATACAAAAAGTACAGTGCGACTCACGGAGACGGCACTTACATAGGCGATCACATACACACACACACACATACATATACATGCGATACTGTTGATAAGCAGCCCGACAATTGCCCCGATCTGAATCGACTTTTTCCGCCTCATCGATAACTGTCTGGGCGCTTTGTGTGTGTTCTGTAATGCATGGAATAATTTGCTGTATGCATAATATTGTATTATTTATATGTCTGCATGGATGATATAGTGTGTGGAGATATGTAGGTATTTAATAGTTATTTAAAGCGTATTTAAAAACTCTTTAGATTTTGCCAAATACTTAATGCATCTTTAAATATAATGTATGTACTCTATATGTAAATTTATGTCTGTATCTGTTTCTGAACAATTCGGAAACTCACACCTTATCGTTGGGAACCTGTCGACGCCTCGCGTAGTTCCTTTCAAGTGCAATCCATTAAAACAATTTCATGTAAAATTGTGTTTTCCCAAAATTAAGCTCACTTAATGGCTTCATTCCGACTCTAGCCTGTCCGTAACCCTGTCCCATTGTCTGCCTAAGGTTCAAGTTGTGCTCTGAACAATTTTCCGGAAAACTTTATTTTCCACTCGAGAGCAACAAGCAGCGAAATTAACAGCGATTCTAACAGAATCAGACATCGCGTAGGATGACGACGATAGTCATTTGGCCAGAGAGACCAACTGGCAAAACTGTAAACCAAAACCAGATTAAAAACCTGAAATGCAGACAGAGTGGGTGGGACAGTTTGGGACTCCGGCAATGTAAAGCAAAATATATTGTAGTTGAACCACGGGGGAAAAACTAAAGACCTCAAATAAATTTTCACTTACCGCAGTGAAAATATTTAATTACAATTTCGCTCCCTCAACATGGTAAAGTTTTCGCCCACGTAGAGGAGGGAGAAACTGCCTGACTGTCTGACTGTCTGGGGCTAATTAAAGTTGAAGGTGTTGAAAATCAATTGGCCTTTGTTCATCTGGAGAAGTCTGCTCTAGACTAATAAATAAGCAAAGGTTTCATTAGTTATAGTATGTATATGTTTTAACTCTCTCTCTCTTAAATTTTTGAAAGTCTGAATGCAATTGTTGGGCAAAATAAGAACATAGAACAGATTTTTACTAATGCTTTTTGCGTACTATGGAACAGATTTGAGTATGTACTCTGGTACCGGTGGATGGCATTGTGGCAGCGGTGGACCCAGTGTAGGGTATGTACGCAGTCGCAAGAGCTCAACAATTGTTTGCAATTCCAAGACATGAGCATAATGTTTGCGTACATTATCCAATAGCTTACGATGGATCTTAATTTGTTCCATGCTGGGTAGGGAAGTTTAGAAAATAAATCTATAAAATATTCAATTTATATATATATATATATATATACTCTACCGTTCACGTTGCTCCCGATCGCGTCGCTGTTCCATCATAATATCACGTTCAGCATTCTGAAAGGCAACATCAATTTTGAGTTTTTCGATTTTTGAATCTATAACATGATTGTGTCGTTTGAATTCCAAAGTTTTCCCTTTAACAACATCAATTTGTAAGTTCCTATTCAAATGGAAAATGTTTGAAATGGTTTTCAGGTTTCTATTTTTTATTTGCTTACACTCGATCGATCTGCTTTCTGAAGACTGCAATTTTCTGCTCTATAATACGATCTATAGCACCAGCTGCCATGTATTTCTGACGCTCCCCTTTAACCTTATCCCATCTGCGTAAAATGTTAAGGAACTCTATGGTCACTTTGCACCTCTGTATGGCATCCAGCATGTACTTGAGATAGGCAATATTTGCCTTATACAACTTATGTTCCCATTCTTTAAAGATCACTTTACGTCTGAAGATAGCGACACGCTGCATAGCTTTGATTTTCTTCATACCGGCTTCCTGCGAAGAGAGGTATACTATATATAATAATATGACAGTGATAAAACCAATGATATACCCTTATCATTGAATTCACATCGTTGATATCATCTACATGCATTAAAACGCTGTTCGCCAGTTTCGATCGATCACCTCCTATATCTACTTCGACCTGACCCAATGATAGGGTCACTTGTAGGGTCATATTTCGCATGGCTTCTAGCTGAAAAGTATATAAAAAAAATCAAGTCAGTAAGGCTACAGTCCAGCGTGCTCTTATAGACTCGCATCATAAGTAGGGACTCTTACCAAAATTTCAAAAATATCGAACAATTTAAAAAATCGTTATCCTATTTTTAAAATGTAGAATCACTCAGGTTGTTATAACATAAACAAAATGTCATGCCGCGTGAAAATCGTTTGATTTTGAAGAAAGTTACGATCGGTGTAAAATGAGGGTACTAGGCCTGTTGTCTAATTTTTTGACCACTTCGACATGATTTTTGGGTCAAAATTAAGTATCGTTTTAAATCGATTTAAACAATTGTTTAGTACTAATTTTGACCTCCACAATCGATTAAAATTAAAAACTCGCGATTTAAAATTTTGAAAAAAAAAATGTTGTTGAAATTTTACAGGGGGGACCATTGTCAAAATTTCTAAAATATCGAAAAATTTTAAAAGGACTATTTTGATATTATTTAAATGCAGAATTAATCATGTAATCAAACCATAATTAAAATGTCATTCCGCTTGAAAATCGTTTGATTTTCACGAAAGTTACGATCGGTGTAAAATGAGAGCACTAGGCTTGTTGTCTAATTTTTTGACCGTTTCGACATGATTTTTGGGCCAAAATTAAATATCGTTTTAAATCGATTTAAACAATTGTTTAGTACTAATTTTGACTTCCGCAATCGATTAAAATTAAAAACTCGCGATTTAAAATTGTGAAAAAAAAATTTTGGTTAAAATATCATAGGGGGGACCCTTACCTAAATTGCAAAATATCGAAGAGTTAAAGAAAATACGTTCATATGGTATACTTAATGGGTTCTACCACGCCTCTTTATGCTTATTATATATTGTAAGCAAATTTGATAGATCTGACCTTACAGTTGCCGAGATCTAGACAAAAATAAGAAATAAATTCTTGAAGAGACTTATTTTAAATTCTGCATTAAATATTCCCATCGAAATATCTCTATCTCTATATACTCGTACATATTCTTTACTTACGTAATGTTGTATGTTATCGTGGATTTGCTTTTCCGTTTTTGCCTTACTATCCTTAAGTACTATGGCATCGTTTGCCAGATTTGTCACATAATTCTGACAATCGATCAATTGATAACCAGTACCCTTAAGTCGTAGCTCACTCTCGATCTTCTGGCGACGCAGCCTGACAAATGTCTCCCATGACTTGACATCGATGTTGGCTTGACAATTCTTTTGTAGATCCATCTCACCCACAGCGGTTATGTAATCGATAACCTCGGGCGGAAGCGGAAATGGTGTTTGAGTCTGTTTCTGCTTCGATACGAGACGTGTTGCAACCTCATTGCAGATTAGAGTGGAACTAAAGAGTTTATTCGAGGATTTGGGACGTTTCTTATATAACTTGATCAGTTCATGCGAGGCATGCATTACAGTATTGAGGAAATTATTACGAAACTGTCGATCGAGTGTGCGATCTTTGGTCTGTTGATTATCCAAGCGTACTCGAACATCGGCCAAACTGCGCTCCCAGAACTCGTGCAAGAATGCGGTGCGAGAGATATAATCGCTCAGTTTATCGATATCGTTGCGCTGCTTTCTGATCTTCTTGCGCAGCTCATCGCGTACATGATTTATGGTCTTCAGGTTGAGCATACGCACAAGATTTTGCGAGAGAGCAAAATCATATTTGAGTTTGGTAACCATTAGTTCGGCAATACGTTGATTTAGTTTGAGTATATGTTTGGTCTTCAGCTGCAACGTTTTGGCCTCATTCACGTTTAAAATCCCCAGATATTTGCGACGATCCGCTTCGAGTAGGACCACAGCCTCCTCGTAGGCACGATATATGCGCTGCTCTTCCAGCGTATACTCATGCGGTTGTTTTTTTAGCACAAATTCCGGTATGGCTATATCTTTTTTAATCTCCTCCTCCCACAGTTTCTCTATAACACCATCCATCATAACGATCAATGCACGAGCCCAGAACTCGATGCTCCACAGCAAGAGGCGACCTTTTTTCCCACCCAAATCGATAGTTTTCTTTCGACGTCGATTAATTGCCTTAACCTCACACTCTTCGACCTCCATAATGCATTTGATTATCTCATCCTTAGCCAGTCTCGGTGTACTCAACTCAGGCAGCTCGAATTGTTCCATGCGCAATAAACGCAGCATTATATTCATATTATCGTAGATCTTGTTCAATACGGTATTGGTCCCGAGCACACTATCGATAGTCTCCTGTTTCATTTGTTGGGCCGCATGGAAATGCTTGTTGAACTCCTGTTTCAATGGATCGGCGATATAGTAGCTGAACTTACAGTTATCATTGTATATCTGATTCGAGGTAACCGTGTGCTTGTCCTGTAACTGAAATTGTGGATTCATAATGTGATCGTAAACACTGTGTCCCTCGACCACAAAGATCTTTAGATCTTTCGCTGGCTTCTTGATCACCATTTCATCCTCCTCTTCGCCAATTTCGGTTATTTCGGCTTCTGGCTCCTCCAAATCTTCCAGTGACATGACAGACAAACGCATATGATCCTCAAGATCATAGAATCGATACTTATCGAATGTTTCCATTTTCGATTTGCGCAACAACGAAAAACTCTCAAAATTCGCTTCGGTAAATATTGAACGAACCTTATAGTTAATACTGACAGCATCACGTGTCACCAGTTGCCTGATCCAATCCCGAATACGGGACTGATCCTCGATGGCACGATTGATAGATTCACGTTCACGCACAAACAGTTTATTCGCCTCCTCGAGGAGGGCCTCCAACCATTTGTAGTGGTAGCAGAATTTCTTAAAGATACCCGAAGTTTTTCCCGTAACCGATATATCATAATTGATCAGGGCCGTCACTTTGGTCGAGAAATCTTGTATCATTTGCAGTACACGATCACGTTTTATTAAATCCGCATTTGTATATTCCTCTTTCACTTCCGTCTTCATAGAGATCGGTACAAAGATCTTGGTCTCCAGCTTGGTCTGCAGAACCATATACTTATCGGGCACTACCAATTCCGTATTCTCACGTATATTATCCGCCAGCGAGGGTAGACGAGATACGGTGAGAACATTGCCGGCATTCAGTACCAAAAGATATCTATGGAATGGGGGAAATCGATTAGGAAAATGATTAGTAGAGATCAATCTATAACTTACTTTGAATTGTAGACCTCTCGGGCCTTGACAATCAGGCTGGGTACAAAGTAGAGCGATATATAACGTGACATGAGAAACGGTCGCTTGGCACGCTTATGTTGTCGAAATTGTACCATAATACCAGCAACGCCCCAGGTAATCACATGTTTGGTAATACCCAGGCCAATGATTCGACCGAAATGTGTTGTCTTTATCGATGCGACCCACTGTAAATCGTTGTTCTCACTGAGCATATACTGATCGATGATCTCGTTGTTCGCAACGGCCCCAATGATCTCGACGGTCACCCAACGTCCCATTGGGGGTTGGACAGTGAAGGCAACATATGTATTGGGCAGAGGATATTCACGTCTATGCAATCGTCTATCCTTACCCCATGTAAAGATCCACATTTCATCGGCTATGGCCGGTGCCTTGACACCCTTAACGCGTGATATCATGACCAATAAACGTGGTCCCTCAACAAGTTTGAAACTATGCACATCCACTTCTTGTTTCAGTAGATTATCATCGATTTCACAAAAGTGTATCATCTTAATGGGTCGATACTCTACATTGACAACATGAAATATCTTTGTCTGATCCTCAAAGACCACAGTGTTGTCATAGTACTCCAAGGCATATATGGGCGAAGAGGTACAACTCAGTTCGAACATTATATTCGCCACAGTTGGTTTCTCAAAGTATATTAATAGCACGCAACCATCCAGGGTGCCCACAACAACAAATGGATTAATCCGATGCGAACCCATGGTGCAGGAATTATCAATCGATACCTCAGAGAGCACTTTGCCATAGGGTAGATCCATCATTGCCACACCATCTTGGTGTAGCACTACAACACACTCATCTTTGAAGGAGTTGAGTGAACAAAATCCAATTATGGGTCTCCCAGCTGGCACTATCATTTGCAGTTGTCCCTCTTGAGAATCGGTTATGACTTTCTCAACCTTACCCGATGAACTGGCCATATATAGTTCTCCATTGGCGTTACTGACAAACGTATGCCAGCTCGATGGTTCTTGGCTAAAGTCGAGAGACCATTCGATTACAAATTGACCTGCCTTTTGCTTTTTAATGTAGAAAGCGTTACGTATGTTTGCGATAACGAAACCCATACGATGCGATATCAGGGAATGACATTGGGGCTCAAGATCATCATTTTGTTCATCTACATAGCTGGGGGCCCAACGACGTTTGATTTCGGAGCATGAGATAATTATCTGAGAAAATTCACCATAATCATTCACCGTATAGAGTGAATTATCTTCGCCAAAGCATAGAGAACATCTCACAGATAACGTATAGGTCATACCCATATCAACATCAGAGGTCTGATGCAAATACGCTTCCTTGTCGAGTAGGCATACCTCATAGCAAGATATACGCATACTCTTCACATCATACTGCACTATAGTGGGCCAGACTCCACTGCCCAAGAATATCGAATTACGTGGCGAGACTATATACGTATCGTGATCAACGATCTTCGTGTTGGTACGATAATTGTATACAACAATCGGATAAATTGGTGCACTGGCGATACAAATAAGTAGGTCCTGATCCGAGAAGCAGATGTTCGTGAAGAGTAAATAGTCACCTAAGGAATGGAATGGCCATCGAATGATCAAATCGTAAAAAAATAAAAAAAAAAAATACTCACTTGGCAGTGTTACGTATCGTACCATTTCGGGATATTTGTAGACATAGATATGAGCACAGAGTACGCACTCATCGAAGGCAAAAAGTGGAAAACGATTGTGGCCAGCAAGATTTTTTATACCGAGACCAGTTCCAACGGTCTCGGCCCGAAAATAGCTGACGAGTCCCGTTACCAAGTGTGTGAACTTTAGTACCGAACTATCATGGAGACAGATCACATTGGGTCCCACATTGACCAAACTCTCCGGATTGTAGATATTTTTCCAGCTGTGCAAATTGGAATGAGTGAAATTAGTTACAAGTCTTAATAGAATTTTTCCACAAAATTTTACCAAATAGTTGAGCTTATATTCATGTTGAATTATTTTCAGTTTTCTATACTGTTTGTTTCCTATTTAATTTTCAGTTTGTGTAGCTGGGTTTGGTATGGATACACAATCAACAAGCTCAGTGGTTGCTATGACGACCTTTATTATGTGTCTGTCATGGAAACTAGAGAGGAGTTAGGCATTTTTAAAAATATAAATATTCATAAATTTTTAATTACGATAAGCAATATAGCAAATAATTGTTTCTGTCTGTATGAACAGCCAGTTCTCAGGGACCATAAGTGTTAGAGCCATAAAATTTTGTGAAAACACTCGTATGCATTGCAGTAACTTGTTTGTTAATATATAATTTAGCCACGCCCCCTAGCGCGCTTTTAAATTGATGAAAATGCAATCTGTATCCTAAATTTAATGCTAGACTTTAAGAGCATATTTCTTTTTTTTATGTTTGATGCTTAAATTGAACTTTAATTGTCGTCAGGCGGCTAAACAATTTTCGCAAACGAATTTCCCCAGCGACAACTTGAAATGACAACCAGAAAAGAAAGAGAGGTTCCTCCTTCAAGAAGAACAAGAACAATCACCACGAAGCGGCGAGCTATAAAAAGCCCATGGTGAACGATGCTGAAAATTATATTCGGCCATTTTGTTGTTTTTTTTTTTTTTTTTTGGGCATTTTGAGAGTTGCCTTTTAAAAATTGATGCGTCTTGTTATTTTTATCGCCTAAATGTTATTGTTAATGTTTGCATTATGTTTTCTGTTTTCTTCATTTTTTTTTGTTTGTTTTTGTAGTTAATTTCTTTGTTGCTCACTGGAGTCTCATTTCTGTGGCTTTTTTTATTTGGCTTCTTAAAATGTAATTACTGGGTAGGATGAACTCCACAAAAAAAAAGGAAATTTAGGAAAAAAATCAGAACAAATGAGTTGAGTTTAATTTTGATGGGTACTTGTTGTAACTGATGAAATAAATGATATATCTTTATAGTTTCATAAATACAAATTTCACATTTCTTGTTTAATTTAATTTTTTGTAATGCCATTTTTTGGCTAGCTTTTCTTATAGCAACTAGCTATATTTAAATGCTGCTTAAGTGAAAGTTCCCTGATCAGGAAATCCAATTACTTTAGAGAATTGAGAGAGAAAGAGAGAGAAAGAGAGAGTTGCCCACATCATTGGCATAACTGAGCAGTTACCCTTGGGGGAGGGGGACAAAAAATCGTTTGCAGCACCTGCAGCTCAGCACTTTGCAGCCTACTTTGGGGCGTCACTCAATTATTAATGTGCCCCTGCAGTGCAGCAGCAGCAGCAGCACGGACAGCTGTGTGTGTGTGTGCCTACACATATGTGAAACTTTTTTACCGTTATCCAACATGGAATGTCTTTAATGTTAATGACGCAGAGTGCAGTGCAGAAGTTTTGGAAGCATCGCCTGAAGCGGCTTTTGTGGCATGATGACGATGGAATTGGGATTGCAACTTTGCAACCCTCAAATCTCTAGCGACAAGTTTCTGCTGCATACTTCGAGGCGCGCACACACACATACACTCACACACACAAGTTTATTCGCATAAAGCGAAGGCGGCACTCATTAAAAACGCATTAACAATGCATTGTAAATCACGATATTGTACTGCAGCTGGGGCTATATATAGTACTATATATCAACTCGATATAGTGTGTATTTATGCAGATGGAGTAGACCAATGCTTGAAGACCCTATGCGAGAGTAATTCATATTAAAAATATTTAAAATAAATTCATCAGAAACTAAACTTTAATTCGAAGTTCTCAAATATTTAAAATCTTTTTTTTTTTGTTTAAATTCTCCTTTTTTTACTATATATCAACTCGGTATAGTGTGTATTTATGCAGATGGAGTAGACCATTGCTTGAAGACCCTATGCGAGAGAAATTCATATTAAAAATATTTAAAACAAGAAAGCAAGGCTACCTTCGGCTTGCCGAAGGTTTTATAACCCTTGCAGTTGTACACAGCTATATGTAATAGTACTCAGATTTTCATAAAATTGCAACAGGTACCTTGATTCGGCAGATCATTGATAGTTATAAGTTATAAAACTTCGATTTTGATGAAACTTTAATATTAAGGACATACTTAGATTTGGATGTGGTAAGCCTGATAGCTATATCTTGAAATATAACGAAAATCGACCGATAGGCTCCATGACAGCTGTACGATATATCAGTCCGATCTGGCCCGTTCCGACTTATTTAATGAAAGCAGAAATAAGAAGCTTGTGAGCCAACTACTTTATGAAGATAGCTCAATAACTGGGGGACTAATTTGCGTTGCAACAGACAGACGGACTGACTGATTGTTCCTATAACAGCTATAGAATATAAACGTCTGAGATATTTAAATGGAAAAACTAAGGGCGGGTTACTGTATTACATTAAAAAGTATTGATAATGTGGGTATTTCCAAGAACAAAACAGGTTTGCATACAAAAACCCTAATTTCAGCCGATTGTTCCTATGGCAGCTATATGTTATAGTGGTCCGATTTTGATACAATTTTGACAGCACATTAGGAACGTAATAAGAATAAGATTTGCCAAATCTTGTTGCAATATCTTGAAAAACAACAAAAATCGGCCGATAGTTTCTATGACAGCTATACGATATATCGGTCCGATATGGCTCGTTCCGACTTATTTACAGCGCGCAGCAATAAGAAGCTTGTATGCCAAGTTTCATGAAGATAGCTCAAAAACTGAGAGACTAGTTTGCGTTGCAACAGACGGACGACGGACGGACATCCATTTTTCGCTCCTCTGTTTAAATGCTGATTTTGAATATATATACTTTATAAGGTCGGAGATGTCTCCTATAGGTGGGTTGACCAACTTGAAGCCCTATAAATTAATATACCCTCAAAGATATTTAAAATAAATTCAGTCAGAAATTAAACTTTAATTCGAAGTTCTCAAATATTTAAAATCTTTTTTATTTTTGTTTAAATTCTAAAAAATCTCACAGCCTTTTTTTGGGTAGAAACTTGTACTTCTTTCAATATTCAACCTTATCTCTAGTGATGGCTTCAACAGCTTCAAATGGCATTAACTAAAAATCATTTCTCACAATATTTTCGACCAAACATGCTAATAAAGGAGACTTGGCTAGAGGGGGGAAA
Source organism: Zaprionus tsacasi (assembly GCA_018904105.1). Taxonomy (NCBI): domain Eukaryota; kingdom Metazoa; phylum Arthropoda; class Insecta; order Diptera; family Drosophilidae; genus Zaprionus; species Zaprionus tsacasi. Next base: position 1,491,341 of record JAEIFR010000262.1, on the reverse strand, counting down.
TGCCATCAAAAGCTTAGAGAGATGCCAACGCTCTAATAAATATTTTATCAAGGTCTGACAATGGCGTAAGAGTGAAATAGCAACAACAACAACAAAAAGAGAAGGAAGACTGACTACAAATGGCACTGGCACCTTTTTTGCTCTGGACGGTTTGGCATCATAAAAAAAAGGGCGACTTTATGTGCCCAAGATGTGCTGCGAAATTTCTTCCTTCCGTGTTGTCAGTAGGGGGGCGGATAGGGGCGGGGCGGGGCTGTCTAAGCCGCACAATTGGCTGCCAAATGGCCAAAGCGGCTGCCGGCTGCTTTCAACCAACAAGTTGGGTCGTTGCTTCTCTCTCTCTCTCTCTCTCTCTCTGTGTGTGTGTGTGGAGTGTGTCATGCAAAATGTATGTAAATATTTTGCCGCATATCCCCAGGCGTATCTACGTGACTGCGTGTGTGTGTGTGAGTGTATTCAGAGTTTCTTTATGCAGAAGGAAATCCAACATTAACATCGTTTCCAAGTCTCATTTGTCCCACAGCGAATGCTCTACAAATTTTTAAATAGTGCGCTACACACACACACACACACATACATCAATAAATTGCCAATGTATTTAGCGCCCATTTCCGCCCAATTACACACGCCACAAGCATAGGGATTTTGGTCAATGTATTTGCCATTTAATTGGCAGTTTGCTCAAAATATATTTTAGCCAATTTGCAATTTACTTTTTTTTCCCCAATTACAATTATATAGTAGATAATATTATAGAGTGGAAAGAAAAATATATGATATCTATTTAAGGCTTGCTAATTGCATTTGCTATTTAATTTACGGATATGTTTGTTGTCTGATTTGCCAGATAAACATATGAATTATTTTATTTTCTTTTCGTTCTCGAACGTTATCGATATGGGGCGAAATTATTTTTAATTAGCAATCGACAAACATATTAGACAATTAATTAGTGTAAACAAATTCTTTATGTATTTATATTAGTTAAATAAATGTTTTTTTATAGGAAGGCAATTTTTAAAGATTATTAAATTCGTTTATTTATTCAATATAAAATATAAGAAATTTATTTTCTTTATTGTAATATGTCTACTAATTAGTTAAGTATTTAATATATCTTTCAAAAATAATCATATGTCTACTAATTAGTTCAGTATTTAATATATCTTAAATTCCCCTACTATTTTACTCGCTATCAACGCTCGATCTTCTGCGCTAGATAAAGATAATTAAATTCGTTTATATATTAAATATAAAATATAAAATAAAAGAAATATATTTTCTTTATTGTAATATGTCTACTAATTAGTTCAGTATTTAATATATCTTAAATTCCCCTACTATTTCACTCGCTATCAACGCTCGATCTTCTGCGCTATAAAACGCTGTCACGTCCAGCAATGCAATGAGTTGTTTATGATCATTTGGCTGCGTGTGTTCCGTTATTTTACTCGGACTGACAGCTGATTATAATGTGCTGCTGTGCATTACAGGGTGCTCTCCTCATCGTTGTTGTTGTTGTTGTTGTTGCTGTGCAACTCGTTAAATTTCCATCAGTGTGTGCGTCGTCGTCGTTGTGCGCCATATTGGACCGAAATGTCACACAGAGCGAAACTTAAGCAATGAACCCTGATGTCCTCACGTATTTGTGTAATATCGATTTGACTTACAAAAGCCACGCCACACGCACTCATATGTTACCCTTCTCTCCCCCTCTCTCTCCCTCTCTCTCTCTCTGTGTGTGTGTGTGTGTGTCGCTTAGCTGTCACACATGTACGTAATTGATATTTTATGAATGAAATGTAAACACTTTTTTATGTGCCAAACGACCCTGTGTTTGCAGGCGAAACTTTGATGCGTTTCTGCGTACCATGTGCACCCTATACTTTTCGGTGCGCCTTGTGAAAAAATTAGCTGAGTTCTCTTGATTTGATGGGAAACTTTGTTGGATTGAGTTTTTATAGGAAAATTGATTTTAAAATTTTATTTTAAAATAAAATGTATTCAAAAATAATCATAAATTAAAAACTAATAATATTAAATTTTTATAACTATTTTCAAGCTTCAATTCAAATTATAATTATTTTTTTAGTTTTCTATTTCTATTTTCTTATGAAGCTCGCATGCTTATTAAAAATATATAAATCTATTTTTGATAGATAAGCAAACAAGATCATGTTGCTTTTATTTCTACAAGTTCTGATGCTGAAAATCTGTGTAGCTGATCTGAGCTTCGCTCTGATTAGCTGAGAAATATATGTATATATATGTATGTATGTACAGCACGGGTCTTCGGTCAGCTGACGCCTCTAGAAGGTCGGAGGCGTCGTAAAATAGCAACTAAGTGTCGAGTGTCGAGTAGAAGCTGCCGCATAAAAATATTCCCCAAGTGCTTTTATACAAAATATGACGGGCAGCGTTTTGTGTTGCTCATAAATATAAAATTTTACGCATAATATTTTCTCTACACACACACACACACACACACACACACAGAGAGAGAGAGCATAAAAATACTTTTGCCACATTGTTTTTATTTCATTTGCACTGAGAAAAAAAAATTGATTATAATTGCAAACTCGTTTTATTGATGATATTTTAATCGTGTGTGTGTCTGGCTTGTTATCTTTGAAAATGTTGATATTAATTATTTAAAAATGATATGGTATACTGTTCTCTATATACGAACTGAAAAATATGCTATCTTTTCATTAACTCTTAGGGGGGAAATGTGTAAAATTGCATAGATTTCTTCGCTTTTGAGGTGTTGGGGAGGGAGGGGGGAAGGAAAACTTGCTCAAGTGGGAAAGTTTTGCTCCGGCAACGTTGCGTATGATTGACGTACCGTCTGGCTGGCGAAATTGATTTGTATTTTCTTTCAAATGGAACGTGTGATTTTTATTGCTTTACAAAAAAAAAAAACTTTATTGAATATTTTCGGCACGTTGTTATTTTATTTCTTCATCAAATTGGCTGTGTTTTTTTGTGAACGATGCTTATGATGATATATTTTTGTATAGTATATATAGAGTATAGCCTCTTCAGTCAAATTGCCCTAGTTTCTGTTTCACGCCTTGTGGGCGTGGCATATGTCAATGCCAAGTGCACAAAAGTTGCGCCTAAACCGAGTCGAATCGTGGAGCCAAAAGACAAACTGCGTCTGGCATATGCAAGTCTCGCTCACTACAAAATGATATATGGGCCTCCTTCACTAACAACAACAGGCCAGAAATTCGAACACTAAGTCATTTACGGCCTCTATTTATGCCTGGGCTCTATAAATCACTCGATGAAGTGAGCAGAGCAGACCATAGCAGCGCAGCGCGTGTTTGTCATTAGCCATGGCTAGATATGATATGAGAGACAGAGACAGACGACAGAGAGAGAGAATGCGAATTGATATTGATAATCCTTGTGCTTGAAGGCGAGAACTCATTGGAACTGAGCACAGTGTGCAAGGGAAGCAATAAAAATTACGTATACTTAATTTATTCCTAAAGAACATAATCAATTTTTGTATATGAAACTATTGAATAAAAATGAATATGGTATAATATAATAATAATATATGATATTCAGCTTTTCTTTTTACTAATTTTTATATATTCTATATTTTTATTTAATATATATTTATCTTTCTGCGCTTTGTCTGCAGCATTTCACTCCTTTGCACTGCACAAAGCTAATGAGATTCTTGCTAAATTTGTTTCATATGTTCTTGAGGCACGTATAGATACTCACATAGATACACACACACACACTGTCAGACAGGTAGATATTAGATCATGGGTAGAAATGCCATTACACATTACTATTCGCATGCCATAAATGCGACAATACTCACACTCACGCACACCACACACACACAGTGAGAAAGACTCACATACTCTCAAACACACACACACACAGCTAGACAGACACACACACACACACACAGAGCTAGACCGACACAAACAGAGCCTACAAAATACGCAAATTCCATGCTCAATTTCAGATTTGTGCTGGCGGCATACCTGAGCTCATCACAGACGTTGCGCCACGCCCACTCTCCCGCCCTCACGCCCACTTCCTCAACGCAACGCAGGCTCTACGTGCCGCCATTGATAACGTGCATTTTGTGAGCATATAAAGGGGGGGGGGATAGGCAGATGGTTTCATCTACGTTAAATGTGCCAGAGATTGCCAGGAAAATGTTAGGTGGGAAGGGAAGGGGTGCAGGGTGCGGTAACAAGACGAAATGATGCTGATAACAACAACGCAGCAGCAGCGGCAGCTGTTGACAACTTTGCAGCTTATCAAGTATTTTTGTCAGTTGTCAATAATGAAAGGGGGGGGGGAGGTTGTTGGGTACTGAAGTGATTTTAGGGCAACATTTTGTAGCATATTTTCAGGCGCCATTGAAAATGTCGATTAGGCTGCAAACGCGCATAATGAACTGACAAGGCAAATCACTTCAGCGTAGACTAACGGAGTTCCTAAGTTGGTTTAGCTTAGGTGAGATTTGATTTTAGTGTTCTTAGAGTTTTACTTATTAATAATCAAGCCAGTATAGGAAATATTTGAAGTTAGTAAAATGTGAAATATGAGAAATAATATGAAAAGTGCTTGGAAAATGTAAAAAAATATTTTATTGACAGTTATATCATTTTTAAACTATTATTTTGAGTTTTAGTAGCTTTGAAATTAATTTAAAATCAATTTAAAATTTAAATTATTTATTTCTGTTATGATAAAAACTATTCCATATATAATAAATTAATGAGCACATAATAACTTCAAATCAATCAATTCTTATTTTATATTTTGATAGAGCAGCTTAAATATTATAAGTTGAAATAGTTAAATAATATAATTAAAAAAATAAATAAATATTTTTGAATATTGAATATATTTTGAATATTGAATAAATATTTTTGTTATCTGCAAGAACTACTCTATGTATCTCTCCCTCCTTCAACCTTCACGTATATATAACGTATTCCCATTAACTTGAAGTTCTCTTTAATTTACCATGTAAGTGGATTAACTAAACTGCCAATGGATTTGGCAATTTAAAACATGTGCATGTGCGAGTTTCCTAATCACCCGCAGGCTCCCTCCCTCTCCCCTAAAATGTCCCACCCCCCCAGTGACGTTGCCCCATTCTGTTGCATGCCATTCCTTCACGCCTATAAAAACCGCATACGTTTGCTGCCCTGTCGTGTTGCGTCTGGCACGGAAATGAACTTAATTTATGGCGCTAAAAAGGATTTGACTTTATGGCCCCACACACACCCTCACACACACACTCACACACACACACACACACACATACTCCCTCCACACATGGCAGAGCGACGTTCCACATCGTTTGTTTTGTTTCGTTTCGTTCTGTTTGATTCTCTGTCTCTCTCTTCTTGTTGTTGTTTTTGTGTGTTCGTTTTGGATTTGTTTTTGAAAGCGAACCTTGGTAAGGGGTGCCTCGTTTTAAAAAGCGAACGCGAACGCGAAATGCGCTTCTCGCAATCATGGCTATAATGATTTGTGTGCTTAGCGCCGGCGCCGGCTACGACGTCGCTATAAGCCCTAAATTATAAACTACTATCTGTGAGTAGGAAACTTTGCTACCCTAACTATATATGTGTTTGTCTGTGTGGGGACTTAGTCTGCAAGTTTTGTTAAATTTGTGGCAAAAAGTTATAATCATATCCAGTGGCAAGTTGCCGCCTGTTTCGCAATACTCGATGCGAACATTTCCAATTACAATTTCCTTTAGCATTAATTAGCATGTCAGAGTTCTATGGCAAATGGCGACTAATTACGCCTCCAGTCCGCCTTCGAATTGGCATTAGACCGATGCTACTCTGGGGCAAAAACCACACAGATAAGGTATGCCAAATTGAATGACACTTGAAAGGCGGAGAAACATATCTTAATTTTAAATTATGAAAATAGATTTCAATGTGCCTAGGGAGGAGACATTCAAAGGAAACGGCGTAAATATCTTCAAGAGCAACCTTAATTTACGCAGACTTATAAAACTATCATAAAAAAAGCATTCGTAAGAGTTTCAAATTTTGACTGTCTGTACCTTTTGAACATCTATATGGAAAACTTCGAGAGTCATTGAGAAATATTTTAGAGCTATTCAAACTCTGTCAGAATATTTCTTATAATTGCACGCATAGGGAGTTTACTTTAGAATTTACCACGCCTCTTTTAAAGCCTTAAATCGATATGAATTTATCTATTATATTCTATGCAAAAATCTATTAAAGATCTCTTGCATAGATTTCTTAATTATTCTCATCCTTACTGCCTTTTTCTTCAATTTTGTCTCTTTCTTTTTTTTCTTTTGCCCTTTCTTGACTCTCCTATCAAATCTGCCTTAGTCCGTCTGTATGAACATCTATATCTCAGAGTACAAAAGATTAGAACTATTAAATTCTGTCAGAATATGCCTTATAATTGCACGTACAGGAAGTTTACTTTAGAATTCTGCCACGCCCATTTTAAAACCGTAAAATATGAATTTGAAATATGAATTTATGGCCAGCCTACATGCTAAAATCTATTGAGGATCTCTTGCTTAGATATCTTCATTTTATTTGATTTTATTATAAAGTTAACTTTAGAATATAGCCACGCCTCTTTTAAATCGAAACAGGACATGGTAAACACTTTAAAAGATCTCTTGCAGACATTTCATACCTTCCTCTTTCATATTTCTACCTCACTGTCTATCTATTTCTTTCCCTTTTTCTTCTTATTTTTAACTTGCTCTTTCTTCACCCACTCTATTCATGCTGTTGGTCACACGTTGAGCTCTTAAATCAATAGGTCGGGGCTTATGTTCTGACAGCTTCGCTGGCAGTTGCGTCGATTGCTTTGCCCGAGAAAATTCCTCTCTCAATTGTGGAGGATATCGACGTCGTCGACGGGCAGCCCCGAGCAGACTTTCATTAACTTGTCAGTTGGCGGGGTTTTCTGGGTATTTCGGCAAAAATGTCAAGCGGCGAGAATGGCTACAAAATCGCGTGGTTTTTCGCCTGCCAGACAAAACAAAAGGTGAATCTTTTGCAGAAATTTGTTATTCCTCCACGTCTGAATCTGATAAATGCGGCAAAGGTAGATAGGCAGGCTGGCAGGCAGGCAGTCAGGGCCGTCGACATGGGTTCAATTTACGCTCTCCGGGAGCGGCTGCTGGTGCAGCGAACCGCAAGTCGCAAGTTGTCGCTGCATATTGGATTGACATTTGCCCAAGTGACTCCGAGGAACGCAGAGGCACTTCGCCATGCTGCAGTTATCATAACAATTATATGACAAAGACAATGGACACCAAATGCGCCGGAGGAACCACTTCAAACAATGACATAAAACAATGCCAAACACAGTGCAGCAATAGTGGCTCCCACTGGATGTGCAACCACATCCTCCTCTAGCTGCCTCCGTCTCCGTCTCCACCTCCGCCTCCGTTTGTCATTGTAGTTTGCAAATTAAATAATTCCCAGTTACATTTCCGTTTCGCCAGTGCGTCGACAATATTATTTCGCATTTGTTGGCTCCTCCTCCTCCTCTGCCTGCTCCTCCTCCTCCGGCTACTTCTCTGCAATGGCGCTAGTTACTATTCTGTGGCTCCTCAGTTTCCCAGTTCCTTCCTCCCCCTCTGCTCCTGCCGAGTGCTAATTGTGCGGCCGTTGGCGTCGTCGTCGTCGTCGTCGTTGTGACGTTGCCATCGCCATTGTTTAAGGGCGACAGCGTCCAGGACAATCTCTGGAGTTATGCGACTGCAATAACACTAAATTGGCCAGATATCTCGCGGTTTTACCCGCTGTGCTGCTTCTCAGCGCTTCTTCGATTAACCCACTGCAGCCAATTTGGCTGAAAAAAGCTAAAAGTTCCATTGAAGACTGTATGTAATTGAAATATTTTTATATATGTTACAGGAAGTGTATTTTCATATATTATTTTTCAAATTATAACCAAAATCAGTTTTGCTTATTACTTGTAAATATTTCTATACTTTTCTATAATTAAACGTTCGTAAAATGCGCCAATCTCAGTAGTTTTAAAAGCTAGAGACAGCAAATTTGGCATAGAGCTGCCTTTATATCATATGCATTATAATTGTTTTTCAAATTTGGAATATCACTATTATGTTGCATACAAATTAAGAATAAAAGTTTAAAATTGTTTTATTATACGTTATGTTAAAGCTAAAACTTTATGCTTTGTCATAGTTATAACTGCATATATTATGCAGCTTTGTCTAAAATTTCAGTTCGATTGGGCTACAGGCAGCAGAGTTATTTAGCGCTTCGCACTGCTCTGTCTGCATTTCCATTGCTTTCGAGCTGCGCACTCAATGGGTTAATTGACAAATGCAACTTGACGCTATCGTCCAGTGCGTTTAGCTTTTAATTGCAGCATCGTTTCGGGCGCTGCATTTGCATATAATTATGTAGCGAGTTTTATGCACATTTGTGCTATCTGCCAGTGCCTGCCCTCCTCTCCCTCCTCCCACTGGCTTGATGAGTTTGTGTGGGTGCGTGATTGTGCGAGTGTGTGTGTAACTGTCACTGGCACATCGCCTAACCATATGCAATGCATTTGCACAAAACTGTCCATCAACGCTGTCATTTACTGGCCCCAACGCAGGCCCAAAACTGTCGTCCCCTCCTGCTGCGGCTGACAGGGGAGGATCAGGCCAGAAGGGGGGAGTGGGCAGGCAACTGATGCATTTCTTAAATGCTCGCAAGCTGTAAAATTTATTTAAACGCGATGCTGTCATACACAGTGAGGGGGAGGGGGGACCCAACGCCGCAATGCGTCATCGTCAAAATCAGCCTCAGTGATTCGAATGCGAATGCAGATACAAATACACACAGATACAGATACAGATACAGATACAGATACATATGCGAACTGCCTGGCAGCACTGTGTCAATTGTGTGTGTTGGCGATTCGCAGGGTGTGGCAACCCTATTGTTTGCCGCCATGTTGCCAAAATTAATACAGTTTTGTGTGCTGCCATTGACAGATTCAGCTTGCCTGCTGCACTTGCTCTGCTCTATGGCCTAAACAGAAACAATGATTTTGTTGGCCAAGTTGTTGCTGAGAGCATGCCAGAAGATTCAATTTCCAGTTTAATTAGCATCCAAACAAATTCAATTTGATTTGTCAACAACAGGTAATTAATTTTAAATAATACGCCTAATTAATAAACTAAATTAGACAAAAAAACAGTTGAAATACATATTAATTTATTGTATTAAATTCAAGTAATTAATTTTAATTAATACGCCTAATTAATAAACTAAATTAGAAAAACAGTTGAAATACACCTTAATTTATTTTTAATATTTTTATAACCTAATTAATAAACTAAATTAGACCAAAACACAGTTGAAATACATATTAATTTATTGTATTAAATTCAAGTAATTAATTTTAAATAATACGCCTAATTAATAAACTAAATTAGACCAAAACACAGTTGAAATACATATTAATTTATTGTATTAAATTCAAGTAATTAATTTTAAATAATACGCCTAATTAATAAACTAAATTAGACCAAAACACAGTTGAAATACATATTAATTTATTATTTTAAATTCTCTCAAGCAGCTCAGTCGCTCGCCTTAACCTCATTTCCGCTTTGAGTTTGAGCATATTACGCATACGCCAGGTGGCGCTGTTGCCAGTGTTGCCGGCGCAGTTACTACATACTACTTTTTTTTGTTGCTACTACTATTCTTCTGGTTGTTGCTATTATTGTTTGTTCTTCTTGTTGTTTTTCTGCTTCTTGTTGTTCTGGCTGTTTATTTAGGGCGTGGCATGAGGGGAAACTGGTTTGACAAATAGCCTGCGGCTTAAATACAACGCTGAGAAGCTGTCATTGTCTAGATGCGTGTTGTTGCCAGTGTTTGCTTGCTGCTGCTGCTGTGTGTTTGTGTGTGTGCTGCTGTGTGTGTGAGTCTTTGGTGTACTCTTTCTGTGTGTTGTTTTTCGCTTGTTGCCTGCAGTTTTTGCAGTTTTCTGTTTTTGTTTTGCTTAACAACTTTGCTGATGTTGTGGTTGCTTTTCAATGTGTGTGTGTGTGCGCTTTCTTTCTACTTCTTTGCAACAGTCGAGAGTGTGTGTGTGTGTGTGTGTGTGCAAGGACACGAACTGCAGCACACACTCACTCGAGTGCCATTAAAATGCGCCCAAGGCTGTTGATTGGTTACGAAAAATGTAACATGTGGTTTACCTAAACTTTTAGCCAGCCCAGGGAGAGGAAAAGGGATACTCCTTCCTTCCGACAGATAGCTGTCTCTTTCGAGGGCTGCCTGCCTGCCTGCCTGCTGACACCTGCAGCTGCTTTTGGCCAAAGACAAATGGCCTCTAAAATGGCACAAGGCTTCGGCATCGTTGCTTTTTGGCCAACTGACTGTGGCTAAGTGGTTGGCTGCACTGTGATATGCTGCAGCTGTGCTAACTACCAGTAATTTGCTGTTTTACAACACTGAAAAATCAGTAAGAGTAGCAACCATACTGTTAAAAATAATAATAATAATTTGATGTTTTACAACACTGGCAAAAATAGTAAGAGTAGCAACAATATGGCTAAAAATAACAGCAGCAGAGCCGAGCTGCTTTTCCGTGCATAAACCTGGCTAAATTTCCAGATTTTTGCATAGAAAATACGCTTCTATTTATTTAGTTTGTTTGTTTTCTGTGTTGCGTTGTGCAACACTATTTGCACAGCATTTCAACCAAATATACGCAATTTTGTTTGCTTTGCGCCGTTTTCAACTCAATTTGTTCAAAAAACACACGCTCATTTCGATACAAAATACGCATAACTAATGTGAAATAGCCAACCCCCCGCCCGCTTGCTACATACGCCCCTGTAGGCGCACCCCTTCTGTGTTTACCTTGGTTAGTTTGTGCGCTTAAATACGCATAATGAATTCGTTTTCATTTTCGGTTAAATTATTAAATATTTAACCAGCACTTAACCTTCTGCTAATATAAATTATACTTCTGCTCTCTTTCTCTCTCTCTTTCTCTTTCTCTCTTGTGTGTGTGTGCGCAAGGCAAATATTTATGCGCCCCCCATGTATGCATATGTGCTTATGCGTATATGTGTGTGTGTGTGTGGGTGTACGTGTGTGTATTTATTTTGTATGTAGATTTTGCGCATAATTATGCAGAGTTCACTTGCGTTTTGTTTGGCCAACGCAACGCTTTGAATTCGTGAAAATGCTATGAAAAAGAAAGCGATGCATGGGCGGGTTAACTGAAATTTTAAAGGGGCTAATTAGCAAGCATATATTTTGAAATATGTTGCAAAAAAATATGGTTCTTTAGCATGTTATAGCATGCCCAAATAATTGCTTGTTATATCAACTTTAAATGGATCTTATTAAATAATAGAAAAGATTTAATAGATAAATAATAATAACAAAAAAAATACTTAATATCACGAATTCTGTAATTTATTCTATAATTTATTCTTTTTGCAAATTTCCTGCATTAAAAAGCTTTCAATATGCAGTCAACTATCTCTACCTTTTCTGTCTTCCTAATAATACAAACTAGTTAAGAAACATACTTAAATTGCTTTACAACACTGAAAAAATTATGCATTTCATATAATTAAGTAATTTATTCTATAAAATATCTTGGAAATTATTTCTGATAATATTCCTGCATTCTGAAGCTTTCGGTATAAGACAATTATTTCTATTTCTCGCACCCTGTCTTTCTAATAATATTAACTAGTTAAAAAAAAAACTTAAAATTGCTTTACAACACTAAAAAATTTTGTGCATTTAATAGAATTATCATGAAACTTGGCAAATTCAGGCTTCGTTAACATACTTTTCGCTCATTATAAATGCAATTCCGCTTAATAAAAACATTTTGAGGAGTATATGTTAATTTACCCCTTTGCTAAATTTATGCAAGCTTGCCAACCCCTTCGTGAATTGCATGTGCCGACGCCGCTGGTAATATTCGCCTGTGCCGTGGAAATAGTTGCCAAAGCGACCGCATGAGTTTTCTTAATGAGCTCAAACGTCACACACACACACACACACACCTACACATACATGTGTGTGTGTGTGTGTGCGAACTTTGGCCTTTATTTGCTGAGCGTTATGTGCAGCCAAACATTTTATTATTTCTTGTTTAAAATGTGTAAAAAATTTGCTTAGTTTAGCGTGTTTGAATTCATTTGAAGCAGCAAATGCAAATGAGACGCAGTCGGGCATGCTCGATGGGTTAACCAGGGCAACTTAAAGGTGTTGCCACGCCCCATAAAAATAGGGAGGGGGGAGGTGCAAACAATTAAATATTCGAAAAGCCTCAACGCAATTTGAGTATAATTATTTTTAACTGCAAGCGAAGAGAGAAAGTGCGAAAATGGCGTCCGAATTATGAAAGGATATTGCGCTCTCGTTCTGAAGTATCTCCCTCTCTCTCTCTATCTCTCTTACACTCTCGTTGGCTGCTTTGTTGCTGTATTTTGGCAGCTGCTTGCAGCCATTAAGCGCCTTATTAACCGAGATAATTAGCCGAAGCACGTAACTTGCAGTTAATTGATATTATTTGAACTCGACACTCGCTGTCTCCAGTCACTTAACCTTTGAACTCTTTGCACAATTGTGCACAATTAAGTTGAAAATTGTGTTAAGTAATTGTTTATGAGCCGATTAACTTGGCCAGCATTTTGGCCAGGTCATTAAAAGCAGCCCGCAGCCTGGCGCGACCCTTTTGCGGTTCAACTTGACGAGCTATAGGAGGAGCTCATTTAAATCTATGAGCTACCCATTAGTCGCCTTGCAGTTCATTAATTTGATTTGAAGTCGCACACACATAGAGAGAGAGAGAGAGACAGAGAGAGAGAGAGAGAGAGAGAGAACTTACCTCACAATGCAGATTTAACGACTTTAATTAAGCCAAAAGTCGCTGCCAGACATCGCACAACGCACACTGACCTCATTCTTTATAGGCGACTATAAATAACTGAAATTATGTGCACGCCAAGCTGGACATCCCAGTCCCAGGCCAGGCCCACTGTCAGGCCTCCTCCTCATCCTCCTCCCCCTTTGAGGGTGGGGGAGTCGCAGTTTTGGGCGCGTTTTTCAGTGCCAGTTAAATGCGCTGCCATGAATTTTAATTCGACGACACTTTGGCGAAAGGGACACGCAACACGACAGCACAAGCCAGCACAATCGAGAAGTACCCCAGTTTCAAGAAGCAAAACAAAGCAAAGAAAATAAAAAATAAAGTCGAAGTTTGTATACACTAAAAATTTCAGCAGAGTATCAGTTATATTTAATAGAAAATAACTACAGAGTTTGCTTGAAATATATGCCGCAGATACTGAATGAAAGCCAATAATATAAATAATATACGATATATTGAGACAGACAGAGTTATTGGCTCATTACATCTCTCTCTCTCTCTCTCAATTCAATCGAGCTTAAAATAGTCTACTTATATACATATATAGTCACAAATCTATAATACTCTTTGCTAGGGTACAAATAAGAAAAAAAAAAAACATATAAAAGTCGTGGCGAAAAGAAAGAAAATTTAAGTGAAAGGCACAACAGCGCGGCTTGAATGTACATTTGCACAGCGGGACATTGCTGTGGCCACTGTGGAACAAATTGACTAGTCAAGTGCTCAGAATTTATTTCTATAAATTTATGTATACTTTTTCAATACAGAAAAATATAGTGAGAATTTTATGGAATATTAAATTAAATATAAATTTATTATTTTATATATAGCTTATTAAAATAATAAAAAAAACAGCGGGACATTGCTGTGGCCACTGTGGAACAAATTGGCTAGCCAAGTGCTCAGAATTTATTTCTATAAATGAATGTATGTTTTTTCAATACAGAGAAATAGAGTGAGAATTTTATGGAATATTAAATTAAATATAAATTTATTATATTATATATAGCTTATTAAAATAATAAAAATATAATTTTATATTATATAAAATAAGTTTAATTCATGTATACTTCTCAAAAAGGAACCTAGATTTATCTAGACGCTAAGCTCGTTCATTAGTAATGCTGTCTTCATTTTGTCTGCAGTTTTTCGAAATTTTCCCACTGTTTGTCGACAGGCAAATATGATTTTGGTGCCTGGACAACTTGGCGACGCTCTGACGCCGTCCACCACAATCGGCATTAATTTAGCGGAAGTAATGCGAAAAATTGTTGAAGTCGCACCCCCCGCCACGCCCCTTTGCCGCCTCGTAAGACCCATAACGAGCAGAATTATTGTTCCTTGTGTGCCTGTGGAACTGAGTCGAGGCTAATTGGGACTTGGCCTGTCCGCTTGGCCTTGCCATATTAGCAACATCCATAAAAACTATCAGCATATATATACAGAACAAATACAGACATACTGTATATATATATACATATATATTGCCCAAAGGGTTCTTGATTTGTATATTTACTTTTATCTGTTTTCTTGCTTGGTTAATTTTAATGCATCGCACATTTAGTTTTATTTTATAGTCCGATTTTGCCTTCCTTTTTTTTTTGCAATTTCTTTAATTAAATAAACATACCCTTTTGTTGTTTTAATGACCGCATCAGGTTTTATCGCTCAATGTTTCCAGCCTAATGCAACGCTGAGTAAAAGGTAGGGAAGGAGGAGGCGTGGCTAATTGCCTTTTTGGGCAGCCTATTGAATGCGGTATCTGATGCCGTTTATCAGAAACGAAACGACAAAAAGAAATGCCTCCTGGCTAGCTCATTTCAAACTATGATATTATGTTAATGCCATTATAACGTGAGCTATAGACATATTAGTCTATCGCAAATTATTTATAGCCCACATACGCCATAAAGCTAATGGCCTTTATGCATTATATTGAGAGATGATTTAACGGGATTAATCGAAATATAGAAATGAATAAAAAGGGAAAATCTACAGGGTATGTTTAAATGTAATTAAAAAACGTTAAAGTTCATTGGGGCAGAGTTTGAAAAGAACTACAGTAACTTATTTCAGATCAATAGTATTAGGAAAAATATTATTTCTCTCTTTCTACAATTTTTTATTGTATTCAAATTTTAAAGAAATATTTCTGGCATACTGTTGTCTTTTGTAAAATCTAAAAATTCCGAAACTTTCAATCTAATAGAATCAATCAATCTGCCTTTTTCCCCTCTTTTTCTTTACCACATTCATAATTGAATTCTGTCTTCGACAAATGGCTTGAGAACTTTTCAAGTGTGCCCCTAAGTGTGTGAATACATTCACGACGAGTTCCATTTTGTGTCGCCTGTCTCGTGCATTCGTTGTGAACAATTTTCAATTTTCCTATGGCTGCAATGAATTTCCCGACGCCATTTGTCTCGCCTCATATAATCAAAGAGAGAGAGGGAGGAGAGAGAGAGAGGGAGCAACACTCGAGCCTTCGACATGAATTCGACACATATTTAAACACTCATTCACACGTACTGCCAACTTATTTAACAACTCAACTAACATAGTGTTGGAACAGTTGTACATATAGTAGATCGACGACGTTATACGATATATATAGGCAGTCTCTGTGTACGATGTGTGAGCATTACTTGACGAGGACGAGGACGAATGCTCGCTCGGTTTGAATGCAATTTAAGTACGTACTTCAGAAGCGAATGTTTTATGGAGCACCCAACACACTCACACACACATGAGACACACACACACACAGACACACCAATACAATATCTAACTGAAGAGCACTTTGCGCCCCAAAAAGACACTTTGCACGGGGAGCTGTCGAAATGGGAACCGACTTCCTTGTCTCCTCTACTTCTCTTCTACCCCTACTCGCCTCATCTCTTTTAGTTTTTGGAGCACTCTGCCTGTTGTTGTTGTTTTTCTTGGTTATTCCTGTTGCTGCCTGCCTGCCCTGCCCTATTGTATTATATTATTTAAAAGCCTAAAATCTATGAAGTGCGGTGCAAATATTTGAAATTGTTAAGGCAACATTTGCAACTGTCGACTGCATTTGACAAGAATATTTAATTTAACTGCTCAACAAGATTCAAACACACATATGTACATACATGTACGAGTACTATATAGTATATATAGTATATTCCTGGCTTTGTGCACTTCGCATTCGAGAAGCTGTGGGCTGTCTGCACTTTTCGGATGCACTTTGCAATGTTACAAAGCTTGAAGAGTGCTTCAATTAAAATTATTATTATTTGTTTCAGGCTTTAGATAGCATTTTATTTATATTTATAGTTTTATTGATCTTCAGATTTCAAGAGAAATACATTTATTTTGATTGGGGAAAACAAAAGAAAAATACTTTTTGGTAAAGTGAAAATATTTTGAGATTTATAAGCTTTAATAGCAACCTTATTAAACAAGCCGTTGTTTTATATTTTTTGGGTTTTCTTTTTAATGAAAAAATCATATACTTCAGAATTTGCCTCTTAAATATAGCAAATATTTTTATTAGCACTCTTAACACTTGAACTCTTAAAATAAGATTAAATTTAATAATTAAAAAAAATAATTCAAATGTATTTATGAGATTAAGACCTCCCCCATTTGTTAGGGTAAGAATCTGCCCATGTGCCTTCGGTTCTTTCAGTTTCTTTCGGCTGAGCATTTCGTCAGTATGTGCAAGTGCTGCATGTCTATGCTGCTGCTTCCGTTTCCGGTTTCAAGTTTACATCTGTGTTAAATGCAAGTTGTTACTTCTTTTGGCAAGTCTATTTTCTCTCTCTCTCTCACGTGCACAGCTTGTGGCCAGCTGTGATGTCTGTTGGCAATTTGAGGTGGGGGAGGGGCTCCGGAGTCGATTGGAGTCAAGTGCTGTAGCCCACGCAAGCCTAACCAGCGCAATTTACGTTTAATATTTAAAATGCTCTATTTACCGTAAATATTTTCATAGTAATTTACACAAATTTACATAAATAAACAGGACCAGGCCCAGGCACAGGCAACGCTCCATGTGTGCCCCAACTAACTGTTTGCCTGCGACATAACCTCATTTGAAAAATGTCAAACGCAGTGCGGCCATTAAATTGTGGGCCCAAGCACAGGGTGCACAGCCTGGCAGGCAGGCAGGCTGACAGGACATGCGAGTCCTCGCGACTCGCTGGCTCTGTCGTTTGTTCGGCCTAATAGCTTTTCTATAATTTATTGTGGAATATTTATGGCACGCGCTTTTGTATCTAGGAATTATGCATTTATTATTCAAAATGCTTTTTATGCCACCCAAACAAACGAACGATGGACAGGCGACTCCTGTGCCGCGCCGTAAACGTTGTCAGCGTTTAGTATAGTTTTTTTTTTTTTTTGTTTCTACCATTTTCTATTTTGAAAAATTGTCATATTTACAATGTGGCACAGGCCTCTATCTGTCTGGGCCCTGCCTAGCCTATGCGGCCAAGATAATTGGCAAATTTAAATTGAATAAATATTTCATCAGCCGAGTGCAATGGACTTTGCAACAGTTTGCTGCCGCTCTTCCTTTACTCCCTGTACTATATGGTGGCCATATGTCATCATTACCAGCCCATGGTTGGCCATGTTGTTGTCCTCTCTCTCTCTCTCTCTCTCTCCCTCTGTTTTTGTTGCTCTGTTAAGCCGTTAAATGTTATGTCCGCGATTTATATGGCTCGCGCGTAATTGGCGTCTGTAATGGCGATGGTTCAAGCTAAAATTGAATGAATGCACATAACGGATGTGGGTTAAATACCGTTAGCTTGTACAAGATTGATTAGTTGAGCCGTTGAGCCATAATCTCGCTTGTGGTTGTTAAGGGAGTTTACGGTAATACGAGTTAATGCAGCGGAGAATTAAACATGGCTTACATATTGTGGTATAAGTTTTCTTTACTTATACATAATTAAATTAAAAAAAAAACAATTCTTTAAATTCTCAAGAAAAGTTCTGAGAGGGTAGTTTCTTTCTGCTTATTTTAAGTATCTTATCGTTTGTAAAATCTTTAAATATATAATAGTATATAATATTAGTTTCATTTACAAAGCAACAACATTTCTTCTATTTCCAGCTCAGTTCGCTAAGTCATCCTTAATTTATACAATATCAACAATTTTCGTAAGTATTTTGAGCTGATTTCTTTATACTAATACAATATATGTAGTATGTAGTATAAATATCATTATGCTGCATTTAATTTCTTTTGTTTATCTTAAATATATTTAAATAAAAATAAATATATTTAAATATATTTCTTTTGGTTATCTTAAATATTTCGAGTCCCACTTTTTTTCTTTAAGAAAAACTGCTGATGGAAATTCATGTGAAGTGCAACATGAGTTTCAACTTTACTCGAACTGAAAACTCTCTCTCGCGGTTGTGGCTCGATTTCCCGTATCCATTTCAATTGCACGGCTTTTAACTTTCGCTCCTCTTTCTCCTCTCCTCTCTCTCACCTCTAAGTAACCCCAACAAGCAACTGTACTTTAACTTTGCCCACGGCAAACTTTACCTAGCATAGAGTAGCCGCGCGATCCTAAGTCTGGGTTGGAGGCAAACTAGTCCAATGCCATAAATGTCAATAGACCAAAAACCATTATGCATAATATTCCCAGGTGCATTTGGTTGCATTTCCTGCGGCAGAAGAAGCTGCTCCGCCGACTCCAGGCAGCTTCTTTCTCTATGCTAAACAATATTTCTCCATTACGAAACAATGGACCTGCTGCATAACCTGACTCCCAGTGTCTCCAGATCTTCCCCCCTATGCCCGTTTCCGTAGCACCCGGACAAGTAGCACCTTTTACTTGTGGCTGTCAGTGAAAACTTTTGCTTTTTCTCTCTCTCTCTCTCTCTCTCGTTTTTTCTTACTTTCTTTTTCTACCTGCTACTTGGCTTTTTATGTTGCACTGCAGCGTTTTGCCACGCCCCGCAGCATGCCGCCCAGTTATCTGCAGTTGTCGCCGCAACTTTTCGTTGCCTACTTTCAGGGGGGGTGGCAACTTTTCGCACGCTTATTGTCCAGCACGGGGAAAACTTTGGCTGTTTGTTGCCAAATTGAATGCGACTCGCTGCGCAGTGTCCTTGTCAACAGGCAGGGAGAGAGGGGAGACCACGTCCCTGGGAGGTGTAAATTGTAAAACAAATAAACGGATGCGATCGTCCGGTATTAAAGAAAACTAAAAGAGAACGCGTAACTTTACGAACTCGTAGAGTTTTCAAAGAGAAAGATAGTGCAAAGCCGTCATTAATTTTATTTAAAAACGCAAAAAAACCAACTTGATTAAGAACATTATGAAATATGGAAAAGAAAACGGGAAACGAAGAAAAACATTTTCCATTTACCTTCTCTCTCTGCTGCTCAGTGAAACTGACTGTGTATCATCTCACGCGATAGTTCATGATAATTTCGTGCAGTTTTATAGTACTGCACACCCTGCAGTTGCTTTATAAACGGCTGCAGGTAGCTCAGATATTTGATCTTTCGCATGGGCGGGGCCGTTGCCGGACACCAGGAGAGCAGTATTAGTTTGTCACGCTTCTGCGGTTGATTGGTAACATCACAGACATGAGTGTATTCCAGATCGAAGAGACCATATCGACACTCGTGGGGTCCATTACGCATTAGATCCTCTAGAAACTGCTGATAATCGTTATCGCGTGGCCCAACTGTCTCCGCATCGATAAGTGTATCGGAAACAATGCGATAAATAATATAACGAAATTTTTTAAATTTACGTATTGCCTCATAGATCTCCAGGCTCTTTGAGCTACAGAGAACAGCGTCCATTATGAAAAATATATAATATATAAAAAGTCAAACGGTGATCGGGAAATTTACTCTTAAAATCCTATCAAAAAAGAACTATTTCAATCAAAGCTCACTGAGTTCTGTGTGTGTGTTCGTTCATTGGGAAAACAAACCTCAGTCGCAGGCAAAGTCAACACAAAACAATGGAAAACTGGGGGAAAAAAACTTGAAAACTTGAAACTGTTTCAACTACAGACCCCACCCCACCCCATACATTGATTGCACGCTCCGCCTATGCTGGCTCACATATCCACAAATATCGAATCTATATCGATAGTTTGTATAGTTTTCGTAACTGTTTTCCCTCCTCTTTTTTCTTCGAGTGTTAACTAAGGCTCGAGAGCAGGGCAGGCAGTTCATCTGGTTTTTTCTTTCACCTTCTCTTCCTTTTTCCGAAGTTCATTTGATTTGCAAAGTTTGCTGCTTCAAGAATGGAACAAGAATTTCTGAATGATAATTGAACTTTTCGTTGGCAGAAAAATAAAAAAAAAAAAAATGTACTGAAAAGAAAATAAAACAAAAAGTAAAACTACTTTTTTATGAGAAGACAGACTCTTCGAAGCACTTTTAATATATGTTAAATGCTGCATAACTGTTTTAATTACTTTGAGTTATGTCGATGGAAAAGCAGAATAAAATACCATGAGAGTTTCTCTGAGTTGCATATAAGTTCTTTCTGAGTATAATGATATTTAAAGTTAGGCCAAAGATTTAAATGTACGTTAAATGCAGAAGAAGATATGTTATGTGTCTGTACAAAGAAATGTCTGCCTGTCTGTATGAACGCCTATATCTCAGAAACTATAAGAGCCGCAGTCAGCAAATTTTGCAACAATACTTTTAAATATAACAGGGTCCTAAAGCAAATGTTTAACTTTAGTCACGCGCTCACAAATTAATAATAAATACAATTTAAGCGAAATTCATAAGCTGTTAGATTTATTTAAGGAGTGTACAATAATTATTAAAACTCAAATTATTTGTAAATATATAATATTTTAAATATGATATATGATTTCATAAATATACAAGTTATTTATACAATCTTTAATTTTCAACTCAATTATTAAGTGATTCCTTCTACGTACAGATTTGAAATCATAAGTACTCTGTCTCTTTCTCTCCCTCTCTCTCTCTCTGTCGCCCTTTTGGCTGCACAGTGTGCTGGATTAATCACATTGCGCTTTAAAACGTTAATCATGGCAAGCGGCAGCGTGAAGCTTTTGAGCTTTGCAACGCTTTTAATTGAATTAAGCTGCGCTTTTGTCTACCCACCTCCCTCCCCCCCCCCTCCCCACCGCAGTGATGTTGGCAATAGGCAATTACGTATAATCGAATTGCGCCACGGCGATTTCGCGTTTGAAACAATAAATTGTTGCCTTGCATTGCTCTCTGAGGGGGGATTGAATTCTCCATAACCAGGGCCGGAGGTGAAGGAAGCCCACAAAATGCCAGAGGGATTCAGTCAATTTCAGTAACCTCTACCCCCCACCCCCCCGGGCTCTGGCAAACGAGCAACAAAAATGCAAATGCAAATTGAGCGTGTCGCTGTCGCTGTCGCTTTGCTGTCTGGTCGCCTCCCCCTCCCTGTCACAATCCACCCCGCACGCTGAAGGAACATTAAACTTAGCCCCGGCTTAAGCGCTTAAGCTCAACTTTCACTTAACCGCAGCAAAGCGTTAAAAGCATTCCCTATTAATGTCTAATTAAATGCAACGAGTGCCCCCATCCGGCGGGTACTCCCTCTTTTATTTTTGTTAAGTCTCCAAATAAAATTGCGAGACTCTACTTCATTTGCATTTTAGAGCTGGACATCCTGAGTGAGCTGTATATAGAGCGTGCACCCTGAAACGACAATCGGATGTATTACATTCAAGTGCCTCAAGTGGGATGACTCGTTTCCTGGTAAATCCTTCAGCTGTTTTTTCCACTCTCCCACTTCTTTTTTTACTGCAGTGGGGTGTGTTAAAGGTATAAGGGGCTACTGAAAATATATCAACTATCTACTACATGTGTCTTAAGATATCAACCAATTTTTTAATCATTATTATATATTTATATATACATATATTATAATATATTATTATTTTATTTTTTTATTTTTTTCCAATTATCAACTATATTTAGCATATATCTAGAACTCTTTCAATTTATTATTTCAATTTTTTTAATATATGTATATAAATTTAGTATTCATAAATCTACAATTTTTATAATTTATGCTACCTTTTTAGTCAACTACAGGGTACTTTATAGTCTAGACAGCTTTCTACTGGTTCTCTTGCATTTAAATTTGCCATGTTCGAGAAAAACAATTCGAGAGTTGGCAACTCCATTGCTCAGCTGTTGCATTTGTTAAATAAATTATCAGTTGTCATTAAAGGTGTTTCTCTCTCTCTCTCTTTCTCTCTCTCTTCTCTCTTTCTGCTTCATTCATGTCTGTGTCCTCTGCTGTCCCGAAGAAGTTGCCTTAATTTGTCACTCGGCTGCATTTGACAATTAAAAATTGCAATCAGCTGAGAACAAGACAGCTGCCAGAAGAAGCCTCAAGTAAAATATCATATTAAGTTCGTTCGCTGATGACGTTTCACTCTTGTATACCCTATAAAGGAAGTCGAGAGAGAGCGAGTATATAAAGTGGTTAAAAAAGAAATAATAAAAGAAAATGTGTAGCTGCTTTTATTAATAACAAATAGTCAAGTTTAGTAAGTCTTCTTTCTCTGTTTATCATAGGGTATTTCTCAGTTCATACAGTCTTGCTTTTTCCCTTGCTGAAGCAAATGAATCACAATAAAATTTAAAGACAAAAAAGGACTTTGCACTTCATATTAATTGTAGTCCGAAATATATCAGAGTTAAGATAGAACTGACATTCGCAGAGACGGAAAGTTAAATTACAAATCTCACTTAATACAGTTGCCAAACTTGAGTATACCTTATATGCATGATATTTTAAAATATTCTTTAATTTTTGTCATGCAAAAGTATTTCTTACTCTACCCACAGCTTGCCTAGATATAAATATGTCTAGGCGAATAATTGTGCGAATTCAGTTACTCTTTCCTCTTCCTTTGGCCTTAATTTGCGGGCCATTGTCGTAATGCCACACATGTAAATATCTGCACACACACACACATATATAGTACACACACACACACACACATGCGGACATGTACAAATGCCACCCTGTTAACAGTGCGTATACGCGTTAACATATTTGATTTGTATATTTCAATAGGCTGTGCGCCCCTCGCCTAAAACCCTGCCATTTGATGGGTTTATTATTGGGCAAATAAATTAAAATTGTTTACCTTTCAGCGTATCTATATGTCCACACGCCACAGACAGATATACATAGCAGCAGCACAGTCTTCCATCTCTCCCGAAACTCTCGCTCCAATTGCGGTTCCATGAGTGCGCGTATGTTGTGGCAACTTTATTTGCGCAAATTAATGGATAAATGTTGGCACACACACAACACGTATATCGTGTACCTATGTGTGTGTTGTTGTGTATAAAAACATATAAGTGGCATCTGTAGATATATTCACAGTAGCAGGAACAACATCAGCAATATGGCGATGGGGGGAGGAATGATTATAATAAAAGCAGACAGCACATTCGATGGCAAAACAAGTTGAAAAAATACGCATAAAAATAAACAATCGCATAAACAGAAAACATATAAATAATTTAGCAAACATATAGCTAAATTAGAAAATATGTTATAATAGAAAAGAAATATTAAAATGGAAAATTTATTTAATAAAATTTGGAGAAATACTTAATAATTATTAAACAAGCTTTTATACAAATTTTAAATTAGTGTTAATTTTAATACATATTATTATCATACATATTATCATCATATTAGTAAATATTTATATAAAAATCAATATTAAAATGGATATTGGTAGCTTAGTAATTTGCTGAAGAATATATAAATTTATACCTAAATAATTATAAAACATGTTTTTATGCAAATTTTAAATTAGTGTTAATTATAATATATATTTTGAAATTTTTCAAAACATTTTCAAGACATATTAGAGAGTTCCTGAGTTGCAGAATTCACTATAATTTCAAATATATATTCAACGTTTTTTAAAGTGTTTGAAAAACGAATTGTCGTTACTCAACACTGGTTGCAAACAGATTAATATCGCCAACGCTCGAAAGTAGGCAACGCCTCTCGCACACACACACACACACACACACACACACACAGTGAGTGTGATTGTGAAAGGAAATAAGCCAAACGCGAGGCGAGTGAAAGGCGGCAGCTCAATTGTCATACGAGCAAAGCCAGTGAGGAGCGGGGGGTGCCTAAAGGGAAATGGAAAATGGGAAATGCACGCACTACTCTACAGCGATGCCACTACAGTCGTTTGTTTGCTGTGTGTGTGTGTGTGGGGGTGTGTGTGTGTGTTCTCAACGCGTTGATTGTTCGATTCAAACATTTTGGCATGTTTTGGTGCGGATGCGTTTTCACTTTTCCCCCGAGTCTGCAGTGAAAATGTGTTAAATCCGCTATAAAAGCGGTTAACCGAGTAAACTGCAAATGCGAAATGCGGTTCACTTTGCATCGGTTCTGCTCGGTACGGTTGGGTTCGGTTTAGTTTGGTTTAGTTCGGTTCACTCCGGTTGGCAACTTGACAAGTGTTGATGGGTCACTGCGACCACACGCTGTGCAGGCTTGTAATGAATTTCAATGGAGTATATTGGGATTATATCATAGTAGTAGTAGGCGGCAGCATAGTCAAACAATTCAAATCAGGTTTATTTCTAATTGAGTACAAAACAACACCAAGTGAAATTTTTAGAAAGTATTTGAAAAAGTACAACCAAAATGTGTGACGATGAATTATTCTCGTATGTGCCGGAGGTCGAAGAGGTATGCATATTATAAAAAGTATATATATATGATAAGAAAGCCATATAAAAGACTGCATTTCAGAGCTATTCTGAAAAGGAGACAGAAGATGCTATGAAGTTCATGAAGGAGAACGATCTGCCAATGTCGGATATGTTTTATGCTCTCAAATACGTTCGCATATCGAATCGAGCTGTCGAGCTGGATGAACAATTCCAGCAGATACAAGAACGACTCAATAAGTTGCGTGATGAGGATATTCGAGTGGTTTCTCCGCCGCCAGGAGATTGGGATCCGAAATTGAGCAAATCGAACGATGAATCGAAAATTTGAAGGTTTTCTTTTATTGTTTTTTTTTTCTCTCTTTTATTTACAAGCTGAATAGGTAAAGGTTTGCATTGCAGAGTAAAGCGTCTTTAATCTTAACTCTTTCATTTATTATATATTTTTTCTAGCTGCCTGCAACTATTTCTTAAATTCGCATATTCTGTTTATGTTTCGGGGAGCGTGTCACGAGTCAAATAGATAAAATTTGATGCTAGATAAAAAGTACAACAAAGATGGGAGTGTTAGATTGGGTTTTGTAGAGAACTGGGTGCTTTCTCTCTCTCTCTCTCTCTCTCTCTCTCTGGCGAAATAGAATTGCATGCAATGCGAGAAGCGTGTGCAGACAAAGCAGCACAGTGGGAGGGAAAGAGAAGGAGGCAAACAAAATTATGTTTAAGGTTATATGCTATGCATAAGTAAATAAGCAGACAGTGTAGACAAAATAGACGGACAGACAGACAGACAGACAGACAGACAGACAGAGAGACAGATGGAGAGAGCAGAGCGTAGCTGCCTGGCAGACAGACTGTAAGGCAGGCAGGCAAGCGGAAACGGAAGTTCAAGTAGCAAAAGAAAGTGTCTAACTGGCTGTGTGTGTGTGTGTGTGTGCTGTATGCATGTGTATGTGACTTATGCAAGAGCCACAGGCACTTCCGACAATTGGCAAAACACAACAGAAAGGCAACCCACACAGAGTCAGGAGCGGATTAGCAAGAAGAAAGTAAAGCAATTAGTATAGGAAAAATATATAAAATAAAAATATAAAAATAATAAAAATATATACGGCACAGTTTGTAAATAATAAAATAATAAAAATATAAATAATATAATAATATAATATATTATATATTATATACTAAGTTTTTCTAAATTAGCTAGAAACCCAATAGAAAAAATGTAAAACTCTTGCAGCAAACTCAGTTTCTATACGCAGTTAACCTTGAGATGAGGCTGCAAATCCGCTCCTGATCACTGCTAGACGGAAGTCTAACCAGCATGCCAGACGGACGGATAGACGGACGGACGAGTGGGCGGGCGTACGGGGTAGGGAGAGCGAGTAGGGGCCAGGCCAAAGCCACAGGCCACGCTGCCTTGCACACGCGCCGAGCGAGATAAAACATTTGTATGCGCTGATAAGAACGCATCCACTTACTTTTGGTCGCACATGACCTGAATTTTTGTGCACTCCACACACACACAGACACATATATATATACATCCTCTCTCACACACACACACACACACGAAATGAAGAAAATGAAAAAGAAAAAACGGAACCAAGCTTGGCGTTTGAACTTGCACACGGAGCAGGCAAATGAAGAAATTTAAATTTTGATGCCGGCAAGGGCGACGGCAATCAGACGAAGATGGTCTCGATAGGGTAAGGTGCCCAAATATCCCATGTGAAGTGAGAACGAGGCGAGGCAATTAAGGGCAGCATGTACTGGAAAGCGGATTTCAGTCTACGTAAATTGAAATCAAGTAAAAAAATGCAAAAAGGAGTAGAAGCAGAAGAAGAAGTTGTGCTTGATATATAAGATATATGCAGGGATTAAAAAAAAGTAGATATTTTAATTTTTAATTTAATGATACTTCCAAGTATAGCAGCACAAGAAAAGATGATTATTATAGTATTAGTATTATATTTATTTATATATAAATGGCAAGAAAACTAAGTATATTTATAATATTTTTGTTATCATATTAATTTATATTGGTTCTGCGATTTCTACGTAACGGAACTTTGATAAATATTATATTATTATATATTAGGTTAGGTTATATATTATATTTTCTCTTCTACAACTTAGGATCGCCTGTTGCGTATAGAGTATCTCATAGCTTATCCCTTTATCTCTTGAACTGTGTTATGGGGGCAACATTAACATGCGGCACCATGGCCCATCGAGTCGGGCTTGTCTGCCCGACTAACTGTCTGTGAGTAGTAAAAATGGCCAAAAAAAAAAAAAGAAGAGATACCCTGCTTGCTTTTTTTTCTAAAGTTCCAGTTCAGTTACACGAAATTTGAACGGAAATACGAAAATGAAAGATTCGTATCTGAAAAGTTAGAGCGAGATTGATGTGTGCACAGCAGCAGCAGCAGCAGCTGGCCTGCAGCGGCTCTTTGCCTCTCTTTCTCTCTTTATCTATCTCTCTTTCCTCTCTCTCTCTCTTTCTCCCTCTCTTGCCGTCAAACACACGCCTTCACATGACTCCAAAAAAGCAAGAAGAAACGCCGAAAAAATCGAACCGCCCGCAGCACTCAAATGTGGTGTGCTCTGTCTGTCCTGCTTCTTGCTCTCTCTTTCTCTTCTTCTCTCACTCTGTCTACGAGTGAGTGCAACCCTTGTAGGAAAATAGGATTTGCTTGCAAATTTTCGCAAAGGGTATGAAGAATAGGGTGACCATGTGCGTCTGTGGATGCGAATTCGCTCTGCTCGTTTTGTTTGTTTGACACTTGCGTGGTTAGTGATTGTCCATATTATGTGACACACTGTGTGACAGACGACCCTATAGAGAGAGAGAGAGAGTGAGAGAGAGAGCAAGAGTCTGGGTTGGTGCTGCATCAGCGCTGAGTTGGCAACTTGGCGACTTAAAGCACTGTGAAAGCTGTCAAAATTCCAGTCTGATTGCCTACAGGCTGCCGGGTTGCTCATGCCCAGCCGCACATAATTGACAGCACTGTGAGGCAGAGAGAGAGTGAGAGAGAGAGAGAGAGAGAGAGAGAGGAAGAGAGAGAGATGGAACAGGTGTCTCCTAGGCAGTCAGGATAGACAAAGTGAGCAGGTAAAAGATATTTGACTAGATAAATGAAGCATGTAGACTGCCAATGGAAATGCAAATAGTCTGTAGGCTTTTTATAATGAGTAAGCAAATAAAACGATCCATTTTCATGTAATATATAATAAAACTGAGTCTTTAGAAATAACTACTAAGGAAGTTGAACTGATTTGTAGGCAAGAAAATATTATAAACCTGGGAATTTTATTTTCTTTCTGAGCTGTGATGTATATCTAAATAGAAATAAATAAAGAAAATAAAATTTAACAATAAATATTATAGAAAGAGACTCAAGAATAATTAGTTTACTAAGATATATCATTAGCTTTCATATATTATATATTTTCTATCTCTTTACTTTGCGAAAATCATATACCAGTTATTTTTATCCTTTAGCTATCGATTTCCAAGTTGTTTAGACTTCTATTCTTCTATGTTGAAACCTTTTTCATCTCAAGTATTAATAGTTTGATTCTTTGGGGAATACAGCTTCTAAAATCCACTAACAAGCTTTGCTTGTAGACCAAAGTGTAGAGTTGCCATTCGAGTCTGAAATAAGGCGGCAACTCTTTGCAGGCCTCCATAAATTGTAATAGCAAATACAAGCTAAGCCAAACTGGATGCAAAAGGGCTCGGTTCTGTCTCTCTCTCTCTCTCCCTCTCTTTCTCTAACTCCTTCTCCCTCTGCCAGTCAATGCAAAACAGACAACGGAAATTCTTGAGATTTATGGCGGCTGGCAAAAAGGGGCGTCTCTCTCAATATTTATTTGCAAAATAGTAAGTTGAGGCAAGTTTACAAATTTCGAACTCGGTCCCCTTCCCCCGCCCTCTATCCAGTAAAAAAGGATATTACATATCCTGTTCCTAGTCGTGTAAACGGCATTATAGATTGAATATTTTTGCTGAACTCCAAGGCAGAGTGTGATTTACGTTGTTTCTGGTACTTCCTGTACTCTTTTATTTCTTTTTTTCTTTGTCTTTTGTGCGGTATTTCAAGTACACAACATGCAGCCTCCTCCAAGGCAGCGTCTGCTGTGTCTGAGTTATGTATAGACTATTAGAGGCTTAGTAGAGTCCCCTTACTGGAGTCTGGTAGCACTTCCGCTACGACTACGTGCAAGCTGCGCTTTTTCACACACTTTGCCTCGTCATGGCTCGTGATTATTGCCATTATGGAATGAAAACGAAAGCTGCGGTTGAACTCTGCCCCCTCCTGCCCCGACTCTGCCCCTGCTGTCTCAAGTGACTATTCACAGGGCTGAAGATTTATTGAATGTGCGCGATGAGGCTGCTCGCTCGTTCTCTCTACGCTTCTTCTGCTCTTTGGCATCGTGTATTGAGTGTTTATTTATTTTCAAGCATCATAAAAAATACAGAAGCAGACAGCAGGCAGCAGGCAGGCAGCAGACAGCAGTTATGGCTGCCACACACACACACACAGACACAGTGATATTTTCACAGAAGCAGCTGCAATTTTTACGCCATTTTGTGTTGTGCCCCAAGCCCGGAGCCAAAGTGTAATTTGTGGTCCTGGGGGCAACTTTGTCTATTGCCCTTGTATGGCAATTGCTGTTGCTCTTAAACTTGTTGTTGTTGTTTAAATTGTTGTTGTTGTTTTAGTTGTTGTTGTTGTTGTAGTTGTTGCTGTTTAATGAAGCATTCACGCTGAAGTAGCTGTTGCAATTTTTATTTCGTTTGCCGCGGTCAATGAACATTGGAAATGTGTTAAGTGCCATCGCTTCTACTTAATTGTCTACAACTTTGCTGAAATGGTCCTTAATGAAGTGTTAAACGCACCCAGAGCAGTTGCTTGTGCCTACCCCCCTACCCCCTTCCCTCTCTAATGTTATTAATGTTTTGTTGCAGACTAGTAAATCGTTACTATTCTGCTGAACTGCGCTGTCGTCAGCGTAGTGGAGGGGCTGCCCTATATTTACAGGGTATCTACAGTTTGTTGGCAATTTTTGGTTTCCCCAAATTGCCATAGCTTGGGGTGTCGAGGGCATTTCGCGCGCGCCTCATTACTGTCATCATTTTGTCGACTCTCTCGACCCACGACATGCTGCACAAAGTCCGACAGCATTAGCTGCTCCACAAACCACACACACACATACACACATTTTATATATATTACGTATACGTAACGTACAACTGGGCGTGCTTTTTGCCTTTGCAACATTTTTTATACATATTGCATATATATATATGTGCCATATATGTATTTTTCATAAACTGCAAATTTAGGTCAGTACCACAGGGTATACTACACATAGTAAGGGTACACTGGGGACCAAAGGGGTGTCTGGCGTTTTCCAGCAGCGGTCAATGTACGCGGTCGCGACGTCAAAGCGTCATCAAAATGAATATGCGCATACTTGCTGCGGAAATATTAAGCATACGCCGTGTGTGCCGCATCGCGTGGCGTGTTGTGGCCTAAGTCAGCGGAACAAGCGCCAAGAAATCAGTAACAGTTTACAAAACTGAATTTTATAGTGGCACAAAATGGGTATATAAATATTTTTAGAAACTTATTTTCAATTTTGGATAATTAAAAGAAATTATTATAAGTAAATTGCAGCATTAAATAAATTCTTTATTATTTTATTTATTTTATTGTTCACTGCAATCATACTTATTTGCACTCCTCAGAAATCTTTTTAATATTTTTAAAAATACTATAAAGTTTTAAATATAATAATAAATTATTTAAATTAAATTAAAGTATTAAAATATATATATTTTATTTATATAATTTTTTAGAGCTCAACAACCTCATTAGTTTTGCTTAAAAATTCTTCAAGCACACCCACTGTACCTACATGTACGTATGTGTGGCACACACACCTACACACACACAGCAACGTTTATATGACCTGTGGTCTTCTGTGCGCCCCCATCCCCCTTCGCCGCACACGGCCCCAAAGTATGATTGCGTGCCTAAGCGCCATCTTACGGTTGATAGCTTCATTACAGTCCTGTTGTTGCTTATTACCCGTTAGTTTCTTTTGCCCTTGTTGCCGTTGCCGTTGCTGTTGCTGTTGGTGGCATGTTGCAAGTGCTGATTACGGCGTGGCGTCAATGCGAGTGACTGCAACATGCGCTGCTGCTGCTGTTGCCTCTTTATGGCCGCCTTGTTGCAGTCAACTGGATTTTTCTAATTTTACTTAAAGTGCTGCTGCCTCTCTACCCCTCTCTCTCTTTCTCTCTCCTTTTCTCTCTCTCGCTGCTCTCTGCTTCCCTGCCTAATTCCTAAATTGCCCAGCTGAGTTCGCCGCGTTAGCGTTTGCTTGTTAACCAGTGAAAGTTGCTATAAGGCGACGAGTGTTATGTGCCCGCTTAAGATGGCGAAATTATGATTGGCGTAACGGGACTCCACCTTTAAGCAGTGCACACCATTTAGCTGGAGAGCGGAAATCCAAAGTGTTTCGCTTGAGAGTGGAGGACCCGCTGCAGCTGGGCCCGTGACTGAGGGAACCTTGAGAATTCTTTCTTGGTTGCATGGTAGTGACTAATACATTATATAGGGAAGTATTTAGGCATATATTTTATAGCTGCTACTGCCTAATATCAGTCTGTTTTTTAGATAAGTCTCAATAGTTTTATAGCTGCCTCTTCCTAGATCAAATTCTTGGAGTTACTTCCCTGTAACTATATTTTTAGACAGTTTAATAAATTAGGAAAACTTTAACTATTTTATAGCTACATAAATCTCTCATCCACAGTCACCCCTTAAATCTCTTACTATATCATTTTCTGTCAACTGTAGCACACCCTCTTAAAAATCACTGTCAATTCACTGTCCTTTTATATGATTTGCCGCCTCAAGCCACAGCTGGTTATCATCCTTCCCTATATCATGCCAATCCAAACAACAGCCGTGCTCAGTTCCGTTTTTTTTCTTCCTTTTTTTAATACGTGTCACTAACCTGAAGCTTTCAATATTGCAATATTGAAATGTCAGTGAAATGTTGTCGTGTTGTTTATGCATTACGAATTCTACAGTTTTCCTTTCCCCCCATTCTGAGTTCTGCGAGTGTCTGCGAATAATTCAATTGAAAAGGAACACGCAAGGAAACCCGAGACTGTCAGAGAGGGAGAGGGAGGGAGGACGCTTGCAGCAGGTGTGATTGAAGGCAAAAAAAAGAAGTCAAAATAATATGAAATATTACGAATCACCCGAATTGCTGCGGAGCAAATGAAGCAAACTCAGGGGCGGCTTGACTTCTTGACTTTGCATTTCAAGTGCGGTCAAGCACAGCTCCAATAATATTTGGGCAGCAGAGCAGGAAGAGAAGAGAGGGGGGGTGGGAAAAGCATTTTCCATGTTGTTCACTGCGTAAGCAAAAAGATTTTCATTCAAGTGAATTTCAATTGTTATCGGAACAGCAGACGCAGCAGAGATAACTTGGGTTCGGTTCGGTACAGTTTGGGGGTAGCTTATCATAAGCAATAAATGCTAATGGATGTGCACTGGCCACAGGGGATGCTCCTTGGGGATGGCGACCATTAGTTGCATTCCCCTGCCCTATGTAGAGCAGCGTCAACAATAATTTCAACCATCACCCCGCATATCACTCACCCCCCCCCCTGAACAAAAGGTGACAAAAGATATCGCAATTTTATGAGTAATCCCAACACTCTTTTTAACCGAAGTGGGGTAGGATGGAAGGGGGTATGGGCAGGGAGGGGAAAAAGCTGCTGACAAGGACATGCACTGATTACACACTCTCTCACTCTCTTTCTCTTCCTCTCAGACTGCGATTATGCCCAGCAATGGTAATAAAATTCTCACTTCTGGATAGATTTTTGCATTGTCGTTAGTGTAGATAATGTCTGTGGTGGGTGGGGGGGGGGAGGGGGGGGATTCCCTGCCCCTGTGCAGCCGCTTTCATTGTTTGTCAGCGTCTGTCTGGCTGCGGATGCTGCGGATGTTGTTGTGAGTCATATTAAAAAGTAACGAGCAAAATATTATGAAGCCAGACAAAGGCATTTCCGGGCACACAGGGCGGGGGAGGAGGAGGGGAGAGGGCGGGCCAAAAGCCAGAAGAGCCTCCAATATTGGATTCACACGTTCTGCTCTCGGCGCGTAGGTTGTGCCTCATGCAGCATGGCAAACCTGGGAAGGGCAGGGGAGGGCACAAACATGGTTGTTTGTAGTTGTTGCTGCTGCTGCTGTTGTTGTTGCTGCTGTTGTTGCCCTTTTGCCCAGCAGCAACACGATGTGGCAGAGCAAAGCAAAGCCCGCCATCATATCATATTATATTGTATTTTTAGACCAGACAAGTCTGCATTGCTGCATGTGCCATGTTCCCTGTCTAGTCTGGTCGAGTCGGGTCTGTCGTGGTCTGTTCCTGCTCCTCTTCCCGCCTCTCCCCCTGTGATGTTGTTGTGCCATTATTAATAACCATAACTCAAATCTATTGCCGCTTTACTGCTCATTGAATCCTGTTTATGATGCTGCTTTCGTCAGTTTTTCTTGCGGCTAAAAAGTTTTGATTTGACCGCGACCCTCTAGATAAATATATTGCTTAGCAGGGCAAGCCCAGCAGAGGGGGACAGCTATATGATATGACTTTAAGATGACTATGCCGCTTTGTTGATTTAAAAGAAATATGCTTTAAAAAGCTGAGAAATCTTTAAAAATTATTTAAGATTTTAGCTATAGTTTTGGCTTATTTAGAGGGATTTTATTTAGCATATTTTATTATACTGAAACTAATATTTAAATATTTTATTTTCAAATTTTTCACATAAACTAAAATAAGTATGTGCCGTAGGCGGTGTTCAGTTGGGTAAACTATCTATTTATTTTTAAAAACGACCTATTTCTTTTTAAAAACGACCTATTTCTGCTTAAAAACAACCTATTCCTCGTAAAAAGTCCTATTACAGTTTAAAAACGATCTATTCCTAAGGCTAAACAACCTATTTCTATATAAAAATGATCTATTTCTGTACTTGTATATAAACGATCTTTTCCTCGTAAAAACGAACTATTTTAGTTTAAAAACGACCTATTCCTATAGGCAAAACGACCTATTTCATATTAACTGAGTACAGTTTCTTTCCCGTTTTTATCAGCTTCGTCTCATCATAATACAAGTAGTTTGCTCTCTCCTCTAGTTTTATCTCTCTGATTTTAAAGAACTTGTCCCCTTCTCAAACAGAGAAAACTCTTCTTCTGTTCGTAACGCTATCGCAAAGAAAATCCCTTAGGGAAAACTTGGTGAAAAGAGCAGCTTGAAGCGCAATTTGAGTTCGCTTTGCTCAGTTAGACCAACTGTCGGCATTTGGCTTATCATTCAAAGCTTCAGTTTTGATATGCGATGCAACGGGAACTGGAACTGGAACTGGCCTTTGCGCTAAGTTTTAATTGTGCTCATATCTCAAGAACCCCTTGAAGAGCCCCGTCAAGTCGCCCCTGCTCGCAGTTCAAACTTTGTGTGTGGCGCAAACTTTTTTGGGAGGGGGGCAGGCACACACACACACACACACAGGCACAAATTGCTCAACAATCCATGTTGCCATTTTACAACACTTGAAATTTCTTTGGACATTTGCTTTGGCTTAGAACCGGCTTGATGTTGACTTTTACTTTAGCAAATGGCAAAGCCAGCGAAGAGCGAGAACGGACCCGGTTCGTATAATTTCAATGCGCACTGTCGTAAATAGCCAAGAAGAAGAAGAAGAAGATGCAGCAGAAGAAAAGCAGAAGCTGAGATGAGTATTTTCTTAATTTTCTTGCGCTTCCTGCACTACGAAAGTTTTGCGAGAGAGTTTTCCCAGCAGCAGCGGCAGCGGCAGCAGCTTTTCCGTTTGTCACGACAGACAAGACACCCCAACATTAAAGTATTATGCAAGCGTATTAATGCACTCAACGCAAGACTGACAGCAGCAGCCGGGGAAAGGGAGGGGGGGATGAAAAGTGACCGGCTGATAAGCTGCAAGTCAAGTCCGAACTCGAGACTCGGACTCGGACTCGGTGCAGGAATCGGAATTGGATTCGCACTGCCAGCCAGGACTTTTGAGCACTCACACACAGCGTGTGTTGCACGGCCAAAGAAAAACAAACAAACAAAAGCAACGTTAGAGAGTGCTTGACTGTTAAATACCCTATACACTACAATAATTTTAAATTTAAAACATTCAGCAAACATTTGAAAGCTTTTAAATATTGTACACTACACGCATGTTTATTCTAGCTTTAAAATTACATTTTCAATTCTTTTTTTTTTTTGATTTAGGCTTGCGTAATTTAATTCTTAAATATTCTAAATTCTGCGTGCTACTATAAGACATATTGTCAGTGAATTTGATAGCCCTAGCTCTTGTAGTCTCCGAGATCTAACTGTTCATACAGACAAACTGACGTAGAAGACACGGAATACCCTTCTAGCCTATGTCTAGCGGGTATCAAAACAAACTGTGTGTGTGGAGGGGGAAAAATTGCATAAACTTTTCACCCAGCCAGCAGGAAATGCTGCGTATCTTAGGAGGAGGAGGAGGAGCAGGAGGAGGAGGAGGAGGAGCTGCTGCCAGCTGTCACTTGCCATGGCCAGCAGCTCTGAGCTTGTTTTAAATTCTGCGCTCTCTGCATTAGTTTTTTGCTGCCGCGATAAATGCAATTTAATTCAATTAACCAAATCGAATCTCAAGTGAATCCAATTCTCCAGAGAGCCTGTCTAGTCGCTCCTATGTCCTGTCAGCTGTCAAATTGAATTCCAGCACATTATGCCCAATGGCGCAGAACAGAAGAGTAGAGGAGTCCCAGCTCATCGAGTATGGTATATCAGGCACTGCGTCTCGTCTCCCCAGTGTATTTCCATTTGACACCATAACTGATGATGCCCAGGCTCAAAGACGATGCCGGACAAGTCCCCTCCCCCTCCTGCTATCCCCTCTCTCTCTCTCTCTCTCTGCATTAAACGTTTGCCCATTAACATGATGTATGATGCGGGTCCAGAACACAGCCCATGCCAACCATTAGCCACAGAAATTGCCACTTAATGGCAGCGGGGCAGCAACCGCCAGCGGCGTCCACAGCGTGCGTGTGTGTGTGTGTGTGTGTGTGCCTCATCGAACTCCTTGAAGTCTGGGCAGGCACACGCGAGTTTCAATCAGACAGACCACCTCATCCGACTTCTTCCCACTCACCTGGCGCGTAATCAAGTCATGCTCAAACAATTGCAGTTACGCCCCACATACAAACACACTCTCAAGCACACACATACACACCCCCCAGATGGAGACGTAGTACCTCCATCGCACACACACACAATGAAAACACATTGTGCAAACACTTTAGCGCGCGATATTCATACACAATTTGCACAGGCCCGCTAAGTTTTTGAGCTGTTTCCACTGTACACGAAAGTAGTGAAAATGTAAATAAATGGAAAATACTTGAAAAATACTGAAAAAGGTTTTTAAAATACCTACATATGTGTGATATTAAAAAAAAAAACTATAAACAATTTATAGACACGCCTAATTAATAATCGAAAAAAAAATAAAAGAGTATAAAAAAGGAAAATTTAGAGAAAGCGATAAAATGATAAAACAATAAGTTGATAAACCGATAGATATGATATTTGAGAATATGATATAATAATGCTATTATGTTAGTTTCTAGGTTGATATAATAGAGTATATATATAAATAAGTGTACAAAATGGAAAATACTAAAAAAAAATACTGAAAAAAGTTTCCAAAATACCTATATGTAGTATTTAAAAAATTATAAAACAATTTATAGACACGCCTAATTAATAATCGAAAAAATTGAAAGCGTATAAAAAGGAAAATTTAGAGAAAGTGATAAAGGGATTTTTATCATTATAAAACAATAAGTTAATAAACCAAAAGATATGATATTTGAGAATATGATATGATAATGCTAATATGTTAGTTTGATATAACAGAATTTATATAGATATAAATTGCTTTAATTAAAATGAAAGCTTAATTAGTAAATAAATAAATCGATAGATTGTCTAATATATGATAGAATTATTAGATTTATTGATAATAATAATAATAAATAAATAATAAATTTATTGCAAAATATTAAATTTAGAGATGAAGTAAAAATTTCGAATTATTAAAAAAATTCGACAATAAATTTAAAGTTTTTTTTTTTCAAAGAGTTAATGAGCTTACAAAATATTTAATTTAAGTGCAATAAATATTTCAGCAAATTTTTCAAATAATATAAACAATTTTGCTGCTGCTACGCAGTGGAAACACATCAATCTGCAGAGTCTTCAAGTGTTGCCTGCCATCATCGTGCTCGGCTTTTCTTCCGAATAATGTAAGCGTAAAACCAAATGCACTAAGAGCATTTCAAGTGCGGCAATGAGGAGTGTGTGGAGTGTGTGAGTGGGTGGATGGGGTGAACACCCCCCCCCACCCCCTTTAGAATGACGGTTATGGTTATGCGAGTAAATAGAGAAGTCGGCAAGGGGCTGAAGGGGGAGGAACTCGAGAGACAGCCTTTCAATCACTTAAATTCGCTGAGGTGAGTAAGGAGGCCGCAGACCCGAAACACTTGAGAGGTCCAAAGGTTGCGTGACGTGTTGAGGGTGTGTGTGTTGTGTGTGTGTGTGTGTGTGTGTGCACGGGTGTGTGTGTGCTCTACTTCGCGACTTGTTTGAGTGAGTGTGTCATTTATTGTGTATTTATTTGACAAGCGCATGCAGTGCAGACACATGAGACAGAAAAAGGGAGAAAGAGACAGGCAGACAGAAAGAGAGAGAGAGAGGGAAGCAGGCGTGTCAGTCTGCTTTCGTCACCGGGTTTAAATGTTAAATGATTCAACATATACTTTCGTATATTTTTGCAATTTTTCTCGCTAGACCTTTGTGGCTAAGATTCTTTTACTTTACTTTTCCGTATCATTTTGGGGTCCCTTATCAGGGGCCAACGTGGCTTCAACTGGTACCCACCATTAGTTAATGTCGCCAGGGCGTCTATGTGGATTCCCCCCTCCCTTTTGTTTTACTTTAAGTTTGATTTATGTCTCTGGCCGCTGACTCAGCTGTGCCTCGTCGGGATTCGCAGCTGCTCAAGAAACTGTTTAATGCCCACAAAAAGTTGTTGCTTTTTTCTCTTTCTTTTTAACCCGCACTTTAAAAGAAATATATATTTTTTTTAAAAAAAAAAAAAAAATAAAAGGAAGAAGGGGAAA
Organism: Zaprionus tsacasi; assembly: GCA_018904105.1. Classification (NCBI taxonomy): domain Eukaryota; kingdom Metazoa; phylum Arthropoda; class Insecta; order Diptera; family Drosophilidae; genus Zaprionus; species Zaprionus tsacasi. Next base: position 1,453,406 of record JAEIFR010000262.1, on the reverse strand, counting down.
TTTCCGACCCCATAAAATATATATATTCTTAATCAGTATAACAGCCGAGTCGATATAGCCATGTCCGTCTGTCCGTCTGTCCGTCTGTCCGTCTGTCTGTCCGTCCGTCCGTGTGAACACCTGGATCCAGCTATTATAAGAGCTAGAGCTACCAAATTTTGTGACAATATGTGTTATTACTGCACGCTTATCAAGTTTATTTTAGATTTTGGCCACGCCTACCCGCCCTATAAATTGAAAAAATGGACTTCAGCCAATATTAGCTCTACAGTAACAGTTTTTAATATACGTTATAAATACCATCTTCGGACGTTTCATGAAAATTCAGTAAGATTGACATAAATATGGAAGATATTAAAGAAATAGTAGTGCCATGACCACGTTTTTTCTGCTTTATTATGTTAGATATGCAAGATATGCAGGTTCAACTCCGGTGGCAAGCACTTTTTCAATTATATGTATTTCACGATCATTATTGCAATTTTATAATAAAGGCATAGAAGGTCAGTGGCTGAGTGGATGGTCGTTGACTGCAAAGGTTCGAATCCAACTCGGTCGAATCTAGTGGATTTTCGAAATTTACTTTTTCAAGTACTTAAAATATTTTAAGTTTAGTATTAAATGCATTTGATTAAAAATATTTTTTGGGAAGTGAGTTGGTATTAGTTTTTGTCCTGGACGACAAGCTGAATAGTCTCATAATGCAACTTGCCGGCTAAATTTATAATGTGCTAATGGCGGAGTGGTTATAGTTGCGAACTGCATATTACAAGCTTTTTTAGGTCCACGGCTCGAATCCAACAGGGGCATACATTTTTTTGTTTTTTCTTTTGGTTTTATTTTTAATTTTTTTTTTTTAGCATTATGCTACATCTTCTTTTAAATTCGATGATAACTATAAGGCGAGTTAGAAAAACAAATTTGAGACTGTCAGATGTGTTTTTGCAAAGTTGTAGCATACCACAGTCGGGCGAACTCGACTGTAGCCTTCGACTTGTTTTTTTTTTTCTTTGCCTGGTCCTTTCATGTCACTTGTTTCGGAATTAGTTTAGCCAAGTTCTACGTGTTTTTCTCTTCTTTATCTTATTTTTTTTGGTCTTTGTGCACATGTGATTTTGATTAAAAAGCACAATAGAAATTAAAATGGAAAGGTGATTTATTTTCGGGCCAAGAACTACGGAGCCCTCCCCAACATACTTGTCCACTATAGATTTAACGGCTATACAAAATAAAAATGAAAAAAAATAGCTGTCGAATGGCAGCAATACAACGTTTCATTCATTCATCAATCAGAGCGTGGCATTCCATGAAAAATGTCAGCGCGAAAAGTCAAATAAAAAATTGAAGCAGGTGCTTGCGAGAACGACTAGCAAATGCCCTGTAGAGGTAAAAAGAAATTAAATAAAAAAAATTTAATAAAAGCACATTAATAAATAGAAATAAATGTCTGCTTTATAGGGATTTCAATAGCTTTAGTGTTGAATGAGTAATTTTGATCTTAAAGCAAAAAAAAATGTAACCTTTTTATTTAAATTGAAAGCGCAAATAATTCGGCATCGAAAACGCGCCTGAAAGCTTTAAAACGCGGCTCAAAACTCATCTAACTATTTTACAAAGCTGCATATCATCTTTTCAAAGTAACTACTATTATATTTTGGCTAAGAAAAAAGTCATGCTAATGCCGAGTTTTATGCTACTTATATCCCTCATTTCTGCTCATGAAATTCCCTTTATGTCATGTAGATATTTCCAACTACGCCCGCTTCAGTAAATTGCGAAAGAGCTTTTTATTTTACGCTTTTTGAAGATTGTCAAGTCACTTTTCAGTGGTTGCCAGGCAGGAGCAGGAGCTGGAGCAGGAGAGGATTCGCCGTACAGCAATCAATATTGATTGCATAATGAATGACAATCAATGCTGCGTTTGACACTTTCCCCACACTCACACTAGCTGTCCCCCTCTCTCTCTCCCTATCTCTCTCTCGCTCTCAAATTAGTTTAAAGCCAACTACAAGCCACAAAAAAGGGCATTCTAATTGCATTTAGTGCCGAACTCGTAGCATTTCTAAAGGTTCAATTGCCGGCGCAATGCAAAAGATCCCAACAGCGATGATTCAATTGACATTCTAAGCGGGCAGACAGGCAGACAGAGAGACGGACAGACAGGCAGGCAGAAAGGCAGACAGAGAGACAGACAGGCGGGGGAGGTAGAGATAGACAGACAGAAAGCGGATGTTGATCCGCGTGCTCACATCCACATCCGCATCCTGCTCTTTCCGCTGTTCTGTCTCTGTCTCTCTCCCCTCTCTCTCCCCCTCTCTCTCTCTCGCTCTAGCTGCCATGTTCTCTGTCCCCCTCCGTGTTGCTGCTGCTGTTGTTGGGACAGACCAGTGGCAGCCTCTGCCTCAGCCAGCTGCAGTTGTCCAGTCAGTCAGCCGCACAATGACCGCCACTTGGCTGAGTTGACGTTGCGACAGTTGCTACTCGAGCTGGCTCCTCCAGGCGCGCCCCTCCCTGCCAGCTGCCCCTCCCTCTAGTTACAGCAGCGCCATTTTTTGTTAACTTTTGACTGTGTCTGTGTGTGTGTGTGTTGCATTGTTTCGTTTTGTTGCATTTGGTTTTATTATGTTTGCCAGCGTTGCGCCATTTTAGTTCCCTTTTTCGTGTGCTACCTGCTGCCAGTTAGCCAACACTGCCAGCGGGTAGCATCACTATAAGAAAAAACTGTACTACACACAAGTGTTCCTACAAAATATCCTATATTATCGATACCAAACTATTGGTAATATTTATTTTACTAAACTATTTATTTATTTCTTTGATTTTCGCTTAACAAAAATAATTCAAAAACCATCGATAGTTAAAAAAAAAGAATTGTTGTGTAAAAAAAATTATAAAATAATAAAATATATCGAATATAAATATAAAATATATAAATGACATAGAAATAAATGTATAGATTTCTTGAAAAATTGAGAAATACATCAAAAACAGTCTATAAATTTTGTAAAATTTTTTTGAATATAGAAAATAATGCAGTAAACTAATTCCTAGGCACTCTAAAGGGTATTTGCTATTCCTCTAGCCATTTGGTACTTTCTACGCTGTGCATCACTCAATCGAGAGCGCAGTCTTTCAGTCTCTGTATGCTTGTTTGTGTGTGTGTGTGTTATACTCTAAATTGAACATATTTCCGTTCGATTTTGTTTCTTTTTGGGGTTCAGTTGCACTTCCCCCATACGCCGTCTATCAACGGGGTATTCATTTCCTGTTCGCAACGGTCTCTGAGACTCTTGAGTGAGTCGAGGCAACTGAAGCACCCATCGAGTGCATTGTGAATGGGCTGCTTTAATGGCAAAACATTTGTTCGAAGGGTTCCAGCGCTTTAAGCTGACTTTGTTCCATTAAAAATTCAAGCGAATAGTTTATAATATAAAAAAAATAAATTAATTGCGCAAAAATTGTTTGATCTGCCCTTTTTGCACGTTCTCTCTTTGTGCAGGTTTTTTCTTTGCAATCTTTTGTTTCCCTTTTTATTCTAGTTGGTTTTTTTTTGTATCTCAATTATTTCAATTATAATTGCTATGAAAATGCTTGTCTTTTTTTGTGCTTTTTGTTTTGCTTTCATCAATTTTTCAAGTTTTCCATCAAGTTATTTACTGAAAATAAGTTTGATTAATTTTTATTGCATTTTTCATGCAATTCAGACAATTATGAATAGAGCTGCAGGCTCTGTTTGTTCTACTATATTCTCGAAGTTTATATAATATTGTCATGTGACAAATTAGTTTTGAGTTTATAAAAGGAATATGGGATCACAATGAGTTGGGTAATTGGAAATTGAGTAGAGTTTTGCATATAAATTGATATTAATAAAGGTTTATTACTTTGTATAAAGAATTAGAGTTGCACTTGATTACAAATGCTTTATACAACATTGAAAAATGATAAACAAAATTATACTTCGATGTAATCCATCTTAACTTTACTATATTATGCAGATTTATGTTGATTTTGCATTCAAAAAACTTGAAGTTTTTTCAACATTTGGTTAAAAAACCAGGGTTGGCATACGCCATGTTTATGCGATGTTTTTACCAACCCAACTTGGCCAGAATGTACTATTGCTTGGGGTATTTGTTACCTTCACGGTACATTAAACACACAGTGCGGTGCGGGTAAATTAAACATTGCACGGTGTATCTGGCAACTCTAGACAAAAAAAAAAAAAAAACAACAATCTGTGCAATCTGTGCGCTATATAAAGCAGCGTGTTATATAAACTTTCATTCTGCCAGGGTCAGCGCTTTCGCTTTTTTTTACACACACACACACACAGTTTCTTTTTGTTATTGTTTTGTGTGTGTGTGTGTGCTACGCGCTACATAAAATAAATATTTTAACAAGTGTTATTTTAATTGCGTGCACTGTGGCATGCACAACCACTGTGCAGCTGTGCGTGTGTGTGTGTGTGTGTGTGTGGGTGTCATTGTTGTTATTCCATGCCTGCACAGTGGTTTCTCTTATTGTTGTTGTTGTTTCAGTGTATTTATATGGGAATATGGTATGGTATGCAACGCATTTGCATGCAAGAATTTCCGTAACTCTGCAAGAGACGCGCGTGTGGGCGCATAACTTAAGGCGTGGCAGTTGAATTCGCTGTGGAAAAAGGAAGAGGAAGGGGCTGGGTGCCACGTCAGTTAATATTGCATATTCATGCGCTGATTTCCACCTTATCTGATTAACACGTCCCCCCCCCCACACACACACACACTTCGATCGTTGCTGCGCCCCAATTTAATTTGCCAACGACGGGCAGCATGAAGGGGGGGTGGGGTGTGGCGAGAAAAAACTTTTCACTTTGTCACCTTTTTCCAGCAAGTGGAAGGAGGCGTAGCTGGGACTGGGACTGGGACTGGCTGCATAAATCAATTCAATTTGTAATAAATTTCAAACTTTTCATTTTATATTAATTTTTATGCCAGCAACGGGCTGGGTTGTTGGGGCTCTTCGTGGCGCTGGCGCTGCCTGCCTGCGAAAGAAATCAATTTTATTATAATAAAATAAGTGCAAGAAAAGTTGCGGCTGCTCTCGGGGTTAGTTTATCGTCGGGCGCGGTCCAAGCAGCTCTGCTCTGCTCTGCTCCACTTTAGCCAGGCTCCTCTGCCTTCACATTTTTCCCTTCGCTTTTTACTCGTGACGCATACGCCACGTGGTCCGCTGTCGCCTCTGCCTTTGTCTGCTCTGCTGCAGCTTAACAAATTGACTTTCTCCGGCCGCGACGCGCCTTAGTTTTTTTCTCTTCTCTTTTTTGTTGCATACTTACGTGCGCCGAGCCTCAGGCTGGACAAGAGAGAGAGAGAGAGAGAGAAGGTTCTTTCTTGTGCTTTTTATTATGATTATCATTTGAGTTATTGCTGCAGGCAGCCGCAGTATCAGCACCAGCAGCAGCCAGGACACCCTCTCTGCCTCGTCGGGTTTCCCTCCTCCTGGGCAAGTTGTCGTCACTTTGTCTGCGGCATCGTCGACGTCGTCTGCTCCAGTCGCCGCCAGCTCAGCACATAATTTCCAATGGCAGCTATTTTCGGGCGTTTCTGACAAATTAATATGCATTGATTGCCGCCCCCTTTTGGCGAGCATAATGGAAATGGGCGTGGCCAAGGGGAATGGTTCGCTAATCTTTGCAGGGCCACAGCCTGCGGAGGAAAATATGAATTAGTTTCTGCATAATAAACATTGACACTTGCATTCCAAACGCATTGGCAGCAGCGTCATCGTTATCGTTATCGATTTGCATTGATTTTCCCAGTTATTTTACATCATAATTAACACTCTTCCCCCTCTATTTGCTAGAAACTAATAAGAAATTTATACGACAAAACTTGTAATTCCCTTTGGGCTGCAATCAATATTACAATATTAAGTTTGTAATTTAAATTCTTAAACTCAGCACGGAAATTGTCAATGTACCTTGGGCAACCTTATAAAATGTGCAGCTAAAGCTTGTTAAATTTGTGTGTCAAGCGAGAAATCTCTAGATTTTGGCAAGCTGCACTGCAGGAAATTATTTAGCGATTATAATTTAGTTGTTATTATAATTTAAGTTTATATTTAAGTTAAGGGTAAATTTAAAGCTTTCTACATATTTCAAAAAATTAGTAGCAATATTTTAATATTTATTTTTATAATTTAAAAATATTTTTATTATTTCTCTCAGTGCATTCGACACATTTACAATGCAGACTTTTACAAATGATATGTGATTAAGCTTCACACACTTTTCTCTGCTGCGCTCTACTCGACTTGCCTGTCTCTCTCTCTCTCTCTCTCTCTCTCTCTTTGCCTTTCTTCTCTGTCTCTTTCTGCCTCTCTCTCCCCTCTTCAATTCACTTACTTTGCTTAACTATAGAGCATTCTTTTCCCTGTCCTTTCCTGTCCTGCAATGCAATCAATTTGTGCAAAAATTTTTGTCATTTGTTAAATTGGAAATTTGTAGCTGCAGGTCAACTGGTGCCACTTGCCGGCTTCGATTCTGGTTTGGACTTGCACTCAGACAGATTTCCAATGCTCTTTGAGGCCTATATCCAGGTATATACATATCTGGTAAAAGGTTCAGGGATGTAATGGAATTCGCTTGATAGATTTGCCGTTGGCAAGCTCGTACAGCTTGCATTGACCGAATCTATTGTTGATTTTTAATTGTGCAGCCTGACGGGGCTGAAGAGGGCAGAGGGCAGGCAAATGAAATAATTTATAACCAACTGACCGCAGTGCAGACGACCACAAAGCAGCAGCAGCTGCAGCTGCCAGGCCAGAGTCGACTTAGGGCACCCTTTGTAAAGAGAGAGAGAGAGATAGAGAGAGAGTTCATTTCGCATGCATTTGCAAATAAAATATTATTTAACCAAAAGCTCTTTGTCTGCTCTCCTTCTCAGTTGTTGCTGCTTTGCTGCCTTGTTGGCTAAATACGCCCACATCACAAATTTGTGCACTTAAGTTGTCTCAGGCAGCAAACAAAGGATGTTAGGGAGGGGGAAGGGGCAGGGAGGGGGCAGGGGCGCATAGAGGCAACCATTTGGTGTTAATCCCTAAAGAGCTTGTCCACGGCACATAGCAGCCAAATGGAATACGTTAATAGATTCACTACTAGCCGGGCTTATGTGCTCTGCGCCAAGTTCTGCTGCTGCAGTTTTTGACTGTCAAAATGGCAGTTGGGCTTTATAATAATGTATGCAAATTAAAGTAAATTCTGTAGTTTATTATTTATATAATATTTAAATATTTAACTAGCTCAAATTTTAATTTAAAAACGTTTTATTTATTTATTTATTTATTTATTGTGCTTAATATTCCGTTAAAATTTATTTTAGTTTCATTAAAGCTTATAATATAATATATATAATTTTTCAGAGTCTAGCATTTATGCGCTTTTCAACTGATTTTTTTTTTATAATAATTTTTTGTCCTGGAATTTTTTACATTTTAAATTTTCAAGGAAAAGTGGGAAGAAAAACCTTTAAACGTTTTAAAATTCTTTTTCTACTCACTAATAATTTATATTATAATTTTATTCCACTTATTCTTTCAGTAATAAACCCCTAACTCTATTTCCTTTATAACTATATTTATTTTTCTGCTTCTACTGTGAAGTTTGCTGCGAGATTTTCTTACGCTCACGCCGCAACACGTGGCGTATGTGTAATTTAATTGCGTATACGCCGCGAGTACACAATGGGCAGACAATTGCTTTATGGGCCACGCCAGCAGACACTCTAGCTGTCTCTCTCTCTCTCTGTCTCTGTCTCTATCTCCCTCTCCCTCTCTCGTAACACACACGTTTTATTGAAGTGTTTAACTCTTGGCCGGACATTAAGAACGTCTGTTATCGCATCTGCAGGCAATGACAATCAAAGTGCTCGCTGCGTTGTCCGTTTTACGCCTCGCACTACACTACAATCAGCACCTGACAGCCCTCCCATCCGCTCCTGCTCCTGCTCTCGCTGTGGAGCACTTCCTCGCATCTTGGACCCCATCGTCGCCAAGTTAAGGCGACTGCAGCAGCTTTTGTTGCTCTGCGTCGTTTGTTGTCACCTTGTCATCATCATCATCATCGTTCTTGAGTGTCTTTCTGTGTGTCATTTATGCTGCACTTTGACCCTAGTGCGCGCTCTCTTTCTCTCTCTCTCTCTCTCTCTCGCTCGAGACAATTAATTAAATGTTGCACAAAGTGCAAGCAGACAGACAGACCTGATGCGCTTTACAGCTCGAGTTACCAATCTTCTTGTAATCTTTCAATTCAAAAGGCAACTCGCTCTCTACAGATTCTCTTGAGTTGTTAAAGATAGAAAATTCTTTCTAAACTAGTTTTATTTCTAAACATTTCCTTCATCACAATTTCATCTTACTCCGCTGGTAACAATATTAAAATCTTTATCAAATCGAAATTAAAAATCGCTTTCAATTGCTTCCTTGTCTGTGTGTGGGAGAGAGAGAGAGAAAGAGAGATCTACTTCCTTTCTGGCCTGGCCATAAAACTTTAAATAAATATGCAGCGTGGGCTCCCATCGTTGTCGTCGTAGTCTCTGTAGTCTCTATTCAGTCTCTGCCTGCTTCGTAACCGATAACATCATTATTGATGAAGCTCGGGGTGCCCGGGTGCGGAGGGAGGGATCAGGACAAATGGCAAAAGGCGACGGTGGCGGCACGAACAGATTGCAGCAATGGAATGGAATGGAATGGAATGGAATGTGCCTCAGCTGCCTCACAGCCACAGCCACACGGCAATCGCAATGGCAATGTCTGGCACTTCCGTCTGGCAACGGGATACGGCGGCATGGGACTCTGGCATTGGCACTTGGGGTGCATGAAAGGGGGCACCCTTCTGGCCCCTTGAGGGGTTGCGCTCTCGTTTAGAGATTGAAAATCGTAGACATCGTCCCAGTCGTTGTCGTAATAACTGTAATTGATTTTTGATTTGTGATTTAATTTAACGCAGTTAAACGAATTGAGGGGGAGCAGAAAGATAGAGAGGAAAGAGGTGGGAGGAGAGAAAGAGAGAGAGACAGCTGTTTGAATTGGAAAAGCTTGGCTAACGCCTGCGTGCTTTGCATTGCTAAAGATTATCATATTCAATTGTTTAACAACTTTTCTAAAAGGAAATCAAATGTCACTTTGATGATATCTGTGTGGACTCCTAACCGCAAAACAATCAACGAAGAAGTAGAGGTTTCTCTTGATTAGAGGAAATTGTGTGGGGCAGCTAACCGAATAGAACTTAAAATAGATAGAGTTCTTTAAAAAGCAGATTCTCTTTTAATAAAAATAAATATTTCACTCTACCTTAGCTTTTCCTATATTTTAGAAAATAAAATGTACTGTAGGCAGTTAATTTATTGGGTTTTTAAAGGTTTATTTATAGATTTTCTTAGCCTTTCTAATAAATTTTTAAATACGTAGAACATTTCATTTTTTGTTGGGTTAAATCGTATCTCAAATTTATGGAATCTTATCTGTTTGCTCAAATTATTTTGCTTTTAAATCTATTTTAAATATACTTTGTAAATCTTTCTTAATTTTTTATGATTTAAAATCTGTAAATCTTCTATATATATAAGACTAGATTTACATATCTTTTGCCTCTTAATTTCCCTTGATTTACCTTAAGTTTTTCTTAGCGTTCCCTTAGCTTTTCGCAACTGCAAATTAACCCTTCTATTTCCCCTAAGTATTTCGCTGCTTTCTCAATTTGATTTCGTTTTTTTTTTTGTTTTTCAATTTACTCGCTTAGCCAGGCCCATTTGTTGTTCAATCTTGGCACTCCCCTACCCTCTATATAAAGTATCTCCCCCAAGCAGGCAGCTTTGCTTTGTCATTCCGTTGGAAATTAATTCCCATTTATGTAGTTGCAGATGCTCCTTTTTTGGTGGTTGCAAATTGCCAGGGAAAAGGGGGGAGGGGAGGAAGGGCACCAGTTCATTTGCAAGCAGCAACAGTAACAGTGGCAACAGCAACAACAACAACAACAACAACAACAACAACAACAACAACAACCCGGTACAACTCTTGACTTGATTTTATGAGTTTTGGGCCAACTAGAAATGGCTGCAATAACAGTAAAGCAACCCTCGGTCCACAGATAGACTCAGTCTGCCATTGCACCCCTTTTGGCCAATTATATTGAAAACTTTCAGTGAGCCAGAGCTACCCGCTGCCCGCTGCCCTCTCCCCCCTCTCCCTCTGCCAGCCTCCTGCTTTGCCGTGTCGTGTATTTCTGAGTAATTTTACATTTTAATTGATGCTCGTTGTGTTTTATGTGTGTGTGCTGGATAGAGGATACAGCAGCCAGTCTTGGTTTAGATGCAGTAACTCTACCCCTCTTCCTGTCCCCTTCCCTTCCCTTCCCTTCCTGCCATGTCATTTGCATATCTTGCCCAGCATTTGCTTGTACCGAGCGTCGCTTTTGTCGTCGTCGAACAATTTATGATCCACTGTGGCCTGTGGTTTACTTTTCCACGCCATCAAATCGCAGCCAGCAAAACCAATGACTGGCATAATTCACACGCCAATGACTTTGAAATCAGCTTTATACACACCCGCACACACACACCCCCTTACACACCCCCTCCCCTCTGTTACACACACTCCCCTTGCTATATGCATATGCATTAAGCTTGAGCATGGCACATCTTGGCCATCTTATCGGGCATAATACAGCTCATGTAGCCGGCAAATCGTTGGAATATTGAAATTGCCAATTTTGATATTCATTAAATGCGTCATTCCGTCCTCCTCCTCCCTCCCCCATGTGCATGGAAGCGTGCTTATCCAGGCATCGCTCGCTTCCAATCAAATTTCATAAGCATCAACGTCGCTAAGCAGCGAAATCAATAGGGCCGCCGTCTAAGTCGACATCCCTCCCGCTTCTCCTCCTCCTCCTGCTGCTCTTCCCAGCTTGTATCTCATTTCCGATAACCGCAAGAAAAAAAGAAAAAGAAAAAAAACCCAACGAAACGAAACATTTTCGCACGCTTTTTATACATATTTAATTTGTTATATAGGATCTCGCTTAGATGTTGCGATTCATTATGTGCCTCGTCGTCGCTTGATTTAAAGCTTTAAGGCAACGCTCTGCATACATGTCAGGGGCGTAGTGAAATAGCTGGGAAGGGGGCTTCATGCCTCGTTTATGCGTTGTGTAAATTTCATCAAAATAAATACAATTTATAGCGCAATAAGCCAATTTATGCGTCATGCTCGCTCCTCGCACAATTTACATAAATTTCCGAGGGATGGGTCTCGTAGGGATCCCCTGTTGAGGGGGGTCGTATGTTACTTAACTTGAGGATATGGCGAATGTTTAATGCATAAATGGCAAATAAATAATATTTGATTGCCCCTCCCTACCAGTATATAATTTAGTTCCTCCCCCTTCTCCTATATGGTCTGTGAATTATTGTTTAACTTGCTGTTGCGAATTATAAAGCAGGCAGATTCTGAAATTTCCTAGAACATAGCTCTGGAAATGTGTCAGTTATCTTGGGATATTTTATAGTAAAAGGAAAACAGCCTAAAAATCTATTATTTGTTTTTAAAATACTTGAATAATATGATATAAATGAGATAATTATAGCTGAGTTACTTAACTTACTATAAAGATATATATTCGATATATTATTGAACAATAGCCAGAATTATCAACCCGTATATAATTAATTTCTTTCAAATTTCCTTAAAGAGTGAAAAAACTAAAGAGAAAAGAAAACAATTTAAGCGAAACCATAACAAAACGCAAACCCGACAAAAGAAAAGCCAAAGAAAACAACTTTGACAAATTTGTATGCGCAAAAGAAAGCGAAAGAAAGTGACGCAGCAAGCTGTGAATGAACAGTGAAGAGAGAGAGAAAGACTAAAAAAAGAAGAAGAAGGACACATGCCACAACGGGGCGTATGAGCAACGTTTTTAATTGTCCAACATATGTTGCTGTAATTGCTCTGGCAATTTAACGAACCGACTGACGATAAAGCGTACAGGCCAAAGTGGCAACTGCTGTGATAAAGAGAGAGAGGGAGAGAGATGGAAAGTGCGAAAGAGAGATTGAGAGAGTGAAAGAAAAAAGGAAGAACGAGAAATAAGCAAAGGCTTACAACTATGTGTGTGATAGGTTGCTGTATTTCTGTGATTTACTTTCATTTAAAAAATAAAATTAAGATTATAATACTTATGTTATTTATTAAAATGCTAGTATTAAGGTGTTTAAAAATCATATAAGTATTTATTTATAAAGTAGTATAACTTTATTTGTAGAATTAATTGATAAAACAGAAAATTAAAAGCTGTAAAAGTATGCCATTGATTTTGCAATGTTTTATTTAGAAATCTTAAAAGAAACTCTGCAGTTCTTATAATATTTATTCACGCAAAAAATATTTAAAAATGAAATAAAAATATTTATGCACTTGCACTTTAAGTTATTTAATATTTATGCTCAACTACAACATGCGAAATAAGTTATCCCATTAGTTTTTGCTCTCAACACGTTATGCATAGCAAATCTCAAGCAGTCTCCCCCTACAATCCTACCCAACCCCATTTAATTATGGCTTGAAGGCTGTGGAGGGAGTCGGGTGTCCATTCCATTATTTGGTGCTATCGCTTCCTGGCCGCTGTTCTTGGCATTGAACTGTCAAGCAGGAGAAGGAGCAGGAGAAGGAGCAGGGGGCAGGAGCAGGAGGCGCAGCTCATAATGCAGTGCAGCAGCCTGGAAACTTTGCACTTCTCTCGGCCTCAGAGTGATAAATTGTGTGCTCAGGCCTAGGCGCAAAGCTCTGCTGCAACGAGGGTTCTGCTCTAAGTGAAAAATAAAGAAAAATGGTGCAGCCAAAGGATAAATAAGAGCAGGGAGGGAGGGAAGGAACTGAGTCTGGGCATAAAGTAAAACTGTATTTAATTAACCGACATTGCAATTACAAATTCTGTGCAACGCGGCGCACTGAACCATGCCCATGTCCACGGTCAGGGCTGCTCGCGGCACGCTCTGCCTTCCTGATCCTGCTCCTGCTGCCTGCCTTCCCCCTCCCTGCTGTTCCCTGGGGAGCAACAGCAGCAGAGGCAGCAGCTGTTCGGCATACTAAAAAGAACTCAAAACCCAAGCGACGGCAACGACGGCAGCAAAACAATTTCATTTTGTTCTCTGGTGGCAAGCAGAGAGCAGGGAGTAGGGAAGGGGCCAGAGGGGGAGGGGAGGAGCAGAGGTAGCCACCAGAGGAACGTGGAATTGCAGCTGTGGAGCCAGGCCTGACTTCGCTTCGCTGCAAGTGTGTACACAATGCAGCAAAATTCAGGGAGTGCAAACAAAAGCGCCCAAAAGCGCAGTGGCAACTCTGCCGCAGAGTTGCCTTCGCCTCCCTCCCCCCTCCTTCTCCTGTTTGTCTTTTGTTTATAGCTTCGACAATTTACACCTTAAAGAACTGTAGCTCATTGCTCAAGCCGACGAAGGAGATAAAAAAAAAAAAAAAAAAAAAATAAACGAAGTACCCGAAGCAAACTGAACGAGGCAGCAAAGTTATCGCTCGCAGGCAGCAACACTGGCAGACCCGTTATCAGTTTTGTCTGCTGGCGGCAGACAGGCGACCCCTTCAGACCCCTTCCCGGGGCGCCCTTGTACACCATTTGTAAAAATGGTAGAAATGCTAGAAAAAGTTCTGAATAACTCAAAGTCTTAATGAATTATGGGCTCTGCCTGCCATTGCCATTTGGAGGGAAAGAGATGGAGATAGAGATGGAGTCGTAGATGGAGCTACCAAGTCCAACTAGGGAATGGAGTCCTTTGGCAGGCCTGTTGTCTCGTCTACTTTCGGCAAAGTTGAATTGAGTTGGAAGTTTGTTCGGACTGACTATAAAGCCAACGTCTGTGTGGGGTGATAATAGTGATTATGCCCGATTATGATGGGGCTTCAATAAGTGTCCAACTTCAGATATATGTATCGTACATACTTTGTTTATGTCATTAGCAAGTCTGTGCAGCAGTCTAGGCCTCTATTCGTTACTTTAATATAATTATTAAACGATATATGAATAGTTTGTGAATTATTTCAGACTTACTCTCTCGTTCTCTTTAAATATCTTTATAATTTACTCGCTACTCGTTAGTTTTACTCGCTAGTTTCACAAGAACTTTAATTTTATAATTTCTATAAGGATAATTTTTAAACAAAATTACACTATATTATAGTAAACTTTAACTTCTTTCTCGTTACTCTTTACACCTTCTCAATTTACTCCAAACTTCAACTTATTATTCCCTTTTATTCGCTACTTTTACACTCGTTGTTCCTCTCTACTCGCTACTCGTTACTTTACAACAATTTATTTTTCATTTATTTTATATTTTAGCCAGAGTTGCCACACATTTCATATTTCTCTGCCCAACTTGACATTATTCTTTCTGCGAATCTCTTGTCGCTTGTCTCTTGTTATTTACTTTGAGCATTGCAATAAGTTCAGAACACTCCATTTATTTTGATTATTATTATTACGATTATTATGACTATTGTTATTATTGCAATGCACTCGAGAGAAGAGTAGAACAAATACGAAGCTTGCTTGTAGCTAGAGAACAGAACTACGGGGAACTACGCACATGTAAATAATGAGAACATCTCCAGAAACTTTGGGGGTACGGTGGAACTACAAGCTGCTGCTATAAATAAAATTCCAGAGCATAAAATCTAAACAACTGAAATGAATGTTTTCAGTGCGAAACAGAGAGAGAGGGAGAGAGAGAGTGTGTGTGTGAGAGAGAGAGAAACAAGCGGACAAACAAATAATTTCATGTCACACAATGATGAAAGTTTTGTAATGTTTGATGTTGCTTGCTAGCTGCCTGCCTCTCGCTCTCTCTCTCCCTCCCTCTCTCTCTCTCTTTTTTCCTCCCCTCTTCGTGCAGAAAATTAAGCAATTTAATTTAATAGATACAAAGCAGTAGAAGCTGCAGCGAGTGAGAACAGAAATGGAAATGGGAATGGGAATGCGCATTGTGCATTGTGCGAGATACTATGGGGCGAAACTTCCTTGTGCGAAGGATGCGTGCTTGCATGCAGTTGTAGCTCCAGCTTCAGCCCCGGGGCTGTGGAACAATAATTCAACACATATTTAAATGCATATCTCAGCCTGCCCCTCCCCCCGCCCTGCTATCTCTGCTGCAAATGAAAATTTAGTGTGCTTGTTCCTGCTGCCAGAAGCAGCAGCAGCAGAAGCAGAGCAGAGTCTCAGCCTCAGCTCCACAATTGACCAGAGCAGCCCACTCCCACTTCCCTTCCGCCTTCTCCTCCCCCTCCTGCTCCTCCTGCTCCTCCAGCAAGTGAAATATGCTTGTGCCAGTTGTCGCTTGTCGTTTGTGTAAAAGTTGTTGCTGTGCGGCGCATCGAAAGCTAAATCAAAATTTCTATGAGCCACCGCAGCAGTTGAAGATGAATCCCAGCCGAGTGGAGGAAGAGGCGGGTGTGGGTGTGGGCGTGGTCTGCTAAGCAACTAATTTCAGCTTAACCCACTTTTCCAAGGCAATTACCGTGCCTGCTCGCAGTCTGCTTCTGTCTCTCTCTCTCTCTCTCTCTCTCTGATTTATGTCATTACACAACACTACACAGCACTACACTGCACTACAAGTGCGAGGGATTGCGAATTGCGGCTGGCGAATTGTGTTTATATTGCTCGAGAGCAAAAACGACAACTCAAAATCGCCATTTAATGCGAGGCAAGATAAATTATTACAGCAACAACTTGGGATGAGGCACGAGGCACGAAGGCACAGCCTGCCTGTAGAGGGCAGCATAGCAGGGGGTAAGAGCAGGGCAGGGGAGAAGCGGTAAGCTGTCAACAAACCGGAGATCAGGCAACATCCGTTCCATAAACGGATGTCCGGTTTGTTCGCACGTTCACGCTGTGCTGCCATTGAGAAAAACAGTTTCGCCTCAATGCCAACGCCAGCGACTGCGAGAAAGAGAGAGAGAGAGGAGAGAAAGGGAGGGAGGAGTGAAAGTGTGCGGGAGCGCAGTCAAGGCCTAGACTTTTGAATATTGTTATTGTTCTGCTTGTACTGTACTTGTAATTCATAAATAAACGAAGTAGTTATAGGAAAATTCTATGTAGAATTGAAAAAAAAGAAAGGTTTTTAAATTTTAAAAATTTCCACCTTAAACAATATACAATAATTAAAAGAGATTTCCATATAATGTGTCAATTAATAAGTTCTCGATGTGCCTACAAACTATTTGAAATAAGTCTAAACCGAACATCAGGTTGCTTGATATATGATATGATATTATAATAATCTGAGCCTTATTTATAGTCTGAAAATAATAATATTTCTTTTTTATTGAATTCCCTGTAGTATGCTTCCCTCAAAAATGTAAAACTCTTTTCGTCTTTTATATAAACCTTTGCTATCGTGTCTCTTTTGTTTTGGCATCTTGAAACTCTCTTTTCCTCCCCCTCTGTTGCCTCCTTCCACTCCCGCTTAACTTAACTGAGTACTGTCAATTTTTTTTTGTGTATTGCCAACTGCTGCACAGCTGTTTCATTCAATTTGCAAGCACTGTACGCGTATTTGTCCAACATTCGCCTCAAGTTCCCCTTCCCTCCCTCCCTTCCCTGTGGCATCACTCTCCTCTTGACTTGAATTGTGCAGCAGGTTGAGGGGCAAATGGCAAACAAGCGAATTGGATTTGATTTCAACTCCATGAGGAGCACACACACACTCCTACACACACACACACACATACCGTGGGCGAGACAGATGCCATGTTGAATTATTACGCGAATTTAGCATTTCAATAGAAAATCGGGATATTTCAAGTGGCTGGTAATGACATTGCGCCTCAAGTAGCTGCGCCACGCCCACCTCCTCCTGTCTTTCATGTCATTCCATTCGACATTCCATCAGGGCTCACTTGGCGCATTTTTGAGGTAACCACGCTTTGTGGGCCGTTTGAGGGGGGGGGGAGTGGTAATTGGAAGCTGGCATGTGATTTATTAACTCAATTATGGTTCCCAAACATCCCCATTCATGGCCCCCCCCCCCCCCTCTTCACGCTTGTTAATGCAAAGAAAAATTGATGCAAATTTTCGCAAATTCCACTTAAATTCCGCGCATAATTCGATTTACATATAACGCGCAGAATAAGAAGAAGAAGAGAAATAAATTGTATTAATCGAAATGAGAATTCAATAAGTAATCGAAAAGGGGGCGCTTTGCACGTGGCATTTGTTGAGTTTAAGTTGAAATTTTTTGTTGCCTACTTTTGTGCATAAATTTTGATATGGAAATTCTCGCTCTTAACTCGCTTAAACTACAGTTAAGCCCACGGCCCATCAACAGCCACTTAAAGACTTTGCCCCCAGGGTTACATAATATATGGCCCTGCCCCATTGACTTCCTCTTTGAGTCCATTAGACAATTACGCAATGGGCTTTTAGCTCGAGCAAGCGAGAGAGAGAGAGAGAGAGAGCGAGCTCCTTCTTGGCGACATCTTTTCGTTTCGCTAATTATTTCTTAATGCCACCGACCCCCGTCAGAGCAGCGGACATTTCCGTTTCCGTTGCCCATCATCAATCTGAATCATTGCCATATATAGAGTACACACAATGGGGAAGTTGGGTTAGTTATCGAGTGGCAAGTCTAAGTGGCAGCTACAAGGCTCGATTGCTGTATTAGTCATTAGTTGTGTATTAGTGTGTGTGTGTGTGTGTGTGGCACTGCATTAGCAGCCATAACTAAGCACATTTGAATTTACAGTTAGCAGTTAGCCCCAAGTACAGCTACAAGTGCAATTACAGCGGTAACTAGGGCCAGAATCGCTACAGCTGCCACATGGTGTGGATGCACTTGGGCAAACAAATTACAAATAATTATAGAGAGGGTATAGCCACTGCCCCGCCCCCTCCTGCACGCCCCTCTCTGCAGCCTCAACTGGCTGCAGGTGTCGCTTGTTGTGCCTGCCCCTGCTGCGCTGGAATTGGTGTCCTCTCCAGGTTGCCAATGATGATGATGATGATGATGATGATTGTTGTCGTTGTTGTGGTTGTCTAACCCAACTGACCTGCCCCCTTGACCTGCTGCTGCTGCTCATCACAAATGCAATTATAAGGGCTTTGTGGCTCGAGCCAAATGATATTTGGCCAAAATGAATTGGGGACTTTGTGCTTAGCTCTCATATTTGCCCTAATTGCCAGTTGTGCCCAGCATAACGATCTGACAAATGTAGATCTGCGATTTCAATAAAGTTGAAAACATTTAAAAATTTATTAAATATAAAAAGAAATTAAATATAATTCTTGTTTGTCTGTATGAATGCTTAGATCTCGGGGATTATAGCAGCTAGAGGCAGCAAATTAGGTGAGCATACTCGTTTGGGTTGCAGTAATATTAAGCTTACTTTAGAGCCCCGCCATGCTCTCTTTTAAGCTGCCTAATCTATTATTATAAACTCTAAATCTAATTCCAAGCGTATTTTTAAAGCTAGATCATTTTGTTTTCTTATAGAAAATATTAAGCGCAAAGCATATCTATTCTCTAAATTTGTTTGCAATTGCATAATAAATATAGAAGTTATTTATATCTTTATAGACTTTCTATATAGTTGTTGCTTTTATTATCACTTATATTCATAAGCTTGTTCACTTTCCTTTTCAGATTGCAAAAATTGAAGCATTTTAAGGTACGTTGAATTCATTTATATCATTGAAATTCATTGTAGTATTTTATAAGGATCTATAATTAGATCATTTCATATGCCATCATTCATTTCCCCGACTTCCCGAGATTTCTCTCGCTTTAAGCTCGAAATCGTGTAGCTTCTTTAGACCGCAGTTTCCAATCTGATTCTCGCATGCGCTGAGTCGTTTGTGAGTTTAATGTCCTGTTGATGCCATGTGCCACATTTGCATTGTGCCCCCGAGTATGTGTGTGTGTCTGTGTGTGTGTGTGCTGTGTCATGACGTTGACAACGCGTTGTCGTCTCCTGGCCATTGTCTGCCAGTGCTCTGACTACTATTGCGACTATTGTGCGTCCTTTTGTTTTTCTGTGAGCCGCGCCCTGTCGTCTAATAAAAGCGCCTCATAATGTGGGTCATTGTTCCGCCATATGGCGCTGCATTTGTCACTAGCAGCAGCAGCAACAGCAACAGCAGCAGCAGCAGCGGCAACAACAATAAGCGAGTTGCCTGTGCTGCTAATTGCAAACACAGTCGCCTGGAATAGTCACAATTGCGACGAGGACCCAGAGGAGCGAGAGGAGGAGCCTCCTCTTTCTGGCCTGGTGACAAGTCGCCGACGGGCGACAGAACAAAAGCAGCGACTGCAATATGTCGCAGTTTGCGCTGTGGCTCAATGGATTTGCATAATTAATGTTGATTAATTCTCCCGAAGTGCCAATGGCCGTACAAGACATGATTCCATAAATCCTGCAGTAAGCGACAGAATAAATGCGAAACTAGCTGCGATTTAAGAAGAGAAATGACCAAGGGAGAATTGAATTTAAACAAAGCATATATTAAAGAAGGCATATATTAGTTAAAGGCATTAATTAGTAAAGTAAATCGTTGTTTAAAATCAAATACAATTTCGCGCTTTTTAATTTTATTGCTTAATTTAAAATATTGTTGCATACTTTTGTGCGCGATTATAAAGCAGCAAAGAAAAACAGCTGCCGCCTGAAAGTATGCAGTGTTTTTTTACTTACACGTGCAGTACGCAAGATGGCGCCTGTGTGTGATTTTTCGCAGTGCACAGTGGGCGAAAAATGCATATAATTGAAAGTGTAGAAGTTTTTAAAACAAGCAGAATTTTTAATACATATTATATGATTCGATTAGAAGCTGCAAGTCTCCCTACATATGAATATCATCATGCAGTTATGTATCTTCTACATTTACATATATTAAACCAACTTATATTGCAATATATTATATTCAGAAACTGTGTCTCACTCAAGTGAAAATATTCTTCCTGTTGGTTAGCCCCATTAAAAGTTTTCGCAATCGATTTTCAAACGAAATATACTTTCAGCTTCTATTGGGAAACTTCCGCAATATGATTGCAAACTCTCACTCTCCCTCCCTCCCTCTCTCTCTCTCTCTCTCTCTCTCTCTGTTTCTCCATAAGTGCATTAACTGACTTTCAGTTCGAACTTTGTGACTAATTAAGCGTCTAGTGAACACAAATAAAATCAGAGTTCAGTTTGGTAAAACGTTGCTGCTTGCCAGTGTTGGCAATTGCCAATTGCAGCATTTGTCGTGGCTGCCTTTGAGATGTTTGGCCAGCGATAAGTGTGGCAAAACGAATTTGTTACCAAGTCGTATGCAAATTTCGCATGACTCTTGTGACTTTCCATTCCCCCAGTCCCCACAGTTTCGAGTTCCCAATCCACTCGTTCCCAGAGCCACCGCCATGCGAGTGAGTGCATTCAAATCTGGCGCGCATTTAAGACAAATTTCCAATTTGTAATAAAACAACTGCGGGGCAGTTGCCCGTTGCCGGCTGCCAGTTACCGGTTGTGGCCGCTTTAGAAAGTACCAGAATAAGGGTATTAATGTGATGCTAGTACGAGTGTGCTGCATGCAGAATACTCGTACTTAAGAAGGAAAACATTCGGCTGGTCAATCAAGTTTTAGAGACAGAAGGAAAGAAAGAAAGGCACAGACCCGCATGGGGCAGCAGGCAAAGTGATAGATTCGCTAACTCATTGAATCAGGTTACCGGCGCAAACGACGACATGCCGACGACCGTGGGGCAAACCCACAATTCGGCCAGCTGTGCCGGGCCAGGCAACGTTCTTCTCTCTCTCCTAGGAGTCTTTTTGCTCGCCTTTCACTCTTTGGCCACGAGGCAGCAGCACAAAGTCGCAGGAAGAGGGGAAGAAGGCAACGATCTGGCATCGATTTGTTATTTGTTGTTGCTGCTCTGCTATAATTTTATGGCAACAACGCGACGCTGATTTCCATGGCCCGAGGAGATTATGGCCAACTCCAACTGCGTCTGCGATCGTTCGTTTGCTCGCAACTTGTCAGTTCTCCTGGTCAATGAAGATATATTGTGGTTAGCCGGAGAAGGGGCTCTATTTATTCCCAACTAACTTGTGAATTAACCGATTATGCATAGAATAAATATGGCAGCTGAGATCTGAAGCTTGAGCATGTTAGATTTATTGGAAATTATCATATGATTCCAAAAAAAGACTTTCTATTTGCAAGATTACCTAAAGAATAGATTTATTTGATTTATTTTACTTTAGCATGCATAATCCTAGTTAGATATTTAAAGCAAAAATATAATATAATATTATAGAGTATATAAAACTCTTTTAAAACGTTCAGACCCCACTTTCAAACTGTCTATGCCATATCTATAATTATAATTTTAGCATAAAATCGCACACAAGCTGCACAAGCTGCAAACCTTGAAGAATTACCCCTATACCATGTTACACTTTGTATAATAACAGCAAACTTTTCTCAACATGCGCATAATTTGCCAAGCGAATCACACTTAAGAATAAGTTTGTGCCACGCCTTGCAGCACACTCGCTACGCCCTGCCTCGCTTCTCCCCCCTCTCTACTCCTTCTCTACACTCCCTTCCTCCATTCATGCACATTCTCATTATGCTGGGGATTGCAATTTTCAACTCGCTCATGCAGAGTTTCTCCTTATTACACGTGTGCACATGTGTGTGTGTGTGAGACTAAGTGTGTGTGTGTAAGTATGTGTGTGTGTGTGTGTGGTGTAAGTGTCTGTCAGTTTAGCGCTCGCGGACAATGGCAAAAGTTTCTGTTGCGGCTCGATAAAGTATCTGTTAGATACAATTTACAATATTTTTCGCTGCCACAACGCACACACACACACACACACACACAAGTGAAAGTTTTCTGGCCTGGCCAAAAAGTATGGCTTTAATGATAATGACTTTAGCTGGGCAAAAAGTGGCGCAAAAGTTTAGAATACGCCAACGCTTTGGGGATTTTCAAAATGCCAAACAGCAAAAGTTTCCCACATACTATACCTATCCCCCTCCCCCTCCCCTTTGCTAGGGGAAGCATTTCAAAGATACTTCGCCCACACACACACACACATATACTCAAAGAAACGCAACGAGTATTGCGGAAAAAGTTTTCTACGTGTTGGTTTGCCAATATGAAATTGATAAGAAATTCACAATGTAAGACACGAAAAGGAGTCACAAACCGTTCCCTAGGGGGAAGTTCTTGGCGCAGTTCTTTAAAATGCCAAACTCACTTGTAAATTAGATACCATTTCGGAAAACACTTGTTCAATTTGGGTCAAATCTTGTGAGTTCTTGAAAAGAACTATTTAAAATTGAAGATATACATACTTCTATGCATACTATATGATATTCTGTTTGACTATAGATTTAAAATAAATGAAAAATGAGCTGTTATTAAAATTATATAGAAAAAAAAATTTTGCTTGAACATAGATAATGTTTAAGTTTATTTTAGCTCATCTTTCGTTATTGCGTGTTTTGAATTCGGTGAAATTTGGACAGAATAAATAGATAATAATATAAATATTACAAACTAAGTTTAGTTACATTAGCGCAGCAATTAAAAAATATATGGCAATATATTCTTTTCGATATCATAAACAAATGCACAGAATATTCGTATGCGCAGTTGAAATTAGTTAGTTAAATATACAAATATCTCTTCAAAGATCTCCAACTTTTGCTTGACAAATCCCTTAGCAACTAATGACGCATAACTGAAGCATCTCGCTGGCGCCGCAAAGTAATGTGAAATTAGTTGATTAGTATAGTCTGGTGGGTCAGACTAATTCCGAAAGCAATCGATAGTTTATATATTGCCTAAGACTGCCAAACGACACGATCTCTTCACTTGCAACGATTTAATTTTATCGCAACCCAGCAACAACAACTGACAATGTCAGCGATTTATTGCATCAGCGGCAGCAGCAACACTCGTTGTAATCGCCGCAGAGATACACTGAAACAACAACAACAACAGCAGCAGCAACAACAACAACAACAGCAGCAGCAACAGCAGCAGCAGCGGAAAACATGCAACCTCAGCAGCCCAGAAGGCTACCAGCTAAACGAGTTGAACTACCAAAGCACCTCAGAGTCAGTCTACAGTCTGCAGTCTACAGTCTCAGTCTCCAGTCTCTTCCGCTGTCTTTCTTCCCTCTGCCTTCTTCCTTCCCATTTCTTTGGCATTTCGGCAGCCTCATCAACGCGCTAATCTTGTTGTTGTTGCTGGCCCTGCTTGTCGCTGCTGTTGTTGTCGTCGTCGTTGTCGGCAACGTCCTCATCAACAACATCTTCAGCTCGGACCTGGACTCTCTCAGGCTGTTAAGAGTTCAACTCGTGATGTTAGTGGTTCAGGCCGAGAGCCAAGCGATTTCCTCATTGGTCTACAATTCTTCAGCCTCTTCTTCTTTCTCATGTTGTTGTTGCCAGTTACTGTTGCTGCTGTTGTTGCTGCTGTTGCTGGCGACATTCTGTCATGACGATCACGAAGCATTCGTAACACATTTGTTGCAATTTTCGTCGCTATTTGTTAAGGTTCAAGCGAGGTTGTTCCCCAACCAAATCTCTGCCAGTTCAGCTAGTTCCATCTACCAGAGGGGAGCAGGGGGGAGGCGGAAATTAGCAGCGTGTAAAATATGCACTGGTCGCTCATAAAGTTAACCCAAACAGGCAGGCCGGCTGAGGCTTTTGTAAGACGAGCTGCACACACGTTGCCAAAGATCATAAAGAACTCAGCGACAGAGTCAGACAAGACTTGACAAGGTTCCAAGCTGAGATATGTGTGTGTGTGTGTGTGTGTGTGTGTGTAGCCTCGAGCTGTATTATTTCCCTTTTGTAATATACGATAGTAGTATTTCCCTTACCAGCGGGTATATACTATATGTAGGACACATTCACCAGGCGAGTCCAGCTAGCCCTGCCTGTCCTGTCTGTCTGTCTGTTCGTCTGCCTGTCTGTCTTTCTGCGCGTCTGCTCGTCTGTTAAAATGCAAACTAGTCGCTTAGTTATAGAGATATCTTGCTGAAACTCGCCACACATGCTTCTTATGGTTGCACCTTATATATAAGTCGAATTGAGCAAGTTAGAAACGATATATCGTGTAGCTTCTATAGAAAACATTGCAGCATTTTTATTAATTTTCAAGATATTGCAATCAAACTCCACACATTTACATATATTTTATTGTGTATATAATATTATATCATAATTTCAATCAAATCGGACTATTATAACGAACGAATAAATGGCCGTCTTTTTTATAAAAATCTGTATTTTATTACATTTAATTTCTTTTGGCTTTACATATTATATAGATTTCAAAAACCTACCAGAACTACTACTACTGCAAGTCATTCCTTAACTTGCTAGGGTATTTAATCTTCGGCTCAACGTAGTTAAACTCTTCTTTCTTATTCCCTTTAACCTTTGCTCCATCTCCAATTAGTTTTGATTTCATTTGCACTGCACAAACATTTTCCTTTTGCAAATCTCTTTTATGCTGTCATATACTACTACAGCTGCAGTCCTTTATCTTCATAATTCCCCATCGACCTCACTTGAAAAGCAATCAATTATCAATTCTGTTGCATTCCCAGGCAGTTCCAGTTGCAGGTGTAGCAGGGCCCCCTTCCATATCGTAGCCCATTCAAATAATAGTCCACTAATTGTTTAATTGAAACCCTACACACACACACACATATAGGGTGCAGATAGACAGATAGACGTAGCACTGCTTTGCACTCCCTCTCTCTCTCTCTCCCCCTATGTGCTCCCTCTCTCTCACTCCCATTTTGCGGCTGACCATCGACAATTTGTGCAAATTGCACGCACATCGCTCGTGCAGGGCACAAGGCAGTCGATAAACATATCAACACCTGTTATAAGGTGTGCAACTCCCTGTGGGGCTGCCCCACATGCCAATATTTAAAATCACAGGCTCACAGGCGGCCCCCCTTCTATCTCCCTCTCTCTCTGTGTATTTTCTCTCGTTTTGGTTGTCATTTTTATACAAATTTAGCCAACAATGGCGAACCAAACGAGCCAAATGACGAGAGTGACGTGTTTTCTAGTCAATCAATGAACGCAGCACATGTCAGGTGTGTGTGTAGGGTGTGTGTGGGGAGTGTAGGGTGTGTGTGTGCCAGTTAATCTCGCGTGTACATCGTTTGTCGCGTGCAAAAATATTTTTGCCTCTTGCCTGCAACATTGTCAATTTCACACGCCAGTTGTCCTGCTCCTGCTCCCGCCCCCGCTCCTGCTCCTGCTCCTCCTGCACATCCTGCTCGTCCTGCCCGGGCCCTGGTCCACTAGGCTCGATTCTACTCTCGTATTTTGTTGCTAACCATTCGCGGCACGTTCAATTGATTGAATTGAAGTCGCATCGTGTTGCCTTATTGTTATTGTTGTCCAGGCTTGTTAGCAACTTTCCCAGTTGTCCAGCACATGTCCAGCTGTCTCTCTCTCTCTCTGCCTGTCTCTGTCCCTGTCTCTCATGCAACAATTATTCAATTTGATTTGCCAGCCCGTTTGCCTTTTGTTTTGCCAACCCCGCCGGCCACTTCGCTCCCCTCTCCGTCGTTACACTTGAATGGCTGCCAAATGTGTCGCCCCTGGGCGGGCGTCAGAGTTTACACCTGCCCTGCAGTCTCTCCTCTCTCTCTCTCTCTCTCGCTCTCTCTGTCTGTGTGTGTGTCGCCACAACGGAAACGTCGGCACAGTGTTGCCCCA
The DNA here is from genome assembly GCA_018904105.1 of Zaprionus tsacasi. Lineage (NCBI taxonomy): Eukaryota > Metazoa > Arthropoda > Insecta > Diptera > Drosophilidae > Zaprionus > Zaprionus tsacasi. The sequence goes on along the minus strand of JAEIFR010000262.1, from coordinate 1,427,623 downwards.
ACCGGAAGTGGATTTAATGCGGCTGCAATTTGCAAACCAGTTTAGCCATCGCATTAACACCGTGCCCGGAGTACGTAGGAGGTACCTACCCATAGATGGGTAGTACCACCTCCCAGTCGAAGATATATAGATTATATTTTATTGATGTGACACCTGCTCGAGCCCGGCTGGCTCTCCCTGTGACATGTACTTAACTCCAGCCGTGTTGGTTAATCTAATTATCTTGCCAACAGGATGTGGGATGTGCTGCAGACTGAGACACAGCTGGAGAGGATTGTGGATTGCATCTGTTTACTGTCGCAATTAGAACTGAAGTTACCCAAAGTATTTATTATTGAAGATGCTTGCAAATTGTGGGCTACGAGATAGGCTTGAGGTTGTCTCCTTCTCTCCTCTCTCTCTGTCTCTTTCTCTCTCTGTCTCTCTCGCTGAAGCCACAGTAGCTCGAACTTAATTAGGATTGGAAACAAGACAAGAGAATATATTGAGAATTAAAACCAAGAGAACAATATAAGGTTTATACCTTATACCTTATTATACCTTATGTCTTAAATTAGGACAAGAAAGTACTGCTAATTTTGGATAAAGAAAAGTAATATTTATAAAAAAAGAAGAGTATTAAAATATACATATATATAATATCATCTTTTTTAAAACAAAATGTGAGAAAATTTAAAATAAAATATATTTCCACTATCCTCTTCTAGTTCAGGTCAAAATTGATCTTTAAACTGCATGTGATCTTGCAGAAATCCAAGAAAATAGTTTGCATGACTTTACAGTAATTTGAAAAAAGGTTTTTCCGAAATTATTCACAATATTATTTTACAAGATAAAAGACCCCTTTGGACTTTTTCAACATTCTGAAACGTCTGTCTAACAGGAATAGAAAACTTTCCCATTCTCAAAGAACTTTTGCACAAAGCCACAAAGATTGTACGAATTATGTTGGCAAAGAACCCTCGAGATCCACTTGAATGTATCAAAATATAAGAGATAAGAACTCATTCAGGTTTGGCCAAGTTGTTTCCCACACACACACTCGACTCATAGCCTCTCTCTCTCTCTCTTTCGCTCTCTTTCGCTCTATCGGAGCTGAGCTTATTCAGGGCACTTGAGTCCACTCGCTTCACGCCACTTGCTCATTATGCTAATCATCAAAGCAAACCCAACATAATTGAACTTAAACGGAAACTCATAAAATGCAATGCTCCCCCTCCCTTCTCTACCCCCCTCTCTGCTAATCCCTCTGCTTGAAGTTAACATGGAAAACTCATTGAAGCTGCCACTGCGAATGCTGCGCGCAGGCATCGCAGCCCACGCGCTGCCAGTCGATTAGTCAAAGCGCAAAGGCGTCGAAAAAGGGGTCGGGTGGGGGCGGGGGTATAGAACATAGGGATAGCTAGGGAAGAAGGCCTAAACTCGACGGGACGCGACTCGACGCGACTCGAGTGTCAATTAAATTAATATCAATTAAAAACGGCTGCAACTTGTTGCTCTCTTGCAACACTCTTGCAACGCGCCACTCGCCACGCCCCACGCGTCTCGCCTCTCCTCTCTCTCTCTTGTTGCAAATTATGCACACGCCATCAAGTGGCAGTCTAATGAATGCAACGCAGCCTCCTCCTCCCGCCTCCCCCCCATCTGCAGACGCAGCAGCAGCAGCAGCAGATTTTTCCACTTTAATGAGCGGGTCGAGCAAGTCGCGCCTAATGAAGGGTTGCCCTCCTCACAAATTTAATCAACAATTTCCTGTCTTTCTGCTCTCTGCGTTCTTCAAACTATTCAAGTCTTTCTTTCTATCTGTCACACTAAAAGAAAGAATTGCACTTAAAAGCGACTTGAAAATGAGAATTCTAGAAATTTATTGCAGCTTGAAGCTTTAAGCTTTAATGTGCTTGCAGAGAGAAAGCTTTAATAATCGAATAATTTAATAGTTTAATGTGCTTTCAATAAATAACTCTTAAATTTAAGTACTTTAATATTTTGCAGTGTATGATTTAATTTTTAATGTGCTTTCAGACTGAAGTTCATATTTGCTTACAGTTTTAAACATTTAACTTGCATGAAAAATATCTCTATACCAAAAGCTCTTGCAAGTTATTTAAATAATATTTTTCAGCTGCTTTAAGCTTTCAAGATCGATTGCTATAATCATTATAAAGCATCTTCATCTCTTTCATGCTATAAACTTTATTTTTATACCCTGCAGAGGGTATATTAATTTAGCCAGAAGTTTGCAACGCACCTAGGCATCTCCGACCCTATAAAGTATAATATTCTGAATCAGCATAAACAGAGGAGTCCAAAAATGGATGTCCGTCGTCCGTCCGTCCGTCCGTCCGTCCGTCCGTCCGTCCGTCCGTCCGTCCGTCCGTCTGTTGCAACGCAAACTAGTCTCTCAGTTTTGAGGTATCTTCATGAAACTGGCATATAAGCTTCTTATTGCTGCGCGCTGTAAATAAGTCGGAACGAGCCAGATCGGACCGATATATCGTAAAGCTGTCATAGAAACTATCGGCCGATTTTTGTTGTTTTTCAAGATATTGCAACAAGATTTGGCAAATCTTATTCTTATTACGTTCCTAATGTGCTGTCCAAATTGTATCAAAATCGGACCACTATAACATATAGCTGCCATAGGAACAATCGGCTGAAATTAGGGTTTTTGTATGCAAACCTATTTTGTTCTTGGAAATACCGCACATTATCAATACTTTTTAATGTTATACAGTAACCCGCCCTTAGTTTTTCCATTTAAATATCTCAGACGTTTATATTCTATTGCTGTTATAGGAACAATCAGTCAGTTCGTCTGTCTCTTGCAACGCAAATTAGTCCCCCAGTTATTGAGCTATCTTCATAAAAGTTGGCTCACAAGCTTCTTATTTCTGCCCTCTTTAAATAAGTCGGATTGGGCCTGATCGGACTGATATATCGTACAGCTGTCATGGAGCCTATCGGCCGATTTTCGTTATATTTCAAGATATAGCTATCAGGCTTACCACATCCAAAAATAAGTATGTCCTTAATAATAAAGTTTCATCAAAATCGAAGTTTTATAACTTATAACGATCAACGATCGGCCGAATGAAGGTACCTGTTGCAATTTAATGAAAATCTGAGTACTATTACATATAGCTGTGTACAACTGCAAGGGTATAAAACATTCGGCAAGCCGAAGGTAGCCTTGCTTTCTTGTTTAACTATAGTTCCGATCGGTTGATGTAATTGAAGCATAGTTGAGGTGCCTTCAAAATTGATTCTCGCACAGTTTGTCAGCGTCAGCGTCAGGCAGGATTAATAGAGCGGGAAGGCAGGAGGAGGAGGCGGAGGCGGAGGAGGAGGCGGACTAGAGACATCGCTCCCGTGGGTGAAGTGTCACAAAATTTGCACGCGACTTGGCGGAAAGCCACATGGCAACAGATACAGCTACAGCTCCAGCTCCAGCTCCGGTTATAGTTGCAAGGCAGGGAGTGGGAGCAGTGCAAGAGTCAGTGGAGCAGGGCAGGCAGGGCAGGGCAGGGCAGGGCAGGGCGGGGCAGCGTGAGCAGGAAAGACAGGCAACTTCTTGCCTGGCACACACATGTCAACGTGTATCGAATGTCGTCGGTTGCTGCCAAGGCTGTCGCTGGGAAGGAAACAACATACAGTGACTGCCAGCAGCTACCAGCTCCCAGTTGCCAGTTGCCAGTTGCCAGTTAACACTGCTACCAGTTCTCCCTAGCTGCTCCCTAGTTGAGGCTGCTGCTGCTGCTCCTCGACATCTCTGGTAAATCTTACGCACGCACACGCATCGACAGACAAGTCAAGGAAATGTGCAAAGTTGTGCAGTGGCAAATTTATAGCGACAAATGTTGACTTGAGATACGACGAGGAGGAGAACGACTGGGAAGAGCAGCAAGGAGTCCCCTGTTCCCATTTCGCAGCCAAGGCGCAAGACCAAGACCCAAGGCGCAGTCAATTGAAAGCTGATGTTGCTGGCTCAAATTGAATGTCAATCGATTTTAGTTTTTAATTTAAAAAGTGCGACACGTCGTCGGCATCTCTCGTAGCTGTTTCTGGTAATTTAGCCGGGCGTGTGCACTTGGATTGCCACTGAGATTGGGATTGGGATTGGGATTGAGATTGAGCTATGTGCCTCTGATTGCAGGCTCTCTTCCAAATTGAGTGAAAAGGTCAAAATTTTTAAACACATTAAATGCAATATTTTTTGATGTAGAATCAATCTAGAGGCCAAATAATGGATAAAATGTCCTCTCTCAAGAAAATCGGATGATTTTTGACGAAGTTTTCCATACTAGAGGCTCTATAGGGGTACTGAAATCGAGCAAAACGGTAGTTTGGAAGACATGCGAAAGACTCAAATTTTTGAAATCGTTAAATTGATAATTTTTTAATGGATAATTATTCTATAAGCCAAATAGTGGATAAAATGTCCTCTCTCAAGAAAATCGGATGATTTTTGACGAAGTTTTCCATACTAGAGGCTCTAAATAGGTACTCAAATTGAGTGAAAAGGTCAAAAGGTCGATTTCCTGTGTGTGTGGGCGTGGCAATCAAGCAGAGGTTTAATGGTTCAGGTAACGGCAAATGAAGCCACATGCCAAGGGCAGGCGACAATGGAATAGAGAACATGGTGCATGGTACATGCTACATGGTTATTCGTTGGTTAGGTTAGGCCCAGCACACTGTTATGTCAGTTGGGGCAGGCGCCAAGCACCGTTAACCATTAAACTGCAATGTCAGCTAAATCCAAGTGAGGAGGAGAAAGCAGGGAGATGCAACCTATTGCTCTTTTATTAAATTTAACTGAGTTTTCTTTACTAGGTAAAGCTAGTGAGATAAACCTATCAAGAATAGATTTTCTAAGAAAAACTGAACTCATAACAAAGCTCTATGCTCTTCAGGGATCGAAATAGGTCGATTAGGTCGCTGTAAAAATATTCCAAATCGAATAATAATAGAAAATAACTATGAAAAAGTCTTAGATGAAATTTTATTGATTAAAATAAAAAAAATTTAAAAAAATATACAATTTTATATTATATATATAAATATGGGAATTTTATTATTCAATAAATAATCCCAGGTATTTAGACTTACATATTTTGATCATCTTTGCTTGAAATCGAATGCCCCCTAAGCTGCTGCATTTCCTAAACGAGTAAACAAAGTTATCCTAAAGATAAACAGACCTTTCCAAGACTTATTTCAGCTGAAATATGTCTTGCTCTTGAATGACATTTAGTACGGTAATTCCATAAGTTTTTTTTTTTCTTCCCCTGAGAAATAACTGCATTCAAAGTCTGATGGTTTTCCATCTTCCAGCTTGTGGCTGACATAACCGTGCTGCGATTCAGAGCATCGAAGCAAATTTGACAGGCTGCGCTGGCAGGGGGGGGGAGAGACTGAGATCCTAACTCAAATCATAACGGCAACTCGAACTTATTGCCAAACGTCTCGCAAGCTTCGTTCGTCTTGGGTCTCGAGTCTCTAGTCTCTAGTCTGGAGTCTGGAGTCGTTTGTCGCTGTCGTGCCTGGTGCCCATCGATGCGATGGTCGCCAAGGCGGACGCGGTCGCTCTGTGGCCGCTCTAATCGCTCATTAAACGACCGCAATTTGCCTGAACCGAACGCTGCATTTAAATGACTTTCCCATTGGCTTGAACCGAAAAACAGAAATTTGTTTATGAGGCCCAGCGAAACCTTTTAACTAAAACTAAAACTAAAGCTCATAACTTTTGGTCGCAACGGTTTGGCGGGATTTGTGCTTCGTTCGCGTGAAATTTAGCAATCAGGCGAATGCTGTGCTCCCTCTCTCTCTCTCTCTCTCTCTCTGTCTCTGTCTCGCTCTATTGGTGCATTCGGTCGCATTCATCAAAAACGTTTCGAGTCGTGCCGTTTGACTCGAATCTTTGTGTTGTGCCCCACCCGCGCATGCCCCACGCTCATTCGCATGCCACGCTCAAGTTCTGCACATTTTCCCGCTTCTTTTTAGCCTTTTTTCTCTCTTTTTGCCAGAATTTTCCTAGGCAGCTTAAAGAAATGAGCTCTGGCCAGAACGGACGTGATATTATAAATTTAACTTCTGCGTCGGTCTCTCGGGCATCTCCATCCCTGCTCCCCTCCTTTCCCTTCCTTGCCTTATGGGTCATGTGCGGGTTCAGTTGCAGCCTCTACATTTTTAAGCTCTCATCCATGAGAATCTACTTTCATTTTGGCTCAAAATATTTATGTGAGCAGCATCACAAGTTTCGGACTTAATTAGTCTCTGCAAAGCTTGTAAATATGAGACAGCTCGGAGAGAAAAAAAAAACTAGAGATATGAACCTGAATAACTTATGAAATATCAGTGAGTAAGAGAGTTTTAGTTGTGAAAATAAAAGAGGATATAAGGAACTTTGTTTCGTACATATTCCGTTGAGAGGGCTGCGAAAGATGAGATATTAGAAATGTACACTAAATATTGCTCATCATATTTGGTTGCCCTTATATCAGTTTATTTCACAAACTATTTAATTATATATTTATACCCTTCGACCATTGAAATGGTCAAAAAGGGTATACTAACTTGTGCAATGATAACAGGCAAAGGAGGCGTGGCAGACCCCAAAAGTATATATTTCTGCTCAGGATCACTAGCCGAGTCGATTGAGCCATGTCCGCGTCTGTCCGCTGTCCGCTGTAGAGACAACGGATCTCACTAAAAAGCTAGAGACACCAAATTGGTATGGAAGTTCCTATAAATAATAGGCAGATAAAGTTTATTTCAAATGTTTGATGCCACGCCCACCGCCCCCCAAATTGGTAATTTACGATTATTAAGCAAAGTATTAAACTTAGAAAGTTCTGCTTGGTATGTATAATGCTAAATGCCATAGAACATATACCCCAAATTACAATCCGATCGGACCAATAGCACAGAAGTTATTCAAGTCAACGTTTTTAGTACAAATGTACGAGCAGCAGCCTGCGCGCTGCTTTCAGTAGTTGACGCCGACGTCGACGTCACTCTTAACGTGCGTCGCTGTGGAGTGTGAGCGAGAAAGCTATATGTAGTAGAAGTATTTGGGCAAAATTTCTGTTTGAAATTATGGGTGTGGTTACACGTTTGTAACGGATTTTAAAAATTGGGAGAAGGGTATCTTACTGTCGAGTGCTCGACTGTAGCCATATCCACTTGTTTTAAATGCCCTAAATAGAGATAATAATCTAGAACCTTATTATCAAATTTCTCACATATCATATTCATTTATAATTCCCCCGTCACCTTTAATTCCCTTGCAATTGCCCAACTCTCTTGCTGCATTTTTCAATTTTTGAAAATCATTTCCAATTAAGATGCACAACATTTCAATAACACGTCGCACACACACACACACACACGTAGACACTGTAGCTATCTACTTAATTCCCTCTCTCTCTTTCTCTCTCTCTTTCGTCTCATCTCATTCTCCCAACTCATTTGATCTCTTAATGCTGCCCCCAACAAGCCACGTTGCAGTTTTAATTTATGTTGCCGACGGCATCGCACGTCTCTCTCCCTCTCGCTGTCTCCCTCTGCTCTTTGCCTCTCTCTCTCTCTCTCGTTTATTTATATTTGTGTGTACACGCGTCTCTTTTCAATGTCAGCGCCGCGCGCTCCTTTTGTGCCCAGGCCTGGCTGCCTGCCTGCCCTGTCCCAACTCAGCTGCGGCTGCGGCTGCATCTGCTTTGTCTGCCTTATGCAACACCATTTTCAGATCCCATTCCTCCCTTGCTCTGCTCTCGTCTACGCTTCGTCACCTTATTATTACATCGTGTTATTTTCGTAGCACTTGAAATGCGCTTAATTGGTTCCTCGTCCGGCCGTGTGTATCCCTTTTTGGTCTCCCCCTAAGTCGCAGTTTCTATTCAATTGGGCGCGAGTGTGTTTCGTTGTGTGGCGCCCGTTGAACCCGTGATATTAATATATACATGCACAACCTGGCTGTCCAAGTAATTTACTATAGTTATGAGACGTTTCCCCCTCCCTTTCCCCCTTCCCCCTTTCCATCCCACACACCACTTGGCGCTCGACAATAAATCTAACATAAATATTTGAAATTCCCTTTTGAAGTGCGTGCATTGTTGGGGCTTATACTATACATAGTTCGTCGAAACAGGAATAGATTGTGGTATGAAGCAATTGCCAGTGGGCGTTGAGGTGGGCGGGGCTAGGGCGAGTACTCGCCCCGTTTTATGCGACTGCTCATTTGGAAACTTTTCCAAACATTATGTATCTATTTTGGGAGCAAGTTTCACGATGAACTTAAAATCGATAAAGAGTTGCAGGGGATTCTTGATACTACAGTAAAGGATTGAGCAGATAATGAAATATAAATGGAATGGAATGCTTAAATATATTTTCTTAGTTGTTTTTGTATATTTGTATATATGGAATAGGCTTACAATTAAATATTTTCAATTAATTCATGTTTTCTATTCGATTTTGAAGTATTTTCCATTTCTAAATCCTAATGACGCGAATTTTAAACTCAATTTCAAAATCAACTCACTACAGTGATGATAGAGAAAGGTCTATTCGGGTATTTCGACAATTCCTATAATATCTAGAAGATATTTAAAGAATTTTCTTTAATATAATAATATATTTTAATAAAATAGTTTTTTGAAATGAATTTAAAATGAATTAAAATCTTTTGCCAGGCAGATTTAGAGTGTAAAGTAAAAATCTTTTCCTTTAATAAAATATTTCTTAGCATTTTTGTTTTATTTATAATAATAATAGTATATATAAAACAATATTAATAATATAATTTATTTACCTACACTATTTATATATCTCTAGTTTTTTTGTGAATATTTAAAATATCATTAGAGTTTGTAAGCAAAAGGTAACTATAGATTCTGATCACATACTGCTGGGATGCAGTGTAACTCTGTGCAACGTGCCTTATTGGCATCGCAGAGAACTATCTGGAATCCGCAGACCGTTTGATTTACGTGCTTCTAATGATGCCTGGCAACAATCAGGCGCAATTGGCAATCGGCGATAAAAGTGCGCGGTACTAAAAGAAACGTTAGTAGGGGCACTGCGAATAGTTAGCCAAGTTCGTGGCTTAAGTCGCAGTCACTGTAGCTCCGCATTGATTACAGCAGCGCCAGCTGGGCCCGAGTGCAACTCATCCGAGAGCGCTATTCAATACACTGAGCACTATAAATTATGCCATCGAGTCGAGTTGAGCGAAGCAAGAAATCGAAATCATGACCGAAGTTTTTGTTGGTTTTTTTCAGCTTCCTTTTTCCTGCTCTTCGTTTTTCTAGCTGGTTTTTTGCTTTAGCTTTTTTTTTTTTGCTGATTATGAGACTTAAATTGACTGCGAGCAGCGATCGCATTTCGCAATTGCAGCTCGGAGCCATAAATAATCATAGTTGTGCCATTTATTATGACAAAATATCATTCGGACATTTGTTTGCGGCCACAGCCAGCTAGAGGCCTCAGGGATACCCATTCCCATCCCACATTCCTACCTGCCTATCCTGAGCTGCATCTCTGGGTGCATCTGCCACGGCGCGACTTTGAATTGTTTGCACAATTTCATTGCTCTGTCTTTTTGCCGGGTTTTAATATAAATTATTTTTAACAATTTGTGGAAGGTTTCTGCAATTTTAGCCGAGCCCTTCCCCTCCCCCCCCCTTCCCCTCCCCCACATTGCGCAACCATGACCGAGGACGAGGCCGCAGGTCGCACAATGCAAGCGTCGGCCAAAAAAAAAAAAAACTTTGGCCACCATCTCGAGGTCTGCCAAGGCGACTGAGACTGCGACTGCGACTGGGCATGGGTCTCGGCCTGGCTGGGCCCTCCGTCTGGCGGCTTGCAACCAAAGGCGCATTAATCTCGCCAGCGAATGTCAAGAATTGTGGCTATGCCGACGAGCTGACTGCAATTTCTGGCGTTGTCTTTGTTGTTGTTGTTGCTGCCGTTGAAAAGTGTAAGTTTCATTTCTGTTTCGCATTTTCGCATTGCTTTTATTCCTCGTCCAACAATTTTTAGCTAGCATTCTTTGCTCTGATGCGCCAGCAATGCAATTTTGATAAGCCCAGCTACCCCATCCCTCTGTCCCCTCGGGCCGAATCCCCCCGCTGAGACCGTTGCCCGTTGTCAACTTCGGCACGGCGGCATAAACACAAAAGAGGCCTCAAAACTTGTCTCCGGGGAGGGGGAGTGTGCGGACTGAGAGTGCAGTTCCCACTGCCCTGGGCTAAATATTGTCATGATTATTATTTATGAGCCGCGCTCTCGAGACGCTCCAAAACCCAAAAGTACCGCACAGCCTTTGGGTGTCGCTTGGGTCCCGGGCAAATGCACTCAAAGTGGCATCTTGCATGCCAGCAAACAGTTAGAAATGGCCAGGAAGTAAGTATTACTTCTTGGACTGACATATAGAAGAAGAAGAGTACCGCAAATACATAAATTTAAGTAACGCGTAAAAAAAAACAGACCGCCTCATTTATTGACATATCGTGCGGCATGAAAATGAGGCGAGCTCCTTTCTTAAATATTATTTCATTCATTTCTAATTAATTTCCAAGGAATCTTTATATTTACTTTTATTTTAAATTTTATTAAATCAATATTAAAGATATTCTCGCATGTTCCTATTCAAAAGTTTAATCTGAACAAATTTTTGAAGAATTTTTTAATGTTAAGAAAGCAGAAAATCCTTTCAAATGAGTTTATATGGTATTATTCTTCTTTATTCGTTTAATTTACACTTGTTTCATCAACTCTCACCTCATTGTTATCAGTTTTCTTCTTACCCACATACTGTCAATCTATCCGATTTCTGTCTATCGTAACTCTTTTGGCTCTACGATTTTTGTTTTTATTCCTGCCAAATGCATTCAGCATTCCTCATTCTCATGAGACTTGAGAGATTGTTATTGCTAAATATTTCTACCATCGAGCTGTCAATAAACCCCGCTTCGCTTCCGTTCGTTTTCCCGTTTCTAGTTTTTTTTTTAGGCCTGGTTTTTCATCACTTTTAACCTTTTTTTTTGCTACACAGCGCTGCCTTCTCCCTCCCTCTCTCTCTGTCTCTCTCGTTTACTGTCGACTTTTTTGCCATTTCAAATTAAACTTAAACTTTTTTCATTTCCATTCACACACACACGCACACACATGTATAGTACTAGAAAAACTCTACCCTCCGCTTGTTGTGAATCCATTGCGCACATGCGTTTCAATTCAACTTTTTTGTTTGGCTCTGTGTGCTGAGATACCCTGTAAAAATGGAGGCAGAGTGTGTTCAACTTGCAGGCAGTATATTGCAAGCTTAAAATAAATTGAATTCATATGGAAAAATCAGCACTAAAATATTACTAATAATAATATAGATAGATTATAATTTATGCCATTAATTTTTTATCAGCTTAGGGTATCGCGCAGTCATATACTCCCCACAGTCTGCTGCTTTCGGGTTGGTTCCTGGTACGCGGCGTGCTCAGCGTGTTGTTTGCTTATTTGAAGTTTCCGCTGGGAGCTGGAGAATCGAGTGGAACTGGGGGGATCCAATCGTCAAGCCAAGCCAAGCCAAGTCGAGTCGAGTCAGCGAGCGCGCAATATTAAATCGTCTGTATTGTTTACAATCAGAAAGCGTTTTATAGACTTTATAGACGACTGGATATACGCAGCAACAGAAACAATAAGAACAACACGATATTGATTCGAGCTGTACCGATTTGCGAAAGAAATATCGAAGAGTACGAGATTCTCGATTCTCTTCGCCATCTGGAGGGGCTTCACAGTCGAATAACTTTTTGCAGTCGGTCGATTTTCGTACAAAGTCACGTTTTAATCGCCGCATTACACAAATCATTAATCAAAATTAAATAATAATTATGTAGCAAAGCGAAGTCAAAGCCCCAAACACCACACAGCTCACCTACACACACACACACACACACACACACATAGTACACTCCACAAAGAAAGCAACAAAAAGTGTGACTGCACAGTGGGCAAGTCGGGTCAGTCAGCTGGAGGGCAGGTGGTTTGCCGACTTGGTTTTTTTTCTCATTTTTTGTGGGTGCCCACTGTTCATTTCCCCCTATTTAACCCCTCCCTGCCACCCACACTGCGTCTTGTTTTGAAGGCCATAAAAATAGAAACGTGCAGAGCTCAGAAATTGCCAAAAACGAAATGAACAAAAAAAGAACAAGAAAAAAAACTTGGATATTTAATTGAGTTTTAATAATCCATAATTATGCGTAGAGAGAAGAAAAACAAATTACCAACTTGGTATATCGGTTAACAGGCAGCGTGTGAATGGTTTCAGCTTCTGATTGAGCACATCTCAAGATATATATAGTTATAGATGATGTTAAGCAGAACAATTAAAAGATACTAATTATTGATAATCAGTTTCAGAAGAATCTTCGCTGGATAATAATTGATCTTCAATGAAAAGATCATATAATAATCCCAGTAATCGCATATAAGAGAACTTTCTAAAACATCTTTAAGGTATGGTATGCAGAATAATACTATAAATATTTATATATTTATTATCTTCAATAAAAATGTATTAGATTTGTATATTTGCCATTTATTTTATTTTTAGTTCGTTTACTAACATTTTCTCCCTGTACATCTTTTGTAGTATAGTTACTTAACTTAATTTTCCAATAATATTGAGCCATACTATATGATTATATTGTTTTATTCATATAATAAATACAAGAGAATACAATACATTTTGTTAGATTATAATCTTTAGGATTTATTAATTTCGTTTTTCAAATAATATATATAAATGTATATATTTAAATAATCTAGCAATTCGTCTCGCTCATATTTCAATTCCCAAACTTATCTGGATGCCAATCGAATGCCACACAAATTGCTGCCGGCTTATTAGTGAATAACATTATTCATTAGCGCAGTCTTATCGCATAATACGAGTGACAGAAATACGAATCGTATAATTTATATAGTTTTCCCCCTGTTTTTTTTTATAATCACAACCGATGAGCTCTTTAAAATCTCCGTGTGCTGTTTACATGCATGTTAAGCTAAAAACCCACAGCAAACAGATTGTTTAAATTGCTTGTAAATACACAAAAAACAACGAGAATTACAATGGCAGCAATAACAATGACCTGTACATGAAGTTACATATATATATAGTATGGTAACTGTTGATTTTTTACCCGATCCCCTCCCAATCCTTCGCATGGTTCAACATTTCCACAGCAATTGAACCCCCAAGTGCAGAAGGGTAAATGCAAAGCCCGACGGGTTGACTCCTATGGAGACTGGGCAAAGGCTTGAAAAATCCCCCCACACATACACACACACACACACACATGTTTGAGCTTTTTTCTAATGAAATGCCCAGCGAGGGGGAACTCTTCCTCTCTCCCCCTCCGCTCTCCCAAGGAGCACTGCAAAATTGCATTTTATTACACGTTCGATTGATTTTACCCGGAACCCCTGAACCGAGTCAGGGGGCCAAATCGCACTCGCCTTTATTAAATGGAGAGTTTATGTTTATATTTACAAACAGATGAACATATATTTCTGACTGTGAGTGTGTGCGAGTGTGGCACATGTGGCAGAGCCGCAGGGAGTTGGCGAATTGCTCGCTTCAAATTGAAATTGTCGATTTAACATTTTGAATTATCGTTTAGCAAATGGTCAATATTTTGTAACAACTTTACAGTGCCACACCCTCTTCTCCCTCCCCTCTACTGCCCCGCCTGGAGCAGCCACAGATCGTTACATGCACACATCAAATTGTGCCACATAAATTGTATTGCTATAAACAATCAATTACTTTGTGTGTTTCCAGTTCTCGATTCTCGGTTCTCGATTCTCAACAGTTCACAGTTCTCCCTTTTCCGTTCCTTCTCCCCCTGCTAACTTTAACTTGGGTGGGGCAACTTCTCAAGGGGAGTGCGACTGTTTCTGGTATTCGATTGTTTACGAAAAACTTTTTCTCGTTTTGCTGTAGTTCTTGAGATTGTTATATATATATATATGTATAGCTATATGTGGGTTTCGCTTCTCTTTGTGTGGAACTTTAAGGGGGTCTTGTTTGAGTTGCACGCAAAAGTCAAGGCCATCATTGAAGAGTTTCAAGCGATGATGACGTAAATTGTAGATTTGCCCAAAGGAATTCCAGGAATAAGTTTATCATTTCATTGCCAAATTCGTGGAATTCAATGTTATTTATAAACTGAAATAATTGAAAAGCTTTAAAGACCTTTTAAAACTAACTCAGATTGTACATACAAGGTAAAAAAATAGATTAAAGTCTGTATAATAGTAATCTTCAATATTAGGTAAATACGCTCATATATCATCATAATTTTCCCACCTATCGTCATATAATATAGTCCAAACCCTTTGAAATACTCATCGTTATTTGCTTACCTAGTATTTTCCTTATTTTCAGAGTTCGGAAGGAGAGAAATATTCCATCTGAGCGATTAGGTAATAAAGGTTACCTGATTGCCGGGCTATTAAACAGATGTTCAGGCCTAACATATACCTGGTTATTTTGACCTAATCTAGGTATGCAGATGTGGTTCTAGATCCCAAAAAAAGAATCTGCAATAAGAGGAATAAATAGGGAGTCAACTCAGAGTCAGTCATCATTATCAATCGAAAGGTGAACATCGTAAGACATGGAAGAGATCTGTCGCATTTGCCTGAGCAGTTCCGTCACTCTGCTGGACATGTTTGCAAAGAGAAAATCTACATTCGAGACCGAACCTAGTCTCGCCCAGAAGATAATGGAGTGTGTTCGTTGCGATATACATGAGAACGATCAACTGCCCCAGAAGATATGCATATCGTGTACATTGAACGCTGAAACAGCTTTCAAATTTAAACGAACATGTGAACAGAGTCAATTAATATTAAATTCGAAGATAAATTCTCAGGAAATTATTGTTAAACTTGAACCAGAAGATACAATTTTGGATGAAGAAATGCCATTAGTGAAGGAACCAGAAATCCAACCTGAAATAAGTTTGCAGCATCTAGAAGTGACATTGGAGAAAGAGGAAAATCGAATGGAAATGTTTCACTTGGAAAACGATCTGCCAAAGAAGGCAACAGCTAAGCTTAAGACGACTCGACAATCTTCAAAAAATAAGTTAAAAGAGAGCAAAGTGTTGAGCAAAAAGCAAGCCGTAATCTGCAGTACGAAAACCACAAAGAAGCAGAAATCGAACACGCCTCCAAATGACGATGAGTTCGGCGAGTTTCAGTGTGCTCAGTGCCTGAAGATCGTAGGATCAGCAACAGCCCTACGTGTCCACAGCTTGGTGCACTCTGCCGACCGACCCCATGAATGTCCGCATTGCACGCAGAGATTCCTCCGCAAGGGCGATCTGCGAGATCACATACGCATCCATACTGGAGAGAGACCCTACGAGTGCGAACATTGCTTCAAGAGGTTCGTCCAGGCCACCCATCTAAGGCAGCACTTGAAACTCCACACCGGGGACTGTCGCTTCAAGTGTCCACACTGCCCTGCTAAATTTTCAAGGCAAATTAACCTCAAGTGCCACCTCAAGTTCCATACTAATCCACAGCTGAAAGAGGTGGAAAATATAATGAATATAAAAAAACTACAGCAAAGAATATCAAAAAATGGAAAACCCCCCAAAAAATGATTATATATTAACACAATTATAATGATATATATAATAGTTAAGTTTAATATTAAATGATTGCACATTTATTAATTATTTTCGCATTTAGTTCATAGCTATTTTTCGCCTTAATAAAGTATAACTAAACCAAAAATGTGACTTTATTATTAATATTGAATATTCGATTAGTAGAAATTTGTTAATCCTATGCAATATTGTATGGTATTTGCTTTCCTAACTGATATTTTCATTATTTTCTGAGTTTTGGAGCTTGAGATAGAGTAGAGAAACCCATAAAATATCTAGAAGAGTAGTACCTGAGTAGTGCCTGGCTGATACAGATGTTCAGAGTAGATACCAATTGTACAAACTCTCAGACGTATAGAACATTTTATATTTGTCCTTCGAAATGCCCAGCGATATATTCTGACCTAGGACTTTTATTTTATTTTCAGTTTTGGAAAACGTTGCAAGGAACAAATTTCAAACCTAAAAAATCCACTGCCAGGATCTACCTAGAGCAATACGAATAAATTGAGTTATAACTCACCGCATGTCATCATTATCAATCGAAAAATTAACCAGCATGGACATGGATGAGATATGTCGCATTTGCTTAAGCAGTTCCGTCACCCTGATGGATATGTTTACGAAAAGATCATCTGAAACTGAGACTGAGCCGACTCTAGCCCAGAAGATAATGGAGTGTGTGCGGTGCGCTATAAAGGAGAACGATAATCTGCCACAGAAGATATGCATATCGTGTATTTTAACCGCCGAAACATCATTCAAATTTAAACGAATGTGCGAGCAGAGCCATAAAATATTGACCTCGAAACTGAGGGCACTGAAAACAATCACTTTAGATCAGCCAATAATACTTGCAACATCAAAGGTGATCGAGAAAATTGATTTAGAGAATGAACCGGAAAGTGAAAGTGTCACTACAAGTGACACTGGTGAAAGAAGAGACACTCAAGATACACTGGAGAATGAAGATATTGAAACATCTTCATCGGATGAAAAATTGACAAACAAAGCAAAATCGAAGCGTATTACTATGCGACGATCTCTAAGATATAGGGTAACATCGAAGACGGTATTAACTAAACCCCAATTGGATCAGCAAATGAAACTACGAAAACCAATGTTAAAAGGGGAAAAGGATTCAGAGAAGACATTGGAAAAGAATCCGGAAAGTGATCATGAAATTACGACAGGTGCCAAGCCACAAAGGAAACTGAAGAAAGAAGATAATCAAATGGAAACATCTTCATCGGAAAAGGAATTGGCAAAACAAACAACAGCAAAGCCCAAAACTATTCGACGATCACTAAGATCTAGGAAAGGAAAGGACAACGTCAAGAAAATAAGAAGGCGAATTGCGATCCGCAAATCGAAAATCATAGAGAAGACAACAATGAAGACGGAATCATCTAAAATCCTATTGGCCAAGTTTCAGTGTCCGCAATGTTTTAATATCTACTCATCGGCAGCTGATCTTCTTAGCCACAGCAATACGCATAGTGTCGAAAAACCCTATGAGTGTCCGCAGTGCAATAAGAAATTTCTTAAAAAGGAATATCTACACGTACACAAGCGCACCCACACTGGAGAGAAACCCTATGAGTGTAAACTATGTGATAAGAAATACGCCTGCAAATCCAATCTAACTGCACACATACGCTATCACAACGACGATAGACCCCATGAGTGTCCAGATTGTGATCGGAAATTTTTTACCAGACGTTGTCTACGTGCACACATTAGCAAGC
The DNA here is from genome assembly GCA_018904105.1 of Zaprionus tsacasi. Classification (NCBI taxonomy): domain Eukaryota; kingdom Metazoa; phylum Arthropoda; class Insecta; order Diptera; family Drosophilidae; genus Zaprionus; species Zaprionus tsacasi. The sequence continues at coordinate 1,410,198 of JAEIFR010000262.1, read as the reverse complement.
ATACCGGCGAAAAACCATATGAGTGTCCGTACTCGTATTGCAATCAAAGATATGACCAAAGTGTCGATCTACGTAGACACATGCGCAATAAACACCAATCTAAGTAAGCACACCGATAAGGATATTAGATATAAACTATAATTTGATAATGAAGCGACAGCACGATTGTTTCAACTTGCTCAAAAAAAAATCTGACAATGATCATTGGTTTCACTCCGCAGAAGGAAACGTAATCCCACAGGATACTTCAACTTCAGATTCCAGGAAATAACAAATACAGCAGCAAAGAATACTCGAAAGATATTATAAACAATCTTAAGAATATTAAAATTAAAAAAAAATTATTCATCGTATGTTAAGTTATGATCATGCATCCTAATAAAGAAAATATAAAATAAAAAAAAAAACAACTTTTATGATTTTTGAACAATAATAGTTTGTATTTTTCATTGCTTTTTTTTGTAGATACTCTAAATTCATCTAAATCGATATTTTCTTAACCGGAACTTTTTCTCATTTCAGTTTTGGAATAATTTGCGCGGAACAAATTGCATGCCTAAATAATACGCATTTACTCTATAAGCAGCGGATTTAAAAAGACCATTACAGCGATAAGAACTTTATAAATAAACTTGTTACCAACCAGATATTCATAGTGACAGAATAAATCTAGAGTAATACGAATTCATTGAGATCTAACTCACCGCATATCATATCATAGTCAATCGGAAAGTAGAAAACAACAAACATGGAGGAGATCTGTCGTACTTGCTTAAGCAGTTCCGTCACCCTGATGGACATTTTTACGAAAAGATTATCTGAAACTGAGACTGAGCCAACTCTCGCCCAGAAGATAATGGAGTGTGTCCGGTGCGCTATAAAGGAGAACGATAATCTGTCACAGAAGATATGCATATCGTGTATTTTAACCGCCGAAACATCATTCAAATTTAAGCGAATGTGCGAGCAGAGCCATAAAATATTGACCTCGAACCTGAGGGCACCGAAACCAATCAATTTAGATCAGCCAATAATACTTGTAACATCAGAAGTGATCGAGGAAAGTGATTTAGAGAATACACTGGGGACGGACCCGAAAAGTGATCCTGCACCAAAGCAGAAGACAGAAGATACACTGGAAAAAGAATATATTGAAATATCTTCATCGGAAGATGAATTATCGAAGCCTATTCGTATTCGACGATCACTAAGTTCTAAGTTAAGAGAGCGCAATGTAAGGGAAATAAAGCAAGATGCGATTTCCACTTCGAAAATCATAGAGAAGACAACATCATCAAAGCCAGTATTATCTAAACGCCAACGGAACAAGTTAAAGTGTCCGCAATGTTTGAAGATCCATTTATCGGCAGCTGATCTTCTACGACATGAGATACTACATACTGGCAAAAGACCCTATAAGTGTCCGCATTGCAGTCGGGAATTTTTCACTAAAGTCACTTTACGTGAACATACACGATTCCATTGCAGCAAAAAGGGATTTGCCTGTAAATATTGCAGTCGAAAATATGTCAATAATAGATGTTTATGTAGACATTTGCTCATCCACACCGGCGAGAGACCTTATGAGTGTCCTCAATGTAGTCTGAAATTCACCAGGAGTGATCATTTACGTAAACACATACGCAACCACGCCGATAAGAAACCCCATTAGGGTATGCTTTGTAATATACAATTCATGCAAAATATCTCACTTCGTAGACATTAACAAATCGGAAATCCCTTCTTATTAAGATAGCTATTAGAATATTGAGATTGTTGAAAACATTATTACATTGTTAGCTATTATCATTCATTGAAATAAAGAAATATTTTAGTTTTAACCTTATCTGTAGATTTGCTTTGCTTATTGATCATCGAGTTTGGGGTACATTTCTAATCTAAGAAATTATTATTATTAAAAACTATGTACTCTACATATATTTGGAAAGTCCCAATGACATAAAATATTCAGGTAAAATCATGTATCAAGAAGCATCCTTCGAATATATCCATACCTGTGTTACATAATTTCGATGGTATTAAAAATACCATATGTCAAAAATAATCCATGTGAACGATTAGGTAAACCATAAATTACCTGTAATAAAAAAAACCTAATTGCCCTGTCAGATGTTCAGACTGACGACCTGCCTAAATGTTCCCTAATCTGGGTATGCAAATTATCCAGTACCTGCGACAAGAACTGGAATAAATAGAGTACTAACTCAGGTTTTGGCATCATTCTCAAACAAGAAGCTAACATTGAAAGACATGGAAGATATCTGCCGCATTTGCTTGAGTAACTCTGCTCTCTTGGACATATTCCCGAAGAAAGCCATTGCATTTGAGACTGGCCCCAGTCTGGCCCAGAAGATAATGGAGTGTGTGCAGTACGATATACAAGAGAACGATAATCTGCCACAGAAAATATGTATAAAGTGTATTTTGAATGCAGAATCGGCTTTTCAATTTAAACGGACTTGTGAGCAGACCCAACTTGTATTGCGATTAAAGAATATGAAGGAGGAATCTTATATTTTGGATAAGACAATCAAATTAGAAACGACGGAAAGCATGTCACATGTGGAACCAGGAAAACTACAGGAAAATAAGTCCGAAATTGAAATGAAAGAAATCACAAGAGACGCGCCTTTGGTGACTTTGGAAAATAAAGAAAACCAAATGGAGATTTGTAATTCGAAGAAAGCAGCAGCAAAGCCTGAAACCACCACCCAACCATCACAAAGGTATAGGCTCAGAGAACGCAAAGTTAAGATCATATGCAGTGCGAAACCCATAAAGAAAACTATATCGAAAGCACGTGAAAATAGGATCATTAAGGCTACTCTGTTAAGGCCACGCTTAAGGGGACAAAACTCTATAGATTATCGCTTTAAGTGTCCACACTGCTCGGCTAAATTTGATAGGAAAAATAATCTCAATTGCCATCTTAAATTTCATTCAAATCCACAACTTAAAGAGGTCGAAAATATAATGAAAAAACAAATGCGACAGCAAAGGATGTTGAGAAAAAAGAAGCCCCAAAAATAATAATCATAGGCTGTGACGAGCTATATATATATATAATGTGATTCCAAAAAGTACTTGAATAACAATTTATAATTTAATTTGTTCCTTATTTAATATGATACGATATAATTATATGATATAATCTTTCGTTTAAAATAAATAAATTGAAAACTTGGATTTCTGAACTCGTTTGTTAGAAACATCTTTTTGAAAATGGATTATAATTTAATTATTATAATTATATAATATATAATTATTATAATTATAATTTTTATTTAATTTTATATATAGTAGATGGTACATTCCTTTAAATATTATAGATATTTTTCCACGTTGCCGATCTTCAAGTGTTTCCAACCATCTGCCTGCTCTTTTTCCTGTTGCCGAGCAGAACATCTTGGAAATCGCAAATCGTTAAGTGAAATGTATACTATATGGTACTATATACAGGACTGCAACCATATGCTTCAATGCATTTTATTCGCCCGTTGTTAAACTGGCAACTTTATGGACATGGTCAATGTGTGCACTAAACGCTTTGCCCGGTAATCGCAAATAGTTTCCCCCCCTCCGCCCGGTTTCGAGTGCCGGGGCCAGAGTTCCGCTGGTTTATGTGCACGGTAGAACTCTCTCTCTCTCTCTCTCTCTCTCTCACTGGAGTCTCATGTGTTGGCACAAAATACAAGCCATATTTTATTCGAGTTCTGCATTGCACGTAGCACGCGCAGCATGGCAATGGAGGAGGTGGTAGCCCTCCGATCCCTCCCTCCCCTCGACGAGGGGGCCAATTGACAGCAGCCGGCGGAACAGCATCACAATTAACACATGCCGGGATAGCCCGGAATCGCTGGCCCAAGCCCGAAACGGAGTTGCGAGTGCGAGACGTGAGCGAGCTGCAAAAATCCGTGGAGCGTTGCACGTGTCACATCGGTGACGACGTCAAGTAAGTCACTCGACTGGCTGGTGGTGCAGTGCCCATCGAAGCGAGGGTTCCTTGTCAGTCCATTCCCATGCTCAAGAGGAACCCTCTTCCGTGTGCATGTGCGCCCTCTGTTGGCCTGTAGCAGCATCGCTGGGGCTGCTGCTTTTATTACGTTTTGACGCATTTTAAGCGTTTTTCATCATTTCACTTCGAGGGTGGAGGCTGCTCGCCTTGTTCGTCATTCTTCACTTCTCTGTCCCTGTCCCGACTGACAATAATAAATTATGCTTTGACTTTTACAAGCAGAGAGTCACCCCCCCCCGCTCGAGTCACCCCGTCAAGGTTCGCTCTCATAAATTGCGTAACGTTTTGCCCCGTCGACAACAACAACAACAACAACAACGACGACTATTAAAAATTACATAATTGCTTAACTGCAGCAGCCCAGACAAAGACAACAATAAAAGTGCCCTCGGCTCTCTCTGTTCCGTTCTGGGTTCTCCATTTATGCGATTTTTCTTTTTCCCATTTTTTTGCGTAGCAAATTGCATTATTTACTTTTCAATACTCTGGCAAAACCCAACAACAACTCGAGAATAACCCAGCGAAGGCTACGTGAAGGCAACTTGAACGAATTTGTTTATAAAATTATGAAATCGACCGTAGCTAATCGATTAGTTTACGTATCGAATAACATTCATAAGTATTATTTCACCTCCTTCTATCGAAATTAAACGCAATTATTCATCTTGGCGATTTTAGAACCTTTTTCTTTCATATATATCATTTTGCAAATGACAAATGGGTTTGCATAATTAAATATTGGCGAAATTCAAAGAGGTAGGTGGAAAAGTAGGAGGGTGCTACGGCTTGGAAATTTTGTAAGAAAAAGGAGGAGGGTGCTACGGTTTGGAAACTTGAAGAACATGAAATTTAATGGAGAGGGAATCATTTGGAAAATAAAAAAAGAAGAAGGAAGATAGAGAAAATTTAGAATATTGAATCGGTTTTCAAGGCCCTAAGTTCTTGACCTAACTGATTACTTTTTAGCTTATTTAGGAAGTGCCTAATAACTTATTATACAGTATAAGGTACACTTCAGGTTAAAACAGTTTAAATATTAAAGAATCTTTAATTTGCACAATTCAAGTGGAGGATTAACGAAAATCTTACTGACGTGCTCATCCTACGCTCTCATCTTCAAGCACATTCAGTCTGGCCGGTTGCGGTCATTGCCCCACATTGAAGACCATAAAAAACAGTTCCGAAAACTGTTCCACTTAAAAAAAAAAGTAAAAAAAAAGAAGAAAAGTTGCGCTTTTAACTATGCAACTTTGCAGGCGGGAACGCAGGCTTCCCCGGCCATATAGCAATAGTGTTGCTTGACGGACTGAGTACCTGACTGACTGACTGACTGACTGACTGACTGACTGACTGACTGACTGACTGAGTGGCCGACTACGACTGCGAGTGACCACAAAAACCGCAACTTAATAATTTTTGCTGCTGCAATTTTTGTGCGTTTGCTTCCCTTTTGCTGTGGCAATTAAAAATTTTTACCTTATTTGCTCCACTTTTCAAGTGGTGCTGCTGCTCTTTCCCTCCTCCTCCTTTCCCCTCTCTCCTGACGTCCTTATCAGTTACAATTCGCTACGCTTCAGTCTTGTCGCCCCAGCACAAATTTTGCATGGTCATTTACTTTTTTGTTGGACTGCGAAGAACTGTGGGGGGGGACTTTTGGGGGGGACTGTGTGACATCTAGATTGTAAAAGTCCTGCTCTGCTGCCACTCCCTCCCTCACGCACATCCCTGACCAATGTCCTTGCGTTCCATGCGACGCCACGCGCTGTTACTAATTAAAAACGCAAATGGGTTTATGATGTTGCACAAGTTGCGGTTCGCTCCAGGGCGGAGCAGGGGGAAGGGGGCAGGAGGAGAGGGACAGACAGACAGCATTTTTACTGCTGTCGCTGCACAAATGTAACACAATATGCGGCGGCGAAGAAGAAGAAGCAGCAACAAAAAAGCAAAAAGAAATTGTAAAGAAAAGCATAAAAAAGTGCGCGGCATTAAAACAAATTTCTGTATCATTTTGTTCCTCTTCTTCCTCCACTTCTTCCCCATCGTTTCGCAACGTTTCTGTTTGCCGTTTGTTGCTGACAAAAATGGAGGGCGAAAACAAAACAAGTTGGCAGCTCCCCGAGCCAAAGCGTTGGCAGGCCCCGTTTCTAGAGCGAATCTCCCTCTGCATGCTGCGGTTTATTTCTTGCTTTTCTGCTCGAGAATTGTCAACGTGGTTGGGGGCTTTATGCTTTGACTTTATCGCTAACATCTTCCCCTCTCACTCTTTCCCACTCGCTGTGTGGGTTGGCAGCGCTTTTCACGCTTTTCCAGTGTTTCCCTGACATGTTTTGTGTTTTATTAGCGTGAAAATTTTTCAAAGGTGTCAGCAGTTTTTATGTTTGTGAGACGTTGTTCAAGACTCTGCGCTCTCTATCTCTACTCCTTCTCTCTCTCTCACACTCTCTCTTTCTTTCTCTCTCTCTCTCTCTCTTTGTTGTAGAAGCCACAGCAAGATGATATCTACTCTGGCGAACAAAGAGCCTTCCCTTCTTCTGCTCCCAATATCATATTCATGCTGACTTGGATTTTAATGAAAATATTTCTGGAGCACTACGAAAAGCGGTCAACTAAGGGAAATACTGTAATATATAAGAAAAAAAAAGAAAACAATTTTTAATTGCCGAAATTTATGCAAGGGAAATTGTTTTTCAAAACAAAGGCTCACATACAGGACTTTCAGTCGGCCCTGCTAATTTATATGTTAATTTTCCTATGCTCTTTTTCACATTTCTGTTTCTATTTCTATTTCTATATTTCTATTTAGTTCGCATAGCTTAGCATATTATGAGTATTTTGTGCTGTTTTGCTATTTTTGTTGATGCGGTCGCTTTATTTTGAATACGGAGGGGGAAACCTCCGGAAAGGATGCCCGCCGCCAATTGTCCTCGTCCATAGGGTTGGCTGGGATCCCGTTCAAAGAGCCGTTCCGTTCTTTGGGTTTTATTTTCCATGAAATTTTGTGCTGAACACACACAAAAAGGCCGCAAAAATTGGGAGACTGGAAGCGGCTGCTAGGCAACTTTTTAATTTTCGGCTCGAATTAGAATAATAGTCGAGGGATATTACAACACAATAGATGCTGAGGAAGGGGAAAGGGAGAGAGGAGGTAGTACGTTTTGGCCTTTGGCGTGTGTTGTGCGGATTTCCGGTCAGTGTGGCCCCGACTAAAAGCCAGGTTAGCAAGTTTTCAGCCAGTAAAAGAACTTTTGAATTAAAACTTGGGCTAAGATATATTTTATCTTGATTTGCCGAGTATGGGCTGCATCTTTTGCACTGCATTTAATATTTATGGAAAGTTTTAGTGACTGAAAATATATTAAAATTAAATTCTTTACTTTATTATTATTTTATCTTTTTGCATTTTAAAAATCTACAAAGATTAAAGAATATTTAATACCTAATTAAACTCAAAAGGCAGGGTATTTTACTGCATGAATTCTGCTTTTAATTTCTTTTTCATTTAAGCGTCACTTGCTGCCTCTCCCTCCCTCTCTCTCTCTCTCTCTCTCTCTTGCCTATACTGGCAGTCTAACTTTCTGGCTTCCTTTGCCTTATGTTATGCTCATATTTATATCCGCAACAATGTGCGCCTCGTAAAACAATTTATAACTTTTGCGCTTTTGCCTAATAAGTTGGCATGTTGTGGCCAATAAGTTGCCGCAGAGTCACCTCCCCCCCCCACCCCCGGCACACCTCCTACACACAGCACAACAATGTGTGTGTGTGTGTGGCAGGCGACAGGCCGTAGAAGTGGAAACTATGCAAAGTACGAAAAGTGCAACGCGTTCCACTACCATCATCCTCTCTCACAACTCACTCCCTCCCCTTTCCCTCTCTCGCAGCAAACTAAATTACACGCATTGCAGAGACAACAACAAGAACCACAGCCGCCATTGCTCTGCTATGCAATGGCATCCAACGAACACGTTCCACCAACTTCCAACTTCCACCTTCCACACTCGCCACCCACTGCGTTTCTTGCCAGTTTGTTTCGCCGCTGTCGTTGCCGCTGTCGCTGCGCTGCTGCTGCTGCCTTAACTACTGTTAATTCTTCTAATTGTGTGTACGTTGTTTGCGTGCGCTAATGTCGCATATGCACAAACAACAACAACAAGGACAGCAACAGACGCCGCAGCAGTGGGGCGCTCCAGGGGCGCAGGGGGCGTGTCATGCAAATGTGTAACTGTTTATGCCAGCGTCGCTTGCGCTGTTCACTTGAGATTTTTCTCTCGTTGTTGTTGCTGCTGCTGCTGCCCGTCGTCGACGTCGTTGTCGCTGCCGTGTGCCGCTTGACAAGCAACATGGCAACTGCAGAGCATCGGAGACAGAGAGAGAGAGAGAGAGCAAGACATGGCTGGGGGAAGAGAGGGCGAAGCAACTCTCTCGACGAGCGCTTATTAGTGCAAAACGATGCACGTACCACGTGTGAGAGTGGAGTGAGTAAGTGCGTGTGTGTGTGTGTGTGAGTGTGCGTGCGTGTGCATGTCCCTGTTTGTGTAGCGAGAGCGAGTGTGTTGTTATTGTTCAATGTAATTAAATTATGCAGATGAGTGCAGGCATGTCGCTGTCGCCGCACGTTGTTGTTGTTGTTGCTGCTGCTGCTGCGTATTAACTAAATTGCATAGAAAAGTGTTTGGGTTAGCTAGCTGATTGCTGCTGGCATTGACAAACAGCTGACAGCTGCGCTAACAAACAAAATGTATTTAGAATAAAAAAAAATAAATGAATAAAAAAAAATCACTTGGCAGCGGTGGGATTCGAACCCACGCCTCCGAGGAGACTGGTGCCTTAAACCAGCGCCTTAGACCGCTCGGCCACGCTACCCTGCTGTCACTCGCTTGAATTAAGATGTGTTAAGAAATTAACGCGATAACACTACGCTAAAAATACGAAAATATAACTATATATTTATTTATAAAATCGAAGATATATATGTTTGCTCAACTAATTATAATAATATTCGTCATACTCGCGCCAAAATAAATAATAGTTCCAATCATTACCTCATCCATCGTATTTACGCCGCAAATCTCTAGACAGAGCACATTAAATTTAATGAATTTTTCCCAAACAAATAAATATAGTAGCAAAACACACAGTTCTTTAGTATTTAAAGTTTTTCGTTTATTTGACTTTAATTTCTAGTTCTTGAACAGTTCGCAATTTGTATATTTCATGTTCCACTCATAGAACCGTCATACATACGATATATATAAGTATTTGAGAATTCCTTGTATGTTTCTTGTAATTTTGAATTGTTTGCTTTCTTAATCATGCTTTAAAGATCATCAATCCACGCAGACGATAGAAAAAGATTATTTGTTTTTTTTTTTTTTTTGTTTGTCTGTCTATTCCTTGCTGCCTTTTTAACGCACTTTAACTATATACGTGTCCCTTGTAATTTGCTTATATGCTATGGAATTTAATTAGTTCTTCTTGTTCTTTTTTTTTCTCGATCTATATAAGTATTTTTATTGGTATAACTAGATGAGAGATTTGAGGTGCTATGTGAAATATGAATATGATTTTACGTTATCGAATAAGTATTCAATTACAAATTGTATCCGTTAGTTTAGGTTTAGGTTACGCTTAACTCCCTTGTATGTGTTTTGCATTTTGTTCCATTAAATTGCTAAATACTTTATTTTTAATCTATGTACAATTTATGTAGTTGAAAAAAAAGAAAAGAAAAACGAAACTAAAAGTGAAAAAGAAACAAAAAACCAATCAGCCAAATGGCCATTGAAAAGACAAAAACAATTGAAAATTAAATTTGTTCGAGCATAAATTGTTTTTTATTTACACATATTTCTTTTTTTTCGTTTTTGTTTTAATATTTATTTATGTTGCATAAATTGCTTTTGTATTCATATTCTGTCAATTTGTAGTACCATCTCTATATGAATATTGCGTAGTTTTGCATAATTGCTGCTATTCTGTTGCGTTTTCATGAACTTTTCATTATTTATTATTTCAATAAGTAATTTAAGTCTACTATCTGTGTGCTGTATATTTTGTTTTCTATATTTTTCCCTTTTTTCCTCAAATTTATTTATGATCTAAAAAAACGTTTGGTATTCTATGCTTTATATATAGAGTTGCAGTTTAGATATTGATAGGATCATAGAATTGCTTTTCATATGGTAGTTATTTATTTATATATATATCATGGTTTTACACTAGATACGATACATAAGATACATATGTATATTTAATGACTTGTGCTTGAAAGCGTAAATTAATTGTATACAACTTTAGTGGATTGTTTTTTTTTTTATTTTATTTTTAGGGTTTTCAGAGTTTTTTTCGATTTTCATATTTTAATTAGGCATTAATTATATACAGTAAATTGAATTGGTAAGCAAAACTTAATAGTAAGATCACTGGATGCGAAAATAAAGACCTGCGCGCACTGCTTGTCAAACTGTACGCTTGGCTTGCCAAACTGTGCGCGCATGTCAAACTGTATTTACACGCATTTACTGCTTTTGTCTGGTTTTTTTTTTGTTTATAAACTAATTGGGGTAACTAATTATACAATAGATTAATATAGTTTAAATAACACAATATATATACTGCCCGATCCCGATCAGCCCTTGTAATAGAACTGATACAGCTCAATGTCAGCCTGCTGCGACTGCGGCGCCTTGGAGCGACCCAATGTGCCGCACGACTTCAACGTGTATCAGTGATAACGACGCAGACTCCCGTTATTATTGTTGCTGCTGATGTGGCAGTTGTTGTTGTGATTGTTGTTGGACAGTGTAGCCACATTATTGTTGTTGCTGAAGGATCGCCTGCCCGTCGTATTGCCATGCACCATGGCCAGCCCCGATATGCCATTGCGCAGGGGCAGAGCCGGCGGCGGAGGAGTGGGTGTCGGACTGGGGGGCATATCGTGATCCAAGGGCAGCGAGTAATGCGAATTGTTGTGTATGTAGCCGGCATCGGCAATCATTGCATCGCAGGGTTTGGCATAGACAGCTCCATTGTGATTGAAATGATCCTGGGTGAGCCGGATGCCACCGGCATGGCCATTGGCAAGGGGTTGGCTATAGTGGGACAGGGTGCTCTCCTGGACATGCATGAGCCGTGGCAGGGATGCATTCAGGCCCAGACTGGTTTTGCCATTCGCCAGCAGCCTCATGTCCTGCTGCGAGTGATGCGAGGAGGAACGCGGTGTGGTTGCAGCTGCCGACTGGGGATTGTTGGTCATGTAGTGGATGTGGCTGAGCTGGGCGAAGGGAGCATGTGCATCGACCACATTGGGCAGCACCTGCAGTTGCTGCAGCATTGTGCCGTCTGCTGCTGTTGTTGTTGTTGCTGCTGTCGCTGCTGTTGCTTGTGTTGTGGAGGAGGACAAGGGGGCACCACCACCCCGACCCCGCAACTGAGGTGGGGGTGGAGCTTCTAGCTATAGCTCGGTCACAGGAATCGTCCTGCCACCCAGATACTGCGATGAGTTGTAGCCACTGGGGCAGGGATAACCACCGGCAGCGGGATGCACGCCACCACAGCCAGGCTGGGCTCCTCCTCGCGTCATGTACTCCTCATCCGAGAAGGTCTTCTGATACTCCCGCTCCTTGCGTCCCAGCGCCGAGTGACCCTTCAGCATGTCCCTTATGCGCCGCCGGCAGGTGTAGATCACCAGCGCCAAGGTGGTTATCAGGGCAGCACAACCCACCACCATGATGCCAATGATGGCCTGCTTATTCGCCGAGCCATGGGTGCAGCCGAGCAGTGGCTCCGCCAGCTGTGTCAGCGGCAGCTCGCGCAGATTGGCCGGATAGGCGCAGATGACGGGAGCATATTGATTGCTCGAGTTCTTGCTGATCAGCAGATTGCGCAGCCACATCAGCTGACAGTCACAGACAAAGGGATTCTCCGAGAGATCCAAGGTTTGCAGATCCGCCCAGGGGAACAGACTCTCGGCCAGGGAACTCAATTGATTCTCCTTCAAGATGACGCTGCTCAGATGGGGGAAACCACCCAGAGCATTGGGATGCAGCTCGCTCAGTTGTTTGTTATTCGACAGATTCAGTTGCTCCAGATTCGTATTGTCCGTGAAGGCGCCGCTCTCCACACGACGCAAGCGATGTGCTCCAGTGATCTCCAGCTGGCGTAGCTCACGTAAACCCACAAAGGCGCCCGTGGCAATGATCTCGAAGTCATTCTGACCCAACGAGAGTTGCTCCAGCCGCGCCAGATGCTGCAGTGCAGCCGTGGGCACAGCCTGCAGGCGATTATCCGAGAGATCCAAATAGCGTACACCCTCCAGACCCTTCAGTGCCTCGCCAGAAATATTATGCAAGCCAGCACCACGCAAATCCAAGCGAGTCAGACCCTTGAGATCCTCGAAAGCTCCACCCGGTATGGTCATAAACGAATTGGTGCCCAGATACAGCTCGGCCAGATTGGGCAGCGCTTTGAATGTCAACTCCGATGGCACCGTAGTCAACGTATTATCATCCAGATACAAGACACGCAAATTAACCAAACCATCCAGAGCATGTGGATCAATGTGACTAATGCGATTCTGTCCCAGATTAAGCTCCTCCAGCTTGACCATGGGTGAAAATGTGCGATACTCCAGCTCCGCAATGAGATTACCACGCAGATTCAGGACACTTATTGTGGTCAGGCCCGTAAACGTTTTGTTCGTCACCTGACCAATCTTATTGTGGTCCAGATGCAGCTGCTGCAGCTTGGCATGATACGCAAACGAACGTTCCGGTATGCTGACCATGTCATTGTAGGACAAGTCAAGGAACATCAGCTGTGAATAGAACTGCATCGATGAGTCGATGGTCTTCAGCTTGTTGTTCTTAATGACCAGACGCTGTATGGAAGGATTCAGTGCAATGGGCAGCACATCCAGTGTGCCCTCGCCGCAGTTCACCATCAGCGTTTCGTCATCGCATTCACAGCCAGTGGGACAATTTGCCAGGCCATTTGTCGGCTTGGCCAGGCCCAGCAGCAGCGGCACCGCCAGCAGGCAGACCGACCACGTTGACGGCGGCGACATGGTAATTGCCCTCTCTCTCTCTCTCTCTCTCTCTCTCTCTCTATCTCTGTCTTGCTGTGGCTTGTTGTGTTGTCTGCTTTGTTGGGCAGAGTTCAGTGTGCCCTCTCTCTCTCTCTCCGTTTGCCTTTTATTTTTGGCTTAAATACGTTTTAGCCAAGTTTGCCAATGGCTTTCGTATTTGGCGTCCGACATTCGTGGCGCTCCAACTGCAAAGAGAGAAAAGAGGGGAAAGGGGGAAAAGGGGGGGAGGTTTAGTATGTGCGCTTTAAATTGATTTTCCATTAGAGTTCAAAATTGCTTGGCTTTTGGATTTTCATTGGATTTGGCAGCTGTCGTTGCCCTGGCTACCCTGGCTACCCTGCCCAGTTAATCGCTAGTTTTGTGCATTATTTCCCCTACCCTTTGCCCCCCCTTTCCCTCTCTTTCTAGCTGCATCTGTATCTCTATTTCGTATTCCTCGTACGGCAGTAAACAAATGAAGACAATTTAAATGGGCCAACAACAACAACGTGGCCCATTGGCATTCGCATTAGTAGTAGCTCGCTGCAATTGCAAGTTGGTAATAGTCTGGCTGCCCTACGGTGCCAAAGTTGGCTTTAATGGCCAACAACTGCAGCAGTTCTTGACCAGGAAGTTACTTTTAGCCGACTTTTTGAGACTGCTCTAGTCCAGCAGGCAGTTGCAGTGAGTTGATTCTTTGAGGGATCGCTGGGTCGAGAGAGGCATAACTGTTTTTTCTATATTTTATTTTATTTTTTTTTTTATTTTTTTTATAATATTATAATTTTTAGGGTATGTCATGGTTTATGCGCTTTTCAACTATTTTTTTTTTTTAACAATTTGTTGTCCTGGAATTTTTTACATTTTAAATTTTCAAGGAAAAGTGGGAAGAAAAACCTTGATTTGAGTTTTTTCTATGTGGTAGAATAAGGTATGGGGGTAAACCCTATATCATAAGAGTTTCATTGGCTGAGGTGTTAATTCATTAAGGTACCCAAAAGTTTCTACATTCTTTCCACACAATTTAAGCAGTTTTTTGCTATAGAAACTTTTCTTGCCTTACTCATTAAAGTCATCTCTCTCTCTCTCTCTCTCTCTCTCTCTCTCTCTCTCTCTCTCTCTTCATTCCTCTGCCTTATCGCATATTTAGCAAGCTTGCCAACCCTTTGTGCCAACTTCAAAGTCCCCAAAGTCAAGTTGCTCCCAGCCGGACTCAGAGTGGGACAGGGCAGGGTAGGGCAGGGCAGGGCGTGCTCCCCAATGACTTGGAGGCCAAAAGATACGCCACATAGTTGGATCGAAACTTAAAAAACAACTTGCACTCTGTTTGCTTTGGGGACATTTATCAGTTTTCACATGGCCAAAAAAGAAAACTTAATTTAGCGCACAACTGTGCACAAAGTTCAAGGATGGTTCCGGCCCCAAAAAGGGATATCGGAGCTCTACGCAACCCCAAACGGTCTATAAAATAAATAAAACAAAGAGAGAGGAGAGAGGGGAGAAGTGGGAGAGTAGACTCAACTCGTACGTAAAACAAAAACAAAGGCAAAAGGGGGTACTCTCTCCTCCTCCCCTCAGTTTGGCTCTGCCTTTTTCATATTTTTCAACTTTACGCATTGTTTGGGGCCCCAAAGGCGTCATGAAAATAATCATAGATGTGGGTCATACTTTACAGGGGGAGTGGCAGATTGTGGGAGATGCCAACTCTCGAGACTGGAGACGAGTCAAGTCAAGTCAAGTCGGAACTCTCGTTTTTATTATGTAAATATCACATAAACAGCCGGCAGCGACTCGGGCGCAATCAGACGCAAATGGAACAACCAGGAGCCAGGATCCTGAGATGCTGCTCCTCAGTCTGCCCATCATTATCATGCATATGCCATAAAGCGACTTGTTGAGAGAAAGCCGGAGAGGGTTGTGAGGCGAAACCTTAAAAAAACACACACACAGAGAGAACCCAAGGAACCCGGAGAGGGGCAGGGACAGGGAAGCTGCCAGCGTGGCTGTTGATGTACAAGCCAAAGCCACGTCCTTAGCATCTTCTCTCCTCCTCCCCCTGTCAGCGATTTCATCGTTTATTTGCGCTCCGTGCGGGTAGCAGCTGCTTAGGCAGTCACTCAACACACAGTTGGCAGCACCCTGTACCCTCTGCACCCTGTACCCTACGAGCGGGGAAAATCAAATTTAAATTGCTCAAAATGCGAAATTTCTGCTAAATGGCCAAAACAATCCGCAGGCCACGACTTAAATGGCCCAAAAGCCATGCCTCGACTGAAACTGTTGTCTTAGTCCTTTCCTCCTTCCTCCTCCTCCCCCCCCCTCCTGCGACAAATGCAGGCAAGTTAGCAGAGAGAGAGAGAAGGCCGAGACAATTCGTTTACCGGGAGACACTTACACTGAGCCATATAAACAACAAGCGAGCAGGGACACAACAACCTGGCCTAAACCAACAGCAGAACATGGCAAAAGCAACGCTGCAGGCAGCAAGTCAGTCAACACGAGTGTGTGTGTGTGTGTGTGTGTGTGTGCATTGCTGGGTCGGAAAGGTCAGTTCAAAGTGATTCCTTGACACAACATAACCTTAGTTAGACACTGAACGCCTCTGACAACCCTCGCAGGCATTGGGAATTGAGTTTTATCTTAGATAAAACAGGGCAGAAAGATATATAGACAGACTAGTAGCGTATGTGACTGGGTTTTCTTTTAAAGCAGGTGACAATTAACTGGCAGAAATCAAAATCCTTGCTTAATTAATATAATACGAAATTGCTGAGCCTTTTTTTTATTTAATTGCCTCCTACTTCACTTATTATTATTATTATTATTTTGATATAGTATTTGGTAATTTTTAAGATTATTTCTCCACCCTGTGATGTTAAGATAAATATTATGATGTACGGATTCTTCACTTAATAAATAATAGAAAAAAAACTTAATTGCCAATCTAACCTCACTTTTGTGCCAATCTAACCTCACTTTTGCGCACAACCTAACCTCACTTTAATGTTTATTATTTGCCTTCTCTCTTTAGTCTTATTTTTTCAAGAACAACGCACTCCATCATCACTTTGGCTTCTTTCAAGTCGCACCTTATCAGCATTATTATTATACTAATTATCATCATCATCATCTTCGCTCTTTAGACTCTTTTATCAGCTCAGCTCATCGCCTGCATTCCATGCTGCTTGAAGTGCCGGCTCTAACCTCACTCTTTAGTCAACACAATTTCTTATCCTGTCCTTACCCTGCTACCTGGCTAGTTGCTCCTCCCTTCCCTGCCCCTTCCTCTGCCTACTGCCCTGGCTAACCAACATGTCTGGCGCTGGAAAGTATGCTCTAAATATTTTATAGCTTGACGCCGCCACAAGGCGGGCAGAGATTTCTCTGCTCTCCCAGCTCTCGCTCTATCTCTCTCTGATCTCCCCTCCTCTCCACCTCTCTCTCTCATTCTATCTCCCTTGCTTTTTGGACATTTTTATTTGGTTTACGGGCGTGGGGCAAACCTTTTTCGACTCTTGTCCGCTGGCCGAGCTCATTTATTAGTTCTGCCCGGATACGGTTTGGGGCGTAGCTCCGGCTGCGGCTCTCAGTTGGGATCTCCGCCAGCTGCCCATTGTTATAAATGTTTCTCTGTCAGTTCAACTGCGGCCAAAAAACAGAGAAAAAAAAACGAAGGCTTCTTTTATTGTGTCTGTCTGGCTGTGTCGCTGCAGCGGGCCTAGCTAACCCCCCCTACCCCTTTCCCCACTCCTGCCATGACTTCCGGCAGCCTCAACACTTTTTTTGAAGAAGGGGGAGGGAGAGACAGGGTGTTTATTGTTTAGCCGGGCGAGTTTTTGAAAATTTGCCAACAAAAAAAAAAGGCTAGAAAGCGTGTGAGAAAGGGGTAACTTTTGCAACAGTTTTTCATGGCCGGAAAATTGCTAAATAAATGCATGTTTCTGATTTAATGCGAGACAAAAGCAAGCAGAGAGAGAGAAGTAGAGACAGAAAAGAGAAAAAGAGAGAGAGAGAGAGAGAGAGAGAGAGGGAGAGAGGAGAGCAATCAGTTCTCTCTAGCTTTGCCATTTGTTACAGTGCAGGCGACAAAAAGTTTTTAGCAAACTCTTTTAACTGCTTTTATTAATTTTGCCGTCATCTTTGAGCTGCTAGAATTTCCAGCTCCCCCTCCCCCTCTTCCCCCCCTCTCGATCTATCAACGTCTGCAATAAACTTGAAGCCGCTGCTTGTTGTTGTTGTTGTTTTGGCAAATGTTGAATATTTCCAAGTAATGCCAGCCAATAGCGTCCATAGAGAGGGAGGGGGAAGGGGGAAGTTCCCTACCCTCCCCCCTTGGCCCTTTTCTTGGTGTTATTTATATGACAATTTCGCTTGAGCGCGCGTTAAAATATCGCTGACAATATTTTATGCTCATGCCTCGCCTCATGTTTTGCCAACGTATCACGCCCCACGCCCCGCCAGCCCCTCAGCTGCTTCCTCCCCGCGTCGACATTTTGCTATGATAAACTTGGCAAATTTATCCTGCTTTGTGCCATACGTCTTTTGGCACAATTCCCCCTGCTCCTCCCACTATTTGCACAGCAGCAGAGGAAGAGGCAGAGGCAGAGGCAGCAGCAGAGCAGCGGCAGCTCCAGTTGCTTCAGCGAGCGTGTGTGTGCATCCGTAAGATACTTTTTGTTGCTAAACAAGCACAGTCAAATATTTGCAATGCTCCAGAAACAACAACAACAACAACAGCAGCAGCAGCAGGAGGAGGAGGAGAGAGCGGGAGAGGCAGAGAGGGAGAGAGCAGCAACAACGAGTCAACAATAGATATGGCAGCGAGAGAGCGCACACGCACACACACACAAACACACACGCGCGAGAGTTGGGCGCGGTATTTGGGGCAATTCGCAGTAGAACTGCTGCCTCCCTTCCCCTCCCTCTGCGCTGCTGCTTGCCTGTATGCCAGTGAAAGTCGATAGATGGCGCAGTCAGTCGTCTGTAAAATAGAAAACGAAACAATCGCAGCAGGCGAAGAGAGAGAGAGAGAGAGAGAGGAGAGAGAGAAGGAGAGCAGGCAAGCTGCAGTTCGACTACCGCCAGGGGGCGCTTTGCATCGCACATGTTACTTCAATTTTCGGTAATGGTAATCGGCATCATCAGATCCCCAAAAGTTGCAACTAGTACATGCAGCACGTTGCACGTGCCACAGTTGCAGGCTGCAACAGCCGCGCATTGTGCACAGCGAAAAGCTGATTGGAACACACTGTGACTGTGGCGGGGGTGGAGGCTGAGGTGAACTTATACCTAACATACTCTAATATATATTATACTATAATAATATTACTATATTACTGAAGTTATCCTTGATTTTACAACTATGGGTATTAATAACTTCAATTCATAATCTTCTTTCCATATGAACTCATAATTACATAAGTATTCAAAACATTTAAGTAGAAAAAGAAAACCCTGCTTAGAAAACCCATAAACTTAAGATAAATAAGATTTAAGGAATTTTGAATATTATAATGGGGTTTAGTCTATAAAATATTGAACTTAACAAGAAAATAAAAGGATAAAACAGCTGAATAAAAAGGAGAATCTTAAGATACAATTGTAAACATGTATTCAGTCAATTCAAAAATTCAATTCTTAATTTTTTTAATCTTTAAAAAAAAGTAAAACTTCCGTGGGCGGACAGTTTTTATATGGAGAGAGGGCAGTGTCTTCTCTAGAAGAATAATTAGATAATATAATGAAAGTTATAGTTCTTAAATTACAATTAAAACTCCCTTGGCCGCACATGAACGGAAAAAAGGGATATACATTTAAATATATGTCTACTTAAGAGAGCTGTGCGTTAAGGAAATTTTCCGTTAAATAGATTTTTACTGTTTTTGATTAGCTTATAAAGAAACCAAGTCAGTCTGTCCCCGCCCAACACATCCGTATTCAATAAACGCCCTATTTTACCTCAGCTTTACCTTTCCTAGCTAATCCAAAATGGCGCTCTAAGTCAACTCTCGCCTTATTTTGCCTCATTTTCCCGCCAAAAGTTGCATAATTTTTTTTGGAAGAGCAGTAATCTCTCTCACGCCATGAGAGAGCGAGATGAGATGAGATGAGCGACGCTTTAGTCTCAAAATGTATTTTATGTGCCCCTTGAACATTGAGACTAACCAAGAGACGACGACAATTCCGTATTGCTGGGATGGCCAAATATTTTGGGGGAAGAAGTAGGGGTAGAGATGGAACTGGAAGTGGAAGAAGTAGAAGTAGACGACGACGCTTTTATGGCATAATTCGTAGCGGCGTCTTTTTTTTGTTTTTACGGCTACACTGAAAAACTTTGGCCGTAGCCGGAGACGTAGCCGTAGCCGGAGAGCGAATTGGCATAGCAAGAAAGTAAAGAGTAATACCCAAAGCAGTCATAAAGTAAGCCAAATATTTTACATATAAACGACCGCAAGCAGACGCCACTTTGGAGAATACGGAGAAGTCTCTACGCCGTGGCCAGGGGGAAGGGGGGCCAGACGACGACGTCGCCGCCAAAAAATTTTCTTAGCTTTTTCTTTTCCTATTTTTTTTTTTGGTTTATTTTTCGGTCTTGGCCTCATGCCCATAAAACGGCGACAGGGCCAAAAGTAGGTAAAGCATAGCGAGGAGGCAAAAACTTTACCCGACGCGACCTTGTCGTTTAAAGCCAACGCAAAGTTATGTGTGGCAGACAATAAATCGCAGCTATTGATCCCTGCTCGTGTGTCTTAAACAAATTTATATGGCCAAAACTAGAGCTGGCAACCCCTCTAACCCCCCCTCGGGTTTGATAAACGTGCATATGGCGTCGTAAGAGCATGTCGAACATAAACCCAGCACGACTGCAGATTTGCCATGGATCCGAGCATCGTTTAGTGCAACCGACTTGAAAATTAAGGCAAAGCAACCAAATTTTTATTACAATATTTATCCCTATTTTTTAGGGCAACCCCCTCCCACCCTACTGCAGCTTAAAGTGAAACTATAAATTTGCAGGCACAACTTGCCAGGGAGATAAGCCAAAGCGCAGGGATAATGTGGAACAAATGGGAAGAGTTAGGAGGAAGAAAAAGAGTTGAAGTAAACGGAAAAGATAGCAGGCTAATAAATCTTCTAAAATTTGAAGTTAGCTTTGTCTTCTTTTGAGTAGGTACTGAAAGGAAGAACATATAATATGTGCATCCTAAAGTTAAACGCGCTATGTGAGATCATAAAAGAAAAGACATTATATTTTTATGTTTCTCTCGGTGTACTTCTGGTTTTTTATAGATCTAGCAGTTCTATCTTATTGGCTGAAAATACATATAATATTTAATATATATATTTTAAGATCCTTTCTCGAAATTGATGCAAGATTATTTTTAAATTGATACCATGAATATCTAGGCCTAATTTCAGCTCAGAACGAAAAGTATAAACAATAATATAACAAAATGTTACCAAATTCCCGAAACAGTGGGAAAAAAGTAAAGGAAAACTCCTCATTTTAAGTGGAAAAATTGCTGCATAAGCCTGGCAAATTAAATTTCCATTTGTAGGTTGCGTATTCCCCATTTTTTTTTCGGAAACTTTTGCCAACTTTTGCCATCATTTCCACTGCTTATCGGAGGCAAAGAAAAAAGAGAGAGAGGGATAGAAAAAAATCAGCAAGCAGATCCGATTTGTGTTTAAATTAAACATTAAGTAGAAAAGCGCGGAAAAGCAGGAAAATTAAATGGAAACGAGTGGAAAACAGGAGCGGAAAAGAGTGAACCTAAAAGCGCGTAAAGGATTTTGCGCTAGTTCCAGAGCGTTTTAGGGTTTAGGGTTGCCTTTGCGACACAATGCTGACAGGCATTAGACAAGGCGGGACAGCGCAGGGCAGAGGAGGGCGGGGCAGGGCAGAACAGCGCTGCATTTGTTGCTGACTCGACATGCGAAAGCGGCAACAAGGCAACTCGAACTAGAACACAGTGAGTGGGAGAGGGAGAGGGAAGAGAGAGAGAGAGGCAGTGCTACCTGCTAAGTAGCACCCGGCTACCGTTGACCGCGGCCATGTCGAGCTCCATAAATCTTCGCAAATCGCGGCCGGGCGCAAAGTGCCCCGCAAAATGGTGAAAATTGCACGGCAAGGAAAATGCAACAACAACAACAAAAACAACAACTGGAAAAGGTAGACAAGAATCTGGCCGGGCAGCTGCAGCATTATTGTTGCACTCGGAAGCGCGCCACATGCCACGCCACGCCACGACGGAGTAGGATCGTAGCCGGAGTCGTAGTCGGAGTCGGAGTCGGAGCCGGGCGAGGTCGGCATCGGATTTTAGCTGCAGTTGTGGCGTGCGAGAAATTTAGTGCGCTTGAAATTTAGTTGCACAGTTTGCGGTGATTTAGTTGCCCCTTGTACTTGCCCACCTCCCTCCTCCCCCTCTCTCCCACTCCCCTTGCGTACAGTGTCCAAACTGAGTTGTGGCTAAGCTGGGCAAACAATAAAGTCCAATTGGCGGCGAAGGCGGCGAATTGAAAGCGACGAGCGGCGAAAGCAGCTTAAGGCTAAGACAACTTTCGCCATGTTCCCCTGATCAATGATAAGGGAATCACCCGAAACTGTAAGAGCTTTCAGCTGTAAGTATTTAGAAAGGAATAGAGAGAGAGAGAGAGAACTAAGAGCAAGCAACATCTAAGACCATAAATATTCAACTGAATTCAAGATATATTATTATAATGGCATATTATGAATAATACTTGGATGAAAATATACTCTGAAACTTTAGTTCTTGAGAGTTAGTTTAAAACTCTATAGGACTTTTCAAGGCTTAAAGGAAATATACAATTATTTAAGACTTTTCTTCATCCAAGCCTCACACACCCTATCCTATTGGTTAGAAACACATAAAACTTGTCCAAAGGGTTTCTTATAAAATTGTTGAACCTTTTATGAGTTAAAATATCTAATATATATATATATAACTGTATTTGTAAAATAATAATAGCTCACGATTATACAATAAGATTCTTAGTATAACTCAACAAATATAAACTGCCGCTTTATAATGAGCTTTTTAATTTCAAATAAATATTTAATAAATGTTAATATTTTCATATATTATAAAAAATTGTCTTTTCCCCTTATTAAATTTCATAATATTAAACGAACTTTCTCATGTTAAGTCGCTGCATTAATTAATTGCATGTAGGGTGCCTCAAATAAATCTCGCAAAAGTTTTAGTTTTTTTTTGTTTTTCTATCTCGAAAAGTTCTCAATGAATTTCAATTTCATTAGTGTTCTGCCTGCGACTCGTACCACTGTGCATTAAAATGCTCCATATTGTTTGCATTTGCTTTTAAATTTCCAACGCTTTGCATTGTACAAAACTTTTGCCTACAGTCGAGAAGACTACACACCCCTCTCCCCCTCCCTGCTGCAGCTCTACTGCCCCTTCCGGCAGGAGGAACCGCTGAATTTAACATGAGGGAAAGCAGCAGCAGCAGCAGCAGCGGAGCGGCGTCACATGTGCGCGAGCGTGTCCGGGAATTCGGGGAACTCGCTGCATAGGGGGGCAGAGATCGGGTATAGTCGAGGTTTTTGCTTTAAACAGCGCCATTCTTTATGTATAGAGACAGCAGATACGCAGAGTGGGAGGGAGGGAGAGAGGGAGACGGCCTGCAAACCAGACTCATTTAAAGACTGCGCCGTCGGTAGCTCGACATGAGTTAAGTGCGATGGTAAAATTTATGCGAAGAATGCAGCAGCAATATGTGCAACAGCAGCGACAACAACAACAACAACAAGACCAAAGCGCAGCAAACACCTCGCCCCCCGCTACCGCCCCCTCTTCGTACCACATGCCGCACAAAAAAGGACGAGCAAGGCCGACTCAGGCGCCGCCGCCGCTTTTTACAGGACTTTTTTATGGAATAAAAAAAAAAAAAAAAAACAACTTTATGGACAGGAAAGGCATTTGCCCGGCTCCAGCGCTGCCTGAAGCCACCAGCACTGTCTGCGGGCCCAGCGGATGCCCAATGTGTGAATAAGTAAGCTTTGTAAGATGCTTTACCCCACACCCCCTGCCAGAACTCTCCAGCTTCCTCAAGGCATTATCCCATTGTACGTAGTATGTATGACGGGCCGAGAAAACTTAATAAGATTTTAATTGAAGCGCAGGAATTTAATTAATTTAATTATGAGTGCTTAAGAAGAAGAAGGAAGAAGCGGTCATATGACTAATATACGTATATGTATAGGGGGGGAATTTATTGCCTCAAGTGTCATAAAAATTTCACAACTGGAAACTTAAATTTGACAGGGATATGAAATAAATATGATAAAATATAAAAAATATACCATAAGTGTGTAATATAAGGATATAATAATATAATATTATATTATACAATATAATAAAATATAATAATACACATAATTAATCGTATTATTTATTATAATATGCAATAATATATGAATGTATATAATTTTAAATTATATGATATCTTATGATTGAGTTGAAATTATTATAATACTTTCTGGCATTCTAAAATTTCCGATTGAAATAAAGAGTTTAAACATTCAAGAATTAATAAAGAATTCAAATTTATAAATTATACCATCTGCACAAATAATTAGTTATAAGCAAGACTTCTCGAAGTCGCTTTAAGAGCAACTTAAGGTTACAATGAGAAAGAACATTGTAGTATTCCTTGAACGTATTCTCTGTTTATTTAACAATTTTTCCACAAACTTTTTTCCGTAAATTTTTGTGCTTGCCAAAAAGTCGTTTCCTTCCTCTTCCAGTACCCTTTCCTACCCCTAGTACCCGTGTGGTTCCCTTCCTTTCCTTGTACTCCCCAGAGTTGCAAACAATATTTCTTGTGCCAAACCAAGAGAATACCATATACCATAGTATCCTTTAGCTGCGTTGGCGCTACGTGCCGTTTGTTTTTGGGGTTACAGAAAGGGGGAGACTCGCAGAAACAGAAAGGGAGAGCGAGGGAGACAGAGACCAAAGAGCAAGTAGACAAAAGGCGAATCCATACGTACTAATTGCGAGTTGTTAATGTTGCAGCTGCGTTGCGAGTCAATTGAAAAGGTTTTGTGACTTTAAGATGGAAGACTGGACTGTAAATCACACAGAAAAGGTTCACAGACTAAACCGATGGTCGCCTGCTTAATGACGCAAGTAATTGCAACTGCTGCAAGTTGTTGCAAGTTGCCAGTTGCAAGTAGAGGGGCAAGTAAGGGGGCAGTGCCACAAGGGAGCAGACTTAATGAAAATCAAACAAACAACAACTGCAACTGCAACTGGAAGTCGCAGTCGAAGTCGGTCAACTGTGCTGAGGAAAACGTCGCCGGGTTGGGGACTCTCAAGTGGCGCATACCGAACCATAATTGATAAACGAACCGAGCTGAACAGAACTGAACAGATGTACGAGTGCTTAAGTGAATGAATGAGGGACTGACTGACTGAATGAATGAATGAACGATGTGGTCGATTCTGCATTCGAGTTGTGCAATTAGATTGAAAAGAGAGAGAGAGAGAGAGAGAGGGACTTAGAATGTCCCCCCAATTCAATTGATTTATGCACTTCGAGTGTGTTGTTGCATCAATTGAACACGAAGTAATTAAATAAATGAACCAACTCGAGGCTAAGTTGTTGCCTCTCCCTCCCTCTCTCGCTCTTTCTCCCTCTTGCACGCATTAATTAAGTTACGCCGCGTCAGACCAACTGGCAGCGTGGCACAGGCTGCATCGAACGATGAGAAGCGCGTAGAGAGGCA
Source organism: Zaprionus tsacasi (assembly GCA_018904105.1). Lineage (NCBI taxonomy): Eukaryota > Metazoa > Arthropoda > Insecta > Diptera > Drosophilidae > Zaprionus > Zaprionus tsacasi. The sequence continues at coordinate 1,385,328 of JAEIFR010000262.1, read as the reverse complement.
GTGACAGCTGTTATAATTGTCACGCAATTTACTGCAGACCAAGCGGGGCCAATGTCCCCACCTCGCGATGTCGATGCGGAAGACAAAACGCGCCCAAATCGCATGCGGCAAAAAACGCATCAAATTCTTCAGCGCGCACGATCGCGCACGAAACGTGCTTAAAGCAGCGCAAAGAGGTTGATAAAGCAGTCGATAAGCCCGTCGATAAGCAATAAAAATACATATAAAATGATAAAAGAAAAAACGCAGGGTATTTAGCGTTATTTTCCATCTTTTTCACAGTTTAAATCTATATAAAGAAGTAAAACTCTTGAGTAAATCGCCCATTAAACGCTTGAAATTTAATAAGAATAATAAATCGGTTTATTAAACAAACGGATTTCTTGAAAAATGCCAACAAAGTGCCAGCAATTTCTTAGAATAATAAAAACAATTATTCCATATATAATTTAGCTGGAGTTGCAGGAAGATTGATAGTCTGACAGCAGTAAAATCAATATAAATAAATACTACGAACAGTTCTGGGAAAAAGAAACCTATAGAAACCTTTAGAAAATTTAATTCAATGCGAATTTCACAATTATTCAAAGCTAATATGAACCTTTAGCTAAATTAGCATAAAACTGCTGAGATTATAGATATATTGAATATATACATAGGTATATTGGCAACAGCTTGGCATGTGAATAAAAGCATTGGAACAATAATTGGCTAAGGTGCGGTAAAAAACGCGCAAAAATTACCAGTTGAAGGCGTTAAAAACAGCGGACAGTCGGACAGACTTAAATACCCATTTAAATGAATATATGAATGTACTATAAGTATATTTATAATTGTTGTAACTGGCAATGATTTGATTACCTTTAATTGACTTTTCAGCACTGTGACAGAAGCGAAGCTGACAGCAGCTGCAGCGGCAGCGACGGCGACGTCATCAACATTTAACACGAAATTTTTGTCAATTTCATTAACAATTCGAAATGCGTCTCTCTCTCTCTCTCTGTCTCTGTCTCTATCCTTCTCACTTTGTCGATTTGTGTTTGTCTGTTGATATTTTATGTGCTTTTTTAAAACATTTATTTTGTTAATTTCGCCGGAACTTTGTTGTCAAACATATTGTATTTATATACACATATTATTCACTATTTCTGTTCCCGTTGTTGTTGTTATTGTTGTTGTGGCCTGCAATGGAAAAAGAATGTGGAAAAAACACACACACTGCATAAATTATTAAAGCAAAAAAACAACAACAAATTGCAGCTGCAGCCAGAGTAGTAAATTGTTAATAATGTCACAGTTTGATGCCAACAATTTATGATGAGGATTTTAAATATGCATTAAGCGCGCATTTTTTATTTGCACTCTTTATCGCCCTCCCCCCTTTCCCCTTTCCACATATTTTAATTATTTATGTTAATGTTTTAATGCTTCAATTGAATGGATCCCATTATGGTTGCATTGTGCATTGTCTTTTGGTCCGGTCTAGGGTATTATTAAAGGGTATTATGATTATTGTTATGGGTTTGTGTTGATGTATATTGGGTAAATTTTATTTATTAATTGCCTGGGAAGCTTGAAGCTTAATGAATTGAAGGTAGTTTTTTCTGACTTCCTAGAAACCTTATAATAATTAATAAAATTTGACTTAATGATTTTACATAATACAATACATGTACATATAATAGATTAAATAATTATTTCTTTGAATGAAAAACTTTTTCAATATGTGAAATATTTTTTATAAATTCTATAGTCTATTCTAAACTATGTATTAATAAAATTTCGCAAAGAAAAAATATAGCTAAAATAACTACCAACTTGTCACAGTGTTACAAAAACATATTTCTAGAAACAATCCTGACTAATTACATGTTTTTTTTTTTTTTTTTGCACAGTATTCAATTAACTGCAGCAAGTGCATTTTGTGCTCTTAAATTAAACATAATTAATAAACAATTTCTAGAGTTTATTTTTTGATTTTGTTAACTATTATTTAGCATGAAAAAAGTGTCAGATAAATGTAAAAAAATATGCAAAAATATAAGCAGAAAAGGTACAAAGAGCAGAAGGTAGAAGGCAGAAGGCAGCTACAGCGAATGGTGACAACGACAAAAACCACAGGCCGGCACAGAGAGCAGTGTGGAAATGGAGAAAAGCGCAAAGGGAAATGCAAAACGTTAGCAGGGGGAGACTGGGAGGGACTGGCACTGGGTTTGGGCTCGGGTCTGGTCGGGTCTGGGCTGGGTCTGTTTCATATGTACATGGCAAGTGTTGTAAGTATGTGCTTAAATACGCATTTATTCATACAAATATGGCCAACGGCAGCGGCAACCGCAACAGCAGCAGCAGCAGCAGGCGAAACAATAAAACAAGTCAGTGGCGAAGCAAGCAAATGCTAGACTAGCAGATACCCTGCAAGGCACAGACCGTAGTAAAGGTAGAGAGAGAGAGAGCTTGCTTGCAGTCTACTTGTTATATCAAATACAAACAACTTACTCAACTAATATACCCCATCTGCATCACTGCACACAGGGTATGCACAGCGAGCACAGAACTCAGAGAACGAACGAATTTCCATGTCGTTGTCGTCGTCGTCGTCGCTAGTTGGGCAAATCAGATGCGCAACTAACGAGCAACAACCACGGCAACGACAACGGGCTGACAACGGGACAGGGAGGACAGGGAGGACTAGGTGGAACCCATGTAGCAGGACGCGCCGGACGCTGCGCCGCGGGCCACTTCGACTCCAGCTCCAGCTCCCATCTCCGACTGGGACAACATGGCGCAAATGTGACAAATATGGGCATGAAGTGTGCAAGTGACAAGTCTAACATACTTACAAATTTTCATGTGGCGGCCTCGCACACCACATTATCACCCAGAGGGGGTAGCAGAGGCGTGGCAGGCGGGGGGGATTGAAGCAAAAACTGAGGGTAAGCGTGCGCTCGAGTCATTGCAGCACAGGAATTTGCGTTTTCAAATGTATGTTAATGATGCAGCGCAGCAGCTTCAGCAGCTTCGCCAGGTTTCACAATGCTCGACGATGATTTTCCAGTTTTCAGTTTGTTTGTTTTCCTCACTCTGTTTTCCCTCTGCTTTCCCCCCCCTTCTTGCTTCCCCTAACATACAGTTAGCCAAACGTATTTCCTGCTATTTGCGCACTTGACTGTTTTTATTTTAATGATATTTATACCCGTTAGCCGTTAGGGATAGAAGATTATTATAGCTAGCACGTCTGTATGAACTGCATTATCCCAGAGATTAGTGGAGCTAGCGCTATCAAATTTGTTGACAATGTGTCTTATAAAAGCACTCAACTTAAAGTTAATTCACAATTTGGCTAGACGCCCTATGACAGCAATAAATGATAAAAAAACGATTTACTAAAGAAGTTTTAAGGTAAGCTTATTTATTTTTGGTATGTACATAAGTTTTAATATCACGAATCATGTCTGTAAATTTGATTATAATCGCATAATAAACATAAAAGTTATGCTAGAAATTCGTTGTGTAGCGGGTATATCATAGTCGCGCTCACGTCAATGTAGATGCTTTTAAGCTGATTTGAATATGTGCCAACTAATGCTCCTGATGTGGATGTGAATGATGCTACTGCTTCGGCTTTATTTTTGTTGTTTTGTAAATTGAAATTAAAATTCAATTTTCAATTTTTTAGCAGGAAATTGTTTGAGAGGCAAATAACTCTTTTTTAGCGGTTTTTTTTCTGCATGGGAGAATGCGCAACTAATCTGAATTTAATTGGCAAGTGCTGGAGTGTGTGTAGGTGTTATGAACAGAGTACTTTTCCGGCTAGTTAGTTTAGCTATTCCTTCTTTTTTTTTTAGCCATTTTTCGCAATGACTCAATCCACGCTCATTAGAGCAGAAGCCGCCATTCTGCGACCGGAAATGCGTGTATTACGCAATGACGTAACTGACTGAAGTGTGGACAGGAAATGACAAGATTGTTAGCGGGATTGGTAAGACGGGAATGCAGCCAATCAAATGGCTTAAAGCTGCACAGAAAAAAAGCCAAACAAGATGAGCAGCCTCAAGTGGCAGATCAAGCGAGGAGGAGAGAGAGAATCAAACTGGACTGCCACTTGCATGTGGCATGCAATGCATTCTCCTGCTTCTTCCTCTCCTCCTTCTCTCAGCAGGTGCCTTGCCTGGCGACTCTTTCCATTTGCAGCACAAACAGCTGAAACCTCATCTGCATTGTGTGGGAGGTGGGGGGGAACAGGTAACTACCCAGACACTGACCTAGACACGCATCTCGTAGCTTATGAAGCAATTTGCCTGTGCACACTCCATGCCTCCCCCTCCACCCCACCTGCCCTTGGCCTGTCTCCCGTATCTAACTATGCGTATCTGTCGCCCTGCACGAAATTACATAATTACCAACAATAAATTGTAATTACTGCCTTGAGATACATTTGCGCAGATAAACGGTTTTTCGTGTCTGTCGCCAGCATTGTCTGTTTGCACTTGGACTAGTAAGTTCCCCCTCTCTCTCTGTATACTATTTTTTTCTCTTTCTGGCACGTCGACATTGACTTTGCCTCGCCGGTCGCATAAATTACACTGAGCAATTACAACAAACCATCGAAAATGTAAACAAACTTGGGGAATACGCACAAATTGTGAGTGGCCGCCGGCAGGCCAGGGGCGGATCGAGGGCCCCTTTGGGGGAGTGAGGCGCGGGGCACACCGACAGTGAGAAAACGTTTTTAAGTTCACAAAGTGCGTGCATAAATTTCCATGCCTTAGGTAATTTATACTGATTTCGAGTCGAGTGTGTGGTTCAGTTTCTCGAAGCGGACTCTGTGCGTAGAAGAAGTAGGGAATTTTTATAATACAGATATGTTAATCTTAAGACACCATATTATAAGTAAGGCTCAGATAAGTCATATTTTAATGCATTTATCTCATTAGGATTAATTGGGACGATTATAAAGTCCTTTTTGGTACTCTGCGACTGTCATAAATAATAAAATATTTAAGTGGAATTATTAAAATTAATAAACATATATGAAATACTTTTGAAAACAGTCCAATAAACGTAATCATATAACAAATCATTTTTATGCAATTCAAAATCTTGAATTTATTTTCTGTCCTTTAATTACAGAAATATTCCTTCTCTTACTTAACTTAAACAACCCTATAACATTCTCTTCATATTTCTTTGGATTATACTGCATGAATCCAATTAATTATTGCATAAAATATTATCTAATCTATAATTTACACACACTTTCGATTGTGGTCGAGGTGTGGCCTCAATTTCAATAGTCAAGAGTCAAAATATCATTAAATATAGATAGAATTGTGTCTCCAGATTGCGTGTGTGGCCCTGTTTCCCTGGATCCAAAACGGAACAATGAGAATACAAAAGGAAATCAATGCCGGACAAGGCTGTGACCTGTACAATCACACTAACACACACACGACACACACATATACTGTATATGGAAAATTCCCCAATCAGTGACAGTAGCAGAAAACACAGTGACAAATTGAACTGCCCCATAAATTGCAAGTGAAATTAAATAATAATTGAGGCAGAAATGCTGGAAAAGCAGACAAAAATCTAAACCAGCAGCAACAATACAATTTGCCATCTCGCTCGCACTTGATTATTGAACTAAAAAGCAATTTCAATAAATATACAAACTGGGTCAATGCATTCCAATCATAGTGGGAGGGGGGGGGACAACTAATGACATCATACATACGAGTCGGAACTTTGAAATTGTCAACGTTGCCAGCCGCCACATCTGCCGCCTGTTGCCAACTGCATTTTGCGGGGGTCACACTGGCCAGCAGCAGCAGCAGCAGCTGCTCATTAGGGTCAGGTCACACTGGGACGGGGACGGGGATGGGGACGGTCTCATTTATTATGGCCAACTAATCCGTCTGGCGAGGCAACAAAGTCATTCAGTCACTCAGGCCACACTTATGCAAAAATTTAGTTAATTTTATAAAATGTTCGTTGGACGAATTAGTTCGTTTTTCTTTTTTCCACTTTTGTTTTTTTTTTCGAGCTGCATATTTAAATGGTACAACATTTTAAACACCCAAACGATTTGCATACTTAATCATTAAATGGTTAACTCACATACGTTAGAGAGAAACTAAAACAAAATCGTGACCAAATAAATCGTATGCAGCTTTTTTTTCCTCCACTTTTCAAATGATATAATAAATTTTGAAATGCAAAATTAGAGCGGAAAAAAATGCACATAACGTTTAGCGTAATAATCAGTAGGAAATACATATATATACATGTATAGAAAACATAAATATACAAATACTATAAATATATTTCTCTGTAAATACCTAATTCAGGGTATTTCTGGCGATAAGAGAGGTTGGCAGTAATATTAAACTTTAAAATACCCTAAGAAAATGTAAAGAAATAAAAAATAGCTCAATTGAATATGAAAAACCTTATAAAAGTCAATATGATTTGAAAATTATGTATTTATTATTTATTTAAATATATTTGTCAAAAACTAAAACTACAGAAATATCAAGAAATTACTTTATGTAATTGAATAAAACTGTAAAATATTATTATAATTAATAATATAAATAATACAGAGTCTCTCTTTTCATATTACGATATTTATATACCACATATACATTTACAGGGTATTTCTCACACACGAGACTTTGCCTAGTATAGGTTTATTTCACTTTTGAAAATATTTGTTGTTTTTGTTTTTCAAGCTTTTATTATAAAGGTTAATTGAGTGACGATGCGCATTGAGCGCGACGATCGACAGAGACAACAATAGTGACAACGATGAGATAATGAGCTGCTAGACACGAAAAATATTATAATATTCATTTAGATTTGAACTCGTACGTTTTTTTTTGCTGATATACGTTTCCCATGATTTCGCTGTGGCAGTGACAAATGTTTTCGATTTAACTTGAATGCGACAGGTTTTAATCGATTTTTTTGTCGCTCAAAGATGATTATTAATGCAGGTTTCTGAATAAATAGTATTTCGAAAATATAATCTCAGTGTCAAGGCAAATGTGCTAAGCACTTTTTGCAAATTATAAATAATCATAAAAGTAAATTAAACAATAAATTTGAATATGATAAGTGTGTACAAATTAAATTCAGGAAGAATATAAACTGCAATTTATGTGACACTACATATATATGTGTTTAAATGGTTCACAATATTGCTCATTTCCTTTGGCAATTAATTGTGATTTAGAATTGCAAATTCATGCAAATCATGCACGGCTGCCATTAGCTTTAGCTTTAAGCCCTGTCTAGATGCCACGCCCCTCTGATGTATTTATAGCGGGCTCTTCGAGAGATTTTCCTGTCACTCTACCGCTCTCTCTCTCTCTCTCTCTCTATTTGTTTTTTTTTCTCATCCCGCAAGTCAAATCGATGCCCCGCAAGAGGCTATTTATTTATTTATTATCACAATGAGGCAGCCCTATTGGGCCTATAGTATTCCTTTACCTCCCTGCTAGAGCTTTGCGGTCATTTCCTCGCCTCATTTAATTTCGCTGCCAGTGAGTACCGACGGACCACACACATCGCCTGCTCCTTTCTGAGGGATTTAGCGTTTTTTTCCTTTGCTGCCTCTATTAGTTGTTCAATTTCAGTCTGGCTTTTTTCGCTCTCCCTCTCTCTCTTCTCTCTCTGCCTGACTGGACCCTCCGCCATTATGCGCGTCCATTATGCCTCTGTTTGCCTTGATAATGTTCCCGTCTCCGTTGTCAGAGACTCAAGTCTTATGCCATTGTCAGCTTTAGCCGGCCGAGCTGCCTTTTTGTCATTTCAGTTCTGTTGATTTTGCAAAAATCCACGAGAGAGCGAGAGAGGAAGACAAGGAAAATATTTGCCACCTCCCAGAGTTGCCTAGTAGTTTCGTAAGCTCCCCTGGGCTCCCCCCAGTGTAAATAATTTATTTATGGTCTTGTTTGTTTACTTCTTTTCGAGGTGACTGCTTCCAGCTCATCTCTCCCCGTAGTATCTTGTTTGCGTAGTGCTTAGAAGGTGCTGCCTCTTAGCACAGGCCCTACCACCCAGAATGACTTCTGTACAGACTGTACATCTCCCATCTCCCACTCTACCATTCCCACTTTATAAATAAGAAATCAATTGATTTTGTGCAGGCGCAAGTTAAGAACTGGCATTATTTACAGCCCTTAAGGCGATTAACAACGCTTTCGATTCGATTCCAATTCCAATTCCAATTCATTCCCAGTTACCATGTCACCATGTAAATATCATCGTTTTCAATGAAATTGCTGAAGATTTCTGTATTTGCTTTGGTGTGTGACATAAATATTGTTTCAGTTGCAGAAACTCTACTGTATTTAAGAAATAAGCAAAAAATAACACAAAGTTCCTCTCATGGTTTCAATTTCAGTCTACCTCTCTCTCTCTCTCTCACTCTCATATTTACAGTATTCCTTTGCAATCTTTTGCTTTTTAATGATGTTTATTTTCGTTGTGCTCGGTTTCTGTTTCTGTTTCTCTTTCATTTTTGCGAAATATTCTGCATATATGCAGTTTACAGAGAATTTCAAAGAGGGGAGAAGCACCCGAAGCACCCTGTGTGTAATAGATTCGATTACTTTGTAATCAGTAAGATTGTCAATTTCCGAAAGATAAGTGAAGTGAGTGCGGGCAACTCAAAGGTTTTTGTATTTAAATGTTGCCAAGTTTCAAATTCACTTGAAACCTTGACTAAACAAGGGTGTTTATGCACACAGGGTGATTAGGCACTTGATTTGTGCCATTGAGCTGGGCAATTATGCAATTTTGTAGAGCAAAAACACTTGACGTATCTGATGATTCACACGCTTCAGGTGGGCCACAGGCAACCTACGTATCTGTATCTATATCTGTGTATCTGTATCTGCAGTTACACACAGCACACTGAGATATGGATACGGGCTAAGCACGATAAGCAAATCAAAGCAGAAAGTTTGCATTTGAAACAATAAAAGCGACTCGGACTTGCCTCATGTCTCATGCCTTGGCTCAGCTTGGCTTACAGGCATTTATATCAGATAAGATGGGATATGCTCAGACAGAGAGAGAGATAGGGGGAGAGAGGGAGTACACAGTGAAATTGCAGACCGCACATGACTAAGACTTCGAGCCGGAGGGGGCAAAGCAGACATCAAAAGCCAGCTAGAAGTGCCGCCGAGAGTCGACACTATGTGCATCTCTCTCTCTCTGTCTCTTTCCCACTCGATATCTCGGCGGTCTAACTGTAATTGTATCTAACAGATACAACTGACAGGCCCGACCAAGAGGCGACTGAGGCGACAGCCTGGCAACGCGTCGCTCTGGAACTTGTCTTACTTTTTATGGCCAATAGCGGCAGCAGCAACAACAACAACAACAACAACAACAACAACAACCACACGTGTGCCACCAGAGCAGGCGTCGCAACGTACCACAGGCCACCCAAAAATGGTCAACAAAGCGCCACCAAATTGACTGCCTGCCCCGGACTGACTGGATGCGACCAGCGCGAGCAGATACAGAGTAGCTCTATCTCCTATCCCTCTCCCTCTCTCACTCTGTCTCTTTTTTGCAGCTCCCTCCTTCGAGTTGCCATTGAATTATTGTTTGAAATCAAAAACTAACCATTATTTATCCGAAGAGGAGTGCCAAACAAAAGCCAGGCTGGAATTGCACAAGGAAAGAAAACTAGAAAAAGAAACACACGAACACGAAATGAGTTTAAAGAGTTGTGCAGAGATATGGGAGAGATCTGAAAGTGAAGTTATCAAGCTGATAGATGGGAAATTGAAGGGAAATATGTAAGAGAAGATTATTAACTGATATTTAAAATATCTGAGTTATATTAATTGAAGAAACTCTTAATGAAGTAAAGGAAAATAATGCTTTGGTATATCATAGTAAATATTATATGTTTTAATTACTTAAATGATGAGCAAACTTTTAAGAAAAGATATGCACTGATATCTTAGCTATAATATTCTCTAAAAAACTAATAAAATTAAGAAATAATATGCTCGAAATATTATTATTCATATATTACATATATAGTTTTGTTTTTGTATTCAACTTTTTCAAGAAAGAATTAGGAGAATTAAAGTATTATTTAGCAATATACCATACATCATAACTAGAAAATATCAGATTTAAATTTAATATGATTTTCAGTGACGTTTAAGTTTTCTTTCCTTAAAATTTCCACACAAATCGAATTAGCTTGGATAATTCTGCACTTCCTCAACTTTCCTGCCCTACATCCTGCAATAGATTAGCAATAAAATGGCTAGAGAACTTAAAAGTCATCCCAACTTGTGAACCATATGAAATTTTATGAACTTGTTAAACGACTTTCCCTTCCCCTTCGCCGCTTCTCGATTTATTTCCGAAACTAATCGAACAACCGTCGCTAAGTTGAAGCGGTGGCCCATGAAAGTTGTATTGAAAGGCGGGCGACAGAAACAGAGAAGCAACGACAGATATACCTAGAGAAGGGGAGAGACAGAGAGAGGGAGAAGTGAGAGGGGATAACGAATGAGGAGGAGGAGAAAGAAAGACACAGAGTCAAAGCGGCGAGGGGCTGCACCACAATTGACTGGCAAACTGGAGCTGTACATCCTGGCAGGAACTGTAGCCCACTCTCCCCGCTCTGCCCTCTCCTCCCAGGGGTCTCGTTGCAGAGCCGCCTCCTACTTATTGCCAAAGCAAATAATAACTTATGTGTAGTGTCAGGCCAAAAAGCCGTAAGCGCTACGGGAAATATTTTCAGTGTGTGCTTTTCCTGCTCCACGTAGAGCTCTCTACAACTATTTGTGTAGTTGTAAATAAATAAAAGAAGAGAAAAGAGAAACAACTACAACAATGCTCTAGATACCGTTGTGTGTGTGTGTGTGTGTTTGTATTTGTGCTGCCTTAACTTGGTTTTCTTTTTCTCCGCCTGCCCCATTGTATCTCAGTATTTTTGCAATATTTCAGCATGCCTGCGCGTATCTGTTGGATGCCTGTCTCGGTCTCGAGTCTCGGGTCTCTGGTCTCCGCTCTCTGTCTCGGATTGGGTCTCTCATTGCGGTATCCGTTGCCATTGAACTATTGTGCAGCGCACGTAATTCAAGCCAACTCCAGCTCGTACTGCCCCCCTCCTCCTCCACCTCTTTTGGCAGATTTTCTAAATTAAAAAAAAATAGAGAAGGCAAAACTTTTTCCCCCCATTGCACAAAATTTGTTTATGAAAGGGAATTCTCTATGAATGTAAGTGAAATCCAAACCTGAACCCCACAACTCGAACCCGGTTAAGTGCAAATTATTGGTAGGAAATTAGTAGAGCGAATACTGCAGTAAAAATACCAAATACTACCCCAGGCAAGTGGGAAGGGGGAAGGGACAAAGAAAACACACACACAACTCTGAACAGCTTTTTGTGGTCAGTTCTCGGTTGCATTTGCTAATGGAAATTGTTGGCAACTCTGGCAACTTTCTCGTTCATGCATTCATTCTCTGTCTCTGTCTGTCTGTCCGTCTGTCTGTCTCTGTGTATGTGTGTGCATTGCAAAAACATCGCACAAAAAGTTGTTTTATTGTTTTGACATAGCGCAAAATTTAGAAATATCACATGCAATTGAAAATGTTTCAATACGCAATAGAGACCAGAAAGCTGAAGAGCTACGATGTACTTACAAAGCTTTTAAAGAGCTTTTTGAGCTTATAATTGCCTAATTAGTTGTCTAAGAAACGAGGCAATAAGTTAATCTAAACTTGATATTTTAAAGGTTTCTTACTAAGCCTTCAAGAAAAGCTTTAAATAAGTAACTCCGTCGTTTTTTTGTTTTAATTCATAATTTAATATATAAAAAATGTTTCCAATCACAATTAAAAAGCAAAGCTTAAAAGCTTTAATGTGCTTGCAAGAAGCTTTTCCAGCTTGCCTTAATGGATATATAAGACTAAATAACTATATAAGACTATAAACTCAAAAGATCTAGGCATTAATAATTCAATAGATCATATTCTTCCCATTCACAATGCAAAATATAATGCTTTAAAGCTTTAATGTGCTTGCAAAGCCTCCTAAGAAGCTTTTCCAACTTTAAGTTGCCTTAAATATGCATATAAGACCATAAATCAACAACTAACTCAATCGATTTTCTTAGTTTTCTTAAGACTGCTTACTTATTTGAAATGAAATTAAAATTTTCCCAACACTCGAGGTGAGGAAACATGCTGAGCTTTCCATGTATGGTATGTGAAATATTGTTTCATTTTGGGAAAGTGCTAAACGAGCAGAACTCAACCACAAGTATTGCCCCAGGGCGTTTATTTCTATGTGTATAGAGTATTCTCTGTATTTGAACCATAAATACAAATGCCAACAAAGTCACACACACACAAACACACACACACACGCGTAGCTCGGAAAAGCAATTAAAGATTAAAGTCTTAAGGCATGCCCAGATAACAAACCAGGACACAAGTAGAAAGTAGGAACAGGAGGAGCAGCAGCAGTCTGGGGAGGAATATAGATGACCAACACGTGCTAAGCTCATTAGATACTTTGATTTCTCCAAGTTTAGCCAAGCAGCAGCAGCAGCAGCCCAGAGACATCAATTCTGGCAACAAACTAATAACCAATAAAATTTCTTAAGCCATTCTAAGCTTATAAATGCTATTTTAAAATACAGAAAACATATAAGAGAGAGAGAGAGAGAGAGAAGAAAGGGGCAGAAGTTCGTACTTGTGCGGTCTATAAAATCTATATATGCTCGCCCTATACCCCAGCAAAGTGGCCCAGGAAGCCAGTCAAGTTGAAAAGCCCCTCTTAATAAGCATTTTGGCCCCGTCTCTGCGTGCTTGGGCAGTGGCAACAACAAGTGGGCATCGCATCGCATCGCGCACATGGGAAGCCTCTTCAGTTGATGAGTTGAGTGAATGGAGGAGTCTTTGCTCGTACCTCCCGAGTCCCGAGTTGAGCAGCAGCAGCAGACAGCAATGATTGGCAGACCCAGACCCCGAACTAAAGACCGGCTGTAAAATAGAGCAACAGCTACAAAAACTACAGCAACAGTTGCACTGTCAGTCAGTCACTTCGTTCAGCTGGGCTGTTATTCGCGAGGGCTGCTTGGTGAGTTGCTTGAAAGCAAATAGAATTGAATTCTCTTTAAAACTGTTGGTATATTTTGTAAAGCTATCAAATGGAAACTTGAAACCTAATTAAAGAATGCTACTAACTTCTGAAAATCAAATTTTAAATAATATCTACAGCTAAAACAGATCTGATTTGCTGTTCAGAATATACTGTTTTTATAAATTATTAAGTTCTTTGAAATGATACCTGAACGTCATACAATATGCTTCAAATTTACTGCAAATCTATTATTTTCCAATAATAAATATGACTTAGTTTATTTACTCTATAAGATTTTATGTTTTTCTTCAAGCCTTGAGCTCTGATAATAAATATCGAGCTAGATTTGCTATATTTATATTTTATTTTCAAACTTGCACAATTTTTTAAGATTTTCTTAGAACTAGAAAACTATTTTGGTAGACTACATAATGATATTTCATATATTTCGTATGTTTTTTGTAACTTTCAGGTACTATGAATAAATTGAATGGAATTTTTTATTTTTATAGAAAAACTGTCAGTTTATTATAAAAGACAACTGAATATGTGATGTACTTTTATCTTATATGGTATATAAAGCTGATTTTCTTTTTATGCTCCAACTGTTGCCTGAGTTTATTTATGCCTAATCCCTTTACCAAATATATTATGTATAATATTTCTCTGGCAACCCTCGCTGCAAGTGTTGCCTCACGGCAACAGGCAGGCAGGCAGGCAACTGCAACGCGGTTGAACTTTTAATTTGATGAATGATATACATTTGTCTCGAGTGCGCAGTGCGGTCTCGTCCAGCGGTTGGCCACAGATTGCCAAAGCCACAAGACACACACACACACACAGATACAACACACACACACTCACACATACATGTAGAGAGTCGCAGTTGGAGTCGCGTAATTGTCGTGGATCGCAGCTGAGCCGGCGATCTGCAGCACCGCTGGCATATTTACTCAGACAGCGAGTCGAGTGGGAATTGCGTCCCGTATCCCAGAGAAGGAGAAGTAGGAGGAGTATGACACATGCGTATGCGCACACTCTCTCTCTCTCTCTCTCTTCCCCCAGAAAGATCTCTCTGAGCAGATGGCAGTAGTATATAATTTTGCTTAGCTGCAATTATGAGATGTTGCGGCTGATCTTGAAACTGCTGAGGCAGCAAACCAGCACCGGAAGCTTCAGACTCGACTTGGACTTGCTCTGAAACTTGTTCTTACGGTTATCTCCCTCTCTCTCTCTCTCCCCTCTCCATCTCTCTCTCTCTCTCTCTGTCTCTTGTTGGTTTTGCAAGTGCCTCGAGTGGATCGGAGCGACATGCCAACATACAACATCCTTAATTATGACAATCAGCGCTGCTTGATGTTCCTTCCCTCTTTGACGTTCGGAATATATATTGCGCTGATCCAGATCAGTTGCAAAGCTTATGTGTGGTGTGTGTGTGTGTGTCGATTATTGATCAAACTGGCACAATTTAAGCTGAAACGCTTTGGAATGTTTTCCCGATTCTGCGGCATCGTTATCTTATATGGTTTATGCAGAAAATCAGAGAGAGAGAGAGCGTAGCGTGAGAATCTCCAAAAAAGGCAAAGAAGAACTTAAAGCTTCCCCCAAGCTGTCACAGCTCAAGCCTTAGACCATAATTTACAGATCTGCAAGATCGATAATATGATAATTCATCCAGCCTAACTCTATCAATCGATTACAAACAAGTTTACTATAGGATAGAGTAAGAGTTAATTATAATCTCTGCCTGGGCAAACCATCAATCTAATTAAAATATATTCTTAAGGGATTGCCCCTTTACCAAACATCACTTTCGCTCGTTACCACCCAAAAGACACACCCGAAATTCGTACTGTACCATAGGTAGAGAGTGGATAGAGTTGGGATAGATACGGGAGGGGGGACACAACGTTGATTGATTATACAGCAGGCAAGGAAAATACAATTAAAGCTTCAGCTTTCACCCGTAGGCAACACTGGCTAATTACTTTCACTTGGCCAGAGCAGAGCAAGAGCAGAGAATATGTCGAGCAGAGTTCAATCTTGCAGCACTTACAGTTATCTACTTCATCAACATCATCATCATCATCATCATCATCTCCGACGGCGAGGCCATAGGTTAATATGGCAATTAGCCAGCACGAGGCAAGCACAGTGGGGCAAGCGTAGTGAAATCCAAGTGCAACTTTCAAATGTGATTAAGGGCAAAAATACAGGAGAAAAAAAAAAAATAAAATAGACAGATTCTAATTATGCAAGAAAAACAATCGAAACTGGCCCGAGGGGCAAGAACGGATATCAGACTCAAAGAAAGTATCTCCTACCCTCCCTCCCTATATATCAACAGGTTCACGCCTCTAACGACAGTCGAATAAAACACGAATCGCATTATATGTAATTTTCGAGCTGGACCTGAAAGAAGCCGCCTATAGAGAGAGACAGAGAGAGAGAGAGAGAGAGAGCAGGCGCAGAAAAAGGCCAAAATAAAGAAAAGAAAACAGTAAAGCAAAAGCGAAGGCAAAAGCGACCGCCTTATAAGTGGTACATCAAATTCGAACAGTTTTTCAAGTGTTTATACCGCAGGGGAGAGCGAGGGGGGACAGCACTGTGGGGCTTTTCGTATGGCTGTGTATGATTATCGCAAGTAAACTATCTCGCTGTTGGTCTCTCTCCCTCTCTCTTTCTCTCTACCTAACATGATGCATCGACAGCCTCCGCTACTGCCGGTTTTTTTTTATTTTATGAAGATGAATTTCTTTTTTATTCGAGATTTATACCACATCTGTTGCCCCTGCTTCCATCTCTCTCTCTCTCTCTCTCTCTCTCTCTACACTACCGTAGCAGTTCAGATCTCTGCTGGAGCTCCAATTACTTCACTCACTGTTTGATTATTATGTTGTATCTTGTAGTTTTTTTTTTTTTTATGATCTCCCCTCATTGTTGCTGCAGCTGAGATTCCGCAAAATCAATGAAACGCTTCAGTGAATGTGAGTGAACGAGTGAGTGATTGAATGAGTGAGTGTGAGAGTGAGTGCGTAGTCAAAACTGGAATATGTCTATGAGAAAATGCCGAGGGATTATTGAAAAGAAATTCAGCTGGCATGGAATAAGTAAGGTAAATATTAGAGTGTATAATAAAAAGATGGCAAAATCAAAAATAGGGAATATTTTTATGCCAAAAAGTAAAGAATATATTTTAATATACATTCCCAAGGCTTATAAATGAGTTGATCCGTATTATATATGTTTTTCTGCTTCAAACGTATGTTTAACTCAAGTTTCGGCTAGATCTTGGAGTTTATAGAAGCTAAAACCATTAAACTTTGGTGAAACTCGTCTATAAGGTATTGCAGAGTCAAGATCTTTTCAAAATTTAGCCACGCCCCCGGCAAATCCTTAAAATTCAATTGCAGGCGTAATTTTAAAGTCAGAACCTTCATTTTTGTTCTGTACACCAATTATGAACTCTTAAATGATATATGCAAATTTGTTTAAGATCAGTTAATAAACATTGCAGGAAAAACAGAAGTCCCTGACGTTATATAGTCAAGATTCGTTCCCACTTGTTAGCTGTTGTAAAACGTGTAACTTTCCCTTATCTCTCACACATTCATTACTCAGCTTAACCTACAATAATCCCAAAGTTTTCATTATTTTTCAATCTGGCTTTCACAAATCTCAGATTATTTATCTCTTAAGTGCCTCAAATAGGTTGTTCGCATCGCCTGCCGTTAATCCCCTTTTGGGTTTATAAACTGCAATTCAAATTGTGCTTATCATAATTATTTTCCCTTTTTTTATCCAACAAATATCAGATCTTTCAACACATTCGTGTAAGCTGAGCAAAACCAATCGAATGTGTAGACCAAAATGGATAGTATAAACAGGTGTAGACCCTAAGAGATTACCTTTTTTGGGCTGCTGTTCGACAAGGGGCTAATGAGTTGCTTTTTGGGTTTAGTTCAACTGCTTCAGGGCCGGCAGAGCATATATCTGGTATACTATATCATTTTCAATAAACCATATCGCTAGTGACAATCTTTCCCTCTCTCTCTCTCTCTCTCTCCGCTCGGCATAAATCACAAGCCATAAACCAGTTTCGGTACTCGACCTCTCTAAGATTTCTGTCTCTGATCTAGCGCAAAAGATCTACGCGCATAAATTCAAATTAGATAAAAATAAACTTTTACCAGGCCAGGCCAGGCAGGTGATTTAGTACTTGAACCAAAATCTACGCAGGTGTTTCCAGCGACTCGACTCGGAACAAGTTTTCTAGATTTATTCTCTCTCTCTCTCTCTCTCTCTGTAGATTTTTGCCGACTCGACTTGACATATTTCTATTTTGCCTGCTAATTTCGTGTTATTTATGCGACCCGCGAGACACGCCGAAGGCAAACACAATGGAGAGCTTAACACTCGATGTATGCGATGGGGTGGGGTCTTCTGGGGGTCTGCGAGGTCTGCTAGCTGAGCCTATTGTTTGCCTGACAAAATGACAATTACATGTTGAGAATTTCAACAAAAATTATTAAAATAAATATTTGTGCGCTAAACAAATTGCCCGTCGTGGCTTTGCCAAAGCTTTGATGTGTCTGTGTGTGTGTGTGTTACACTGTAAAAAATAATAAACAATATCAATATTGATACAGCTGCTGGGAAAATACCATAGTTGGTACGATTTGAGTCTCACTTAGTATTCACAATTCATTTGCATGTGAATAAATAAATTTTGTTCTTTTTTTTTCGTTTTCGAAAATTCTGTTTAATAATTTATGTTAATAAATACGCATTTACTATATACATGTATGTATATGTAATTGATAAACAATTAGTTGATTGTTGGCTAGAGTTTGCTTTTAGCTGGAAAATTTAGCTATTTATTTTGCACATTCTTAGGGGAGGGAAAAATGTATATAAAACTCCAACATTTTTAGTTTTTATAGTTATTTTTTTATCTTTGCAGTTTGCTTAGTTTCTATGGTATTATAATTTTATTTGAAAGTATTTTTCTTAAGTAAGGAGTCTACATAGCAAAGTTTAGTAACTAAAAGAGTTTATTTTTTATTTGGTATAATTATAAAACAAACTTTAGCAAATATCTTAGGTTTCTCGACTAGAACTGAGCTCAAACCGTTCCATAAGTCTTTCTTCTTAAATATGCTTCAACCTGAGTCATGATTTAGTAAATTTAGTTTTTATAGAGGAAAACCAGGTAATTTACAGCCTAGTCAGTCTGCAGCCTCCCACAAATCGTTGGCACCTTGAGCAAATACCTGTCTATACATATATCTTCGTATGTAGTACCCCTTGGCCCCATGGATAAACAACTCAATGGCGGCTCTTTATGCAAGGCAAACGCGCCAGGGCAACTCTGGCTGCAGCAGCAGAGTCATGTGAAAATTCACACTGTCATCATGTGGCAAAGAAAAACAATTGACAAAAGGCCTAAGGCCAGGCCCGGGTGGGGTGGGGGCAGACTTGGGTATGGCACTTCATTAAATAGACGCCGCGGCGCTTTTCTGCCACGCCTCCCGCATTACCCAGCAGGGGCAGCAGCAGAGTCTGCTTATTTTTCACACATGTGCGAACCAGCAAGAAAAACAAAACGAAAAGCGAGAAAAGAAAAGCGCAAAAAGCGAGGCAACAAAATTTAAGCAACAATTTTTCGCCTCTCTCTCTCTATGTGTTTTTTCTCTGCACTTTTCTTGTTTATGATGACAATTTTTTGTCGTTGTTGACGTCGTCGACATGTGGCCATAAAGTTGTCGGTAAATAACAAACAGGCGACAACCCTGCGGCGGGGGTAGAGAGCCTAGTAAATTGTTTGTGCGCGTGTAGGCGTTGGGTTACGCCCACAGCAGCCAAAAAAAAAAAAAAAAGAAAAGGCGTCACATTTTTTCCTCACAAGGTCCTTTACCACGCCCCATCCCCCCACAAATTTGCGCCTCTCTGCGGTATTGACAAGCCCGCAAAAAAGTATCTCTGCGATGCAGATACAGATGCAGAGGCATGCAAAAAAAAAAAAAAAAAATGTATCCCAAAGATATTTACAGCACATCGCGCACATCGCTCGTAAATGCATTTCCGCTCGCTCGCAAATTGCAGCCAGCTGAATTCGCCATAATTTTGTAATATTTTTCAGCTGTTTTTAGCTGCTTTCAGCGGTTTTTTCCTTTCCTCTCGAAGCTTGAATCTGGTCTCTCAAATTATTTCCAAATTGAGCGCATTATGCAAATTGTTTCTATATGTTTTTTGTTTTTGAGAAAATTTGCTGATATTACGTCGTGGCATTTGACTGTCTGAGCTCAGCTTAAAACATTAAATAATATACGATATAATACCCGCTGCTTGCAATTAATATAAAGTTTATTTTAGTCAGCTGTCTGTATGAACAACGAGATCTCAGTGATTATGCGAGCTAGAGCTATCAAATTTATTATTTATGTGTTTTATTGTTACACTCACAACAAGTTTATATTAGAATTTGAACACGCCTTACTACTTGCTAGTAAAAAAGAAAAAAACCTTTTACTAACACAGTTTTGGAAGAAGCTCATTTATTTTTGTTGTGTACACTAATTGTCACCAGCCCAATGATTTATATAAATTTCCTAAAGATCAGACAAGAAACATAGAAGTAATTTAAGAAATAATTTTTATAATGAGTATATAGGAGAGTCAGGCTCACTTATTTCGACTGTACTTATACGAAATTGGCATTTAAGAACCTGTTTTATTGTTGAAAATACTAAATATATGAATTAGCATAGACCTTGAAACCGTCTACAAGGTGTGATTCTAATTAGTGTCCATGAGTCATGCGGATTTTCGAGAACTAACATTATATAAATTTGACGTAAGGTGCGCTACCCTGCTAACTTTGAGAATTTCGACAACAAATTAAAGTAGATCCCGCCCGGCTTAAACTTTCGACTTCTGGGTCATACCCAAATCCCATTTAATACTAAACTTACCCATGACATGTGTATCCACTCGGCACAACTAATCCACACTCATTCTACGCCCCGGATTCTTCGTGCTATATAGTTGTATAATCTGTAATGAAGAAAATGGGTATAAATTTAATATGCTGTCACATAAATTCTACAGCACTTAAGATGGGAGACGAAATGACGACCCGAGACCCGCGACCAGAGACTGTAAATTAAATCTAGGCTAAAAATACAATATTTCCCCAATTTAATCCAGTCAGTCGAACTGGAAGCAAAAAACGAGATGGGAGAGGAAAAAAAACCAAATACAAAAATCGAAAAATCGGAAAATTTGTAAAATGTTTTGTCATCTGTTTCGATTTAAGAGGAAAAAGGATTGAGAAAGGAAATTCAATACGCAGCTGTGAGTTAAACTAAGTGAAAATTAATAGCGAAGAGCGAGGAAAATCCGTGAAAACTTTCACTTGAAATTTGTTGAAACAAGAAACTTGAAATGACTTTTTGAACTGTGAACCCGTGACAGGGGGACAGACTCGACGCATCATAAATAAAAATACACACATCTCTATTTCTATCTCTCTCTATCTATCTATCTCCCTCTCCACTCTGTGTGTAACTGACACTGGACAAGTGGTGCCTGCATCATAGCGACAACATTTTGACACACTTAAGTGTTAGACAGCTCCGACAGCCGGCAGCATCATCATCATCATCATCATCATCCACATCATCCACATCATCATGATCTTGATGATCAAACTCGGGTCGCAGTGATAAATTTGAAAATTATGAACATAATTCTTCATTAGACCACGCATCCGATAATGGAACTGTGAAGAGGCGTTCCAAAATGAAATGAAATGAAAGTGAAAAAGAAATAGGGAAAGAAGAAAGAGCAGAAGCTCCTCTCTCTCCCCCTCTCCCTCTGCCCACACTTGCTAGGCCTAACGCCTGGTGATAAATTGGCGATATTACGCACACACAGCTTGGGGATTATTTCAATTTTCGCATGTGGGCGTTACCCCAAAGACCCGCCCAGTATTTCAAGAATGTCCAAAACACACACACACAGATACTATGTTAGTTACAGATGGACCCATTGATAGAGCCGGCGATTGTTTGGCATTAAAATTGAAATAACGTGATTTTTGTGGTCCACTGGTCACAGGCCTTAGGCTCAGAGAGGGAGGGGGAGGTTTAGGGGCTAGTTGGGCAAGGGCTTTACAACAATGGAGAGCGCGCGCTCACTGGCATAGATTTTTCCCCAAAACTATTCCCCGACTATTGTTTTGCGGTTTTGCGCAGATTTTTGGTTGCCTTTCCCACCCCTTCTCCACCCACACCCGCTTTTTTCAGGCCTGAATAAATCGAAACGCACTTTTCACTCTCTATGTGTATGTGTGTGTGTGGGGGCGGGTGTGGCTTTTGTATGGCCTTGTATATGAGCACGGGGAATGGGTTAACATTGACTTAGGCATTTTATTTTCGAAATAGTTTGACCGCAGCACGTTTTGTAAAATATGGAAAGTCAATAAAATATTGAAAACTTTAAGAGGGGAATTTAAAAAAAATGCTAAAAAAAAAGAAAAAAAAAAAAAAGACTTTCATCCGTCTCTCCCCGACGGGGAATTGAACCCCGGTCTCCCGCGTGACAGGCGGGGATACTAACCACTATACTATCGAGGACGCTGCGTGAGGGCTGCCAAATTCGCTTTATCTAAGCAGCGGCCGTGCTGAAGCGATCAATAGCACAGAGAACACAGCACGACACGACAGGTTGAAGAGCGAAGAGAGCACACTTTTAGTTCTCTCGCTGTGATTGACACTCTCTTATTGTTTTGTGTGCGGCAGAATTCAAAGCAAAATAATTCTTCATTTATGGCAGGTGTCAAATAGAGTATACGTATTTTCTATGCAAAGTACAACACAAGAAATTTTATTGCTTTTTTAAATTTCCTGTTTGCATTTTTACTTTATATTTCTCTCAGTCTGTCAATATTTGTGCAAATTATAAATGTGTGTGTGTGCGACACATTCTCCTTTGTTCCACTTTAGCTAAGAGAGGGCTGTCAACACGTCAGCAGCTCAGTTGATAACATCTCTTTGGGGACCTATTACGTGAAAACAACTACAACTCCAACTACAACTACAGTCAAACAACTTGCAACAAAGTGCCGCCACACAGTCCCGAAACGATTTCTAAACCATTCAGTCATAATGCATAAAGTATAAAGCAAAAGCGAAAAAAAACAACAACTCTGCGCGCTGCTCTGCTCTGCGCTGCGCTCCTCTGCTCTGCTTCACATGTGACGCGTCGCTCTCTCACAGTCCAATTCACTCGTGCTGTTTGTTAGTGTTGCGTCTGCGTTGGCAGCGACAGCGACAGCGGCACGCGGCAACCACAGAAACCGCAAGGTGCGTTTTTGCTGTTTGCTGTTATTATTTGTGTTATTGTTGTTGCAAAACAATCAACAAAAGGAAGAAAATAACACACACAAAAAATAACAAACGAAAAATGAAAATAACAAGAGAGAAACAATTACACAAACAATTCGATTGCAGTCTCGATGCCGTTGCTGCTGCTGCTGCTGCTGCTGTCGCCGCTGGCAGCATACACGCCACTCAACTGACACTCAGCTGGCAGCAGCAGCAGCAGAGGCAGCAGCAGCAGCGACAGCCTATGCTACATTTTGTGCTCTCCCCCGCCGCTCGCTCTCCTCTCTGCGTCTCCGACTGCCGTTTTGTGTGCAATCATGCAAATAAAACATTTTTTATGTGTGTGTGCGTGCAAAATTTTAACCCAAATATTTTGTAGACATGCAATTTTTATGCTACAGCAGAGAGAGAGAGAGACAGAGAGAGGGGGAGAGCCAACGGCAAACAGGCACAATTACAACAATAACAATGCCAGTCAGCAGGCAGGCAACAACAACAATAACAATATTTTTGATGTAATGGACTTTTGCCTCGTTGTTTGTGCAATGGAAATGGAAACTGACAAAGCAACCCCCCCTGGCCAAGGGACGGCCACTCAATAGCAGTAGCAGAGGGCAGAGCGGCAGAGCAGCAGCTGCGTATGCAGTTGCTGTTAATGTCTCTTAATGCAGCCAGCTGTCCCTTAAAGGTGCCTGCTCACTCTCTCACCCGTTCACACTGCACACACTCTCTTTGCACTCTTCACACTCTTTTGCATTTAGCAAGCAATTTTCGCATGCATTTCTAATGTTCATAAACGCATTAAAATTATAATTAAAAGGCAGTTCAGTGTGTGTGTGTGTGTGTGTGTGTGCACATATATTTAACTTTTTTTCGGCATTGCAGCGCAATGTTGCCGCATTCGCTGCCGCTGCTGTTGCATTATTTATTTATTATGTATGCAAATGCATTTAATTGCATGGACAGCGGCAGTGCGAAGTGGGCGAACCGAAGAGAGGCGAAGAGAGAGGCAGATGCAGAGGCAGAGCGAGAGCGAGCGAGCAGGCTTGGGGAATTCCGACGCCAACGTCAAACAATTTGCATATTTTAGCATGTAATGAAATTTGTAATAATTCTGCAATTAATTGCGTACGTGTCCTTGTTTATGGCCACAGCAGAACCTACGTGCAGTAGCGCCAGTTGCAGAGGCAGTGGCAGAGCAGCAACAAAAACAGCAACAGTTGCAGTAACTAGAGCAGCCATGTTTGAGTGCCTCTCTCACTCTATGTGTGTGTGTGTGTGAGTGAGAGCGAGAGTGTGCGTGTGTGTGGCTGTGTGACTGTGTGGGCTGCTGCCGCCATCCACTCCAATTTCACAGTTTCGGCATTTACTTTTACGCTGCCCTGCTACTGTGTGTGTGTGTGTGTGTGTGTGGCACAGTGGTTACTGCAGCCATTTGACTAACTGCGGATTTTGTGTTGTCGCATTAAAGTGAAAGCTTTTCATTATTTTAATGTAACGGTAATGATAGCGCCGCGTCGAGCGAATTAACTACAAGTGACGCTTGAAAGGCGATTTAGTGATTATATTTGACGGCAACGAATACCCTGTATGTGCGAACTGAGAATGAGGGGGTGTATAAGAGATGCGGGCTGAGATATTTATTTATTTATAAATAAACAAGAGCTCAAATAAGCGTATACAGTGTTTATAAACATGCGAAAATTGTAAATTATTTATTTAACTGCATAAAAAAATACCTAAAGTTGTTATAAACAATTCTCATATCGTTCTGAAGGGCAATATTCCAATTACAAATTCCGTTTTATAATAATTTTGTTTACCAGAAACAAGTTCCAGATGTAAATAAAAGAATATTTAAATATTTATTATTTATTCATTGGTTATTCTTGCGATTGTTTTGATACTGCCTTTGTTTATAACGGATATATGTGTGCCCAATCATATTCAACATACTTGAACCCTTTTCGCGCATTTATTTTGTTTACTTTTAATTGTTTTGCATGTTTTCGTAGCATAATTACAAAACAACAACAAACAATGCTAATGATAATATTTTCCACTAATTACAGCGCATGTATCTATAGGGAAGGGAATCCCTCTCTTCCTTCCTTTCTCTCCCTCTCTCTCCCCTTACGACTTTCAACAATAACATTGAAATTTTAGAATGGCAATTTGAGCTGGTAATTTCAGTTGAAATTGCATTTATCTTGTATCTAACAGATATTTTGATTTTCATTTTCGTTTTCTCTCTCCCTCTCTCTCTCTCTCTGCGTTTGTTTTGATGTTATTCAATTATGTAAGGACGATGGCATCAGTTGCTTTTCTTATTCTGTTTTTCTTTCCCTTTTCTTCGCCATTTGGCCGCTTCATTGCAATTGTCCGACCCCAAGGACAGAGAGAATAGATTTCAAGGATGGTTTCATTTCGCTTTGCAGCCAGCTGTGGCAACGAACAAAAAAAATAGAAACACCCTAACCCACCCACTGTGCTTTTCTACTTGTCTGTGCTTCTTCCTCTGCTGCTGCTGTTGTTTTATTTTGTTTTTTTTTTTTTTTTTATGTCTTGCAATAATCATTTGAGCCGGAGAAAAAGAAAAGAAAAGTGGCACAAGCAAAAGTCTAATAAAATTAGTGGCAATGGCTTTAAAACGCAATGATTTTCCACAGGGAACTTTACACTCCACATACGTTCCACACACACAAGGAATTCAAGTCCACACAGTCCGCACTTTGTTAATTATTTGTATTGCCTCGTTCTTTGACTCTTTGATGATGATTTTTTCATTAGTTTCGCGCCGTTTGAAGCGCCTCAAAGAGCCTTGCGGCAATTATGTGCGATACAAAGAGAGGCAGAGCAAGAGAGCGGGAGAGGCAGAGAGAGGGAGAGGCAGGCAGAGAGAGAGAGAGAGTCAATTAGTTGCGCGAGACCGACTGGAACCCAACGCATCAAATATGAAAAACAAAAAAAAAAACATTTTAAATATTATATTCACAGTCGTGATGATAGATTGTGAATGTGAGTGTGAATGCGAGTCTGAGTGTGTTTTAGTGTGAGTGTGAATTAAAATGCGTGCTAAATGTTTTAATTGCCGCAATTCACGATCCAATGCGATGCGCAGAAAATTGGCAACAATTTAGTCAATTTATTATCGCGATGATCATTTTGATCGATGAATAGGGAAATTGTTAATCGACTGGCAGCACAAACAGAAAAAAAAAAAAACTAGAAATGTTGTTTATAATGCAGGAATTCTAATATATTATATATTAAAATAAATACACAACATGCTATATAAGAAATAAATGAATTTTCCAAGTTTAAACCAATTTTCAAGTTATTAAACGTTTATTTTCAATTTTTCTTAGAGTTACTGCATTAAAATTGGTTTTAAAAGACTTTCTTTCTAAGTTGCCTCCAGTATTTTCTTATTTACAAATTTTTAAACCGCTCGCAAGTTGCGGCACCATCTGTTTTATTGCTCCACTCGCTTTAAACGCATTTTAAAAATAAATAAAAATCATCGATGTATTGCGAGCAAAGATAAAAAATAAATACCCCAAAAGTCGTAAACCTTCGCCCTCCCTCTCCCTCCCTATAGATAGGCAGGGCAAGGTTAAGCCGAACAAAATAATAGTCAATAAAATATTTGCACAAGCAAAAATCGCTCAAGCGCAGCGCAGGACTCGAGACTTAGAGCATCTTATATCAATATTCGATAGATAGCAGCAGGGTGCACAGGGTGTTCTACACAAAAAAAAAAGTGTGCCCAATGAAACAACAACGAAACAAGAAAAGTTTTCTATGCCAGGCTGCTTTTGAAGTGCTGCACATGGCCAGCATTGGGAAAAGAAAAGAGAAAAGAGAGAGAAAGAGAGAGAAAAAACAAGATGACAAGTCCCTGAAAAATTTAACAAAAATAACAGAACACACACACACACACAGAGGGGGACCTTTTCGGTTGTGTGTGCCAAAGAAAAACAATTTACAATGTTTTTGCTTCTAGTTGAAGACGTTTTATTCAATGCCAAAGAAGATGAAGGAAGCAGAAAAAGAACTCTTTGGAAACTTGTGCTCAGCTACGTAGCTTTTGTCACTGTAGTATTTTCCACAACAAAAACAGGCGACCTTCGCACAAAAGGCGTACCCAAAAAAAAAGAAATTATTATATATATTACTACTTACTATATATAATAAGAAAGAAAAGTGTAAAAAAACAAAGCAGGAAATGGCTCAGGATATTGGCGAAAATGCGCGTTGAACGTGCACGTGCGTGCAGTAAGCGTGAAATGCGACAACCCTGCACCGCACAGGGTAGACACTCTCTTTAAAGTATCTCAAAGTTCGCTCTACACTTGTAGCTTCCACTCATTTGCCTCCGCCCCCGCCCCTCTCTCAACTGAGCTACTTATGCACATTTTAGTTAAATTTTACGACACTTTCAAGTGTCCTTTTTGCCATCCGCTTTAGCGCTGATTTCTCTCCCCCACTCTTTCACTCTCTCTCCCCTCTCTTTCTCCCCATTTCTTCGGCCAATTGGCAATCTATTGAAATTGCGGTCGAGCTGAGGCCGCACACACAAAAAGGTCGCACATTAAATTTATAATGCGATTGAGAAGGACCCGCACAGTGGGGTGACTGCACGCACAGTGGGTGTGGTAGGTGCTCGGTGTGTGTGTGTGTGTGCTCCAGTTTAAGTAGGTCAGTTTGGTCTGTCATAAAATGCAATTGGAGCGCATTGAAGTGCCGCGATTCGGGCATGAAATGAAATGTCAGAAGACACATGAATACGAAGGCGAATGGGGGCGTGGCATCCACAACAAGTCAACATGTTGATAGTGCGTAAACTTCTTGGCCAAAATGGGGTTAAAGCAATTAAAGAGCAGTGTTGGGTAGCGATATAATCAAGAGATCTGCTCTATAAATATTTATTAAATGTATAAACATTTTAAATTAAAACTAAATAAAGATTCATTTTAATGCGAGAGCGGGAGAGATAAGTTAAAGCAATTAAAGTCAAGAATTGGCTAATGAAATATCATAGAGTTCTTTCTTATAAATACTATACAAATTATTTTTCATTCTAACAAGAACTTAAACTAAATAAAAATATATTTTAACGCAAAAGGTTAATGAAAAATGAGTTAAAATAATTTAAAATAAAAAACAATTAAAAATCAATGTTGGTTTGCGAAATATAACGAAGATCTGTCCTATATATACCATGAAAATGAATTGACATTCTCTTGTCTAATTTTCAACTAGTTAAAGATCTATTTTATTGCGAAAGAGAGAGGCTGCTGAAGGCCAAAATTCGATTGAAAATTTCCGTAACTTTATAGGCGCTAATGGAGGCGACCTTCATCAAAATCAAATCAAATGACAAACTGCTGCTGCTGTTTTTATTGACAGAATGCATGTCAAAATGTCACGGCTAGACAGGGAGAGAGACGGAGAGAGAGAGAGGGAGGTAGAGGCAATCAACACCCAGAAGGCCCTGTCATAATCAAAGCTCGTAAATCGATGCTCTGTCTGCCTATTGATGGGACACTATAAAAAAACAAACAGAAAACAAATCGATATAAAAAGGGGCTGCCGTTGAAATTAGCAACAAATCAAGAAAAAATGTCACAGTAGCAAACGCTGCCTTTTTTCTCGCAGTGTAGTTAAATAAAAGCTTTAAACGCGACAAGCGGATAACAATCACGGACCATAAAATACCATAAAAAAAAAACATACTAGTGTTTTGCATACGTCGCTGAGGAGTCATTAAAAGGCACAGCAGACTATCAAAAACTAACTGACTATCTGCAGTATTTTTTACGTATTTTTCTCGTATTTTTTTCGTATTTTTTCGCGCTTGCCATCGTTGGTAATTAAAACTTGTTGGCAGACTGTCAGGCAGCGAGTTAACAAGTCGGCAGCATCACAGAGAGAGAGAGAGAGAGAGAGAGAGAGAGAAAGAGAAAGAGAGAGGAAGAAGGCGAAGCAGACCTGGCGCAAATATTATTTAATTGTGAGGCGAGCGCTAATTAAAGCCGACTCCAAGTTGGAATTGAGACGCGTCTGTCGCCTCCATTGGCCATAAAGCCAAACACTTAACGAGGTGGCAGCAGCAGGGAGAGGGGGAAGGGGGGAGGGGGAGGAGAGTGCAGCTGCTGCTTGTGTCAGCTATTTATGTTTATCGACTGGTAGCTCTCTAGCTGACATCATCATCATGAGCAACATCATCATCCCGAGCCTGAGCCTGATTCCAAGTCGGAGTCGGAGTTGTCGTAGGCTTCGCTTTTGCAGCGAGTGAAGATGTCAACGCAACTTATGGTAATTGTTGCAAATTATTTATTTATTTATGCATGCGGTGGCCCAGCTACCCAGATGATCCTCCAGCTCAGCCTCCACACTGGTTCCAACTCCATTTTGTCGCCTGATTATGTGCTTATTTAGCAGGTAAGACACGCCTATAGGGCCAGCGAGCACTCTGCTAACGAGATGCACAGCCCGCAGAGCCCGCATATGAATATCAATTATGTAGGCCCCAACTATATAGCAGGGATTTCTAAGACAGCTACACGCCTCAGTGCCAGAGCGAGAGAGAGAAACGAAGCGTATCAGTCTAGACAAAATGCTTTTAGCTCGCAAATGTTTAGAGATATTTTGGCATGAAAAATGCATGAAACAGAAATCAACAAAAGCTTCTCAAATAATTCGCACTTTAGACACTTTAAAAATGTTTAAAAAAAGTAAAGATTAAAGAGCAAAATTTTATTTAGACTTTAAACTGTGCTTAAAATAGAAATAACTGCTGTGCTTCTGTTGCGATTCGTATGAAATTTGCAGCATACTTACATAGTATACTAAGCTAACTATATGCTTAATTTAAATATTATAACTGCCCTACATGACTAGAAAAAGTTAAAGAGAATTTTAATTTTTGATTTCTGATTTCTGAGAGCATGGTGCATTGCAGCCAACATTTGAAATGTACTTAAGAAACCTATGGTATACAGTAAACTTCATGTCAAATTTGGTATGTCTAGCTTTTATTATAACAGAGATCTGCGTGTTCAAACATACATGCCTGAGAATTATATAAGTTTTTTAAGCAAAATAGTTACTGCTGGCTCTTTAAAAAAGTGTTTAAATAATTTAGACAGTTTACATAAAGTTAACTTAAATAATTCATTAAATAAATTACACAACACTGGAAAATGAAAGTGTAAATTAAATTTAAATAAACTAAGACAACAAATATAAAGCGCTTAATTAGTTTCCCCAACGATTTCATAATTTCTTACTTCACTTAACACACACACAGAGGGAGGAAATCGATATGTGCGAACATGAAACCAATGTGATTTTCAATGGATTTGGCAACACTGCCAAACTACCGTTCAATGGCCAATTAGCCAAGCGAAAACAAGGTGCACCCTGTGCCCCGCTCTCTCTCTCTCTCTCTCTCACACACTCAACGGGTGTCAATGCCAGCGAATCGAACATGAACTCGAATTCGAGTTGGACTTGGAGCTGCCACTTGGCAGGCTGTTTATCAGGCTGGAGAAGACGCACTGCAAGTGCAATTAAAATAAATATATGCAGCGCCAATTGACACCCCAGAGAGAGAGAGAGAGGGAGATAGAGAAAGAGAGAGAGAGGGACAGGAAGACTGGGTTAACTGGGTAACTGATATTGGGTACGAGTACATACAGCAGATACTTTCCGGGCAGTACGTGCTCAACTACACTGCAGGCCAGTTATGCCTGGCAGGGGAAAGAGAGGGAGAAACAGAAAGAGAGAGAGAGAGAGAGAGAGAGAGGGAGAGGGGGAAGGCAAATAGCATCTGCTGTGCATGACTTTTTGGTATCCAGTGTGGCCCCAACGATTTCTAATGTGCATTCGCTGTCTGCCGTCAATCCATTAAAAATTGTTGCAGCCACAAAACGTGGCACGTACGAGTGAGAAAGAGAGAGAGGGGGCGTGGCCTTAGGGAGGCAGATAACATTTGTATTTAAAAGACACTTTGCAAAGAACCGAAAAAAAAAAGCTGAAACCGGTTGCACGCAGTGACCATTTGTAGTTTATCTGTGGCAAATCTTGAGAGGCAACGCCACATGTCAAAATGTCAATTTTTTTGTATTTTTGTTGCACTGTGTGCACTGTGTGGCATGCAAAATGCTGCACATGCCACATGCCACATGTTGCGTAAACTAGTTTGGCGATAGATCACCTGAGCTCGTTCCCATCTTGCATATATTACAGCGCACACAACAACTCGTCGGGCTCCCCTCGCCCCCTTTGCTGTTGCTGTAATTCAATTTGAATGTCTATGATAGTCGCAGAGGGGGGTACCGAGGGGGGTTACGTATGGGTTACAGCAGGGGGGCAGCCGCCGCCAGAGCGTGTTAAACAACACGTGAACAGAGCAGCCTGGACAGTTCGAACACACAAAGGCGTAGAGGCCCAGGGGGGCGGAAAAAAGGAGAGGCACAGAGGCGTAGAGGGATAAGCAGGAGGAACACTTGAAGCAATGCAAAACTTACCCCGAAAAAAGTTGCACAGCTGCGTCTGGAACTGAGTGGACTGTGTGTGGACTCCGTGTGGACTCCGTGTGTGGACTGTGGACTTCGAATTGCTGCTCTGTGGCTTTTAACTGTAAATAGAGGCAATCAAGAGCGTCTGATTAGAATGTGGCCAGGTGTAAATGGCAGCTGAGCTAGAGATATGACAGCTTCAAGATTAAAGATACAATTACGATATATATACCGCATTAAAGCAGGTATATACCACATTAAACTGACTATATTTTTGCAAACTAAAGAGTTATTTTATAATTGTACTAAAAACTACCGAAATTACTTAGTTAACTTGGCAAGCGACAAAGAAAAAAGGCTAAAAAGAAAAGTAGCTAAAACAAAAAAACAGTCGCTCTTTATAGCGCGTCGTGCTTGGAGAATTCTTCTTTATAGCGTGCGTAGTTTTCTCACAGCAGCTGCCCCCAGCATAATTAAGCACACTTTTAAATATTTTAACTTATGGTGTGCCGAATCGTAAAAACTAGAGTGCGCCGCCTCGTAAAAACTCGGACCACCCACAGAGATCTATGTCCTACGTCGGAGATGTGCGTGCAAAAAATATAGAAAGAAATAAAGCTGGGGAACGAAAAAAAGGTCAACATTTTTATAGCTATTTTCCGCTTAGGTTTGCCCCCTGCAAAACCTTCGCCAGCTACGCCCCTGACTGATTCTAGGTGTAAATAATAAATACGTCAACGGGGCAGGCTAACTGGGAATTGGGGAAATGCGAGTGCCAATAAAAGCAGGCGCACGATTCGAAACTTGCGTGTTCTACGATTTCAACTCCCCCCCCCTTTACATACACCCCTTGCCCAGAAAATGATGACATTTTAATAGCACGACCCCAAAGTCTCAGGCAATAATATTATACCCAAACCATATTCCTGCTCCTTCAACTTTTACGAGTTGAAACAATGAGGCAGCAACAACACTTTGTTGATTTTTCACTTCTTTATCGAGGTATATGGTATAGGTATAGTACCTTCCTGGCCAGCACGTCTAACGCGCTTTTAATGGAATATTTAAGCACCTGCACATAAAATTCCCAACTCCTTGGCACGTGCTGAGCCGCTTTTGATGGCTTATAAAATGCATAAACATATTTGTTATTAATTGCTTTATTTGGCTAACGAATTGCTTAGTTAGTGTAGCCGTAGCTTCTGTAGGCGGTTCCATCGATTTTTCGCCGCTAAGCCGCTTTAAGTTTTTTTTGCAAAGCGAAAAGGAAAAGCAGGAAAATTCATGGGCAGCAGATTGGGCGGGTATTAAAGCTATTAAGTCGGTATTGCCCCACTGTGCACACAGAAGCAATTAAAGCTGGGCAGGAAAAACAACAACAACAGAGCGAGTCTCTGCTACAGTCTTTACTAATTTAATTAGTCAGGGCACACACACATAGTCTGGGAGAAGGGGGGATGTAGGCCCTGACCAGGGTCAGTCAAGCGTTCTAGCTCTACCCAGGGTCCTTCCTGCAAATGAAATCAAACGTGTAGCAAGACCATCTTAATAATGCGATGCACATCGCAGCCCTACGACGAGAAAGTAACTAAATAAATTCATATATTTTGTGGGACCAATATAATTAAGGTAGATCTGAAGACTAATAGAAAAGTTCAGGTTTAGTTGGGTAAAATATGTGTAGATACAGGAAATATACAATATGATACTGCATATATAATATTATTACTAAAAACAGTATTATATTTGTTATATAAATATTACTAAATATTATCAAAAAATATTTAAATATAATTTAAATTTTGCAAAAACTTTGTAGTATTTATTTAGTAAAGATTAAACTAATAAAACATGTTCTAAAATAATAATAAAATTAATAACTTATTTTTATATCTTCTGCAATATATAAATTGGGTAAGCTCTATTAATTTGCCCACCAATTCCAAATTTAATTTACCTGCTGAACATACAAAATTTGTTCGCATATAAAACTTTGATAAGCCTCGAAAATGTTCCCGTAATGCGGACTAATAAAAAAAGTTTGTTTCAAGCTAATTTCTATGCTCTAATTGCGACAGCAAATAAGCTGATAAGAGATTTTTGCACGGATTCAGCGCAAGAGAAAAAGGCAACGAGGCAGGCAGGCGCTGTTGCCACATTTCACTGTCGTCGTCGCGACGTAGGTGACTTTGCTTGTCGCTGTTGCCGACAGAGTATAAATAAATATTGTATTACAGCGCGCAGAAACCTTAGACCCAGCGACAAATGAGTGTGTGTGTGTGTCTTGGCTGTGTGTGTTGTGTATGTGTGCTGTGTGTGTGCGCTGAGTTGTTAATTAAATATTTACGCTGCTTATTTGCAAAATGAATAATTTTAGCATTTTATTTCACCAGCACAATGCGCTCGCCTTGTCTAAGCTGTCTCCCTCTCTTTCCTCTCTCTCTCACTCCCTCTGTGTGTGTGTGCTTTTTGTGGCACGCTGTCTGTAGGCGTTGGCGGTGACGGAGGCGGGGGCGGGGCAGAGTGTTCTACTGTTTCAACGTCTGGCATTTTATGGCTTTTTGTCAACAGTCGAGCAAACCTTTTAGCACATTTGCCTTCTACTTGAGCCACCCGTTATTAGTTTGACTTGACTCGCAGCTCGGCTTTAAGTTCAACTAGGAAGAACCCGAAGAACCTCCCCCATCCCCCTCCCGGGCTTAGGTCGTCTTTAATTGGCACCTTCCCCTCCCTTAAGTATGTTTCCCCCTATATTACCCGCCGGCTTGTCAGCTGCGACAACTGAACTGTGCCAAAGTGTGGGGTACTTAGAGAGACAGAGAGGGAGAGAGAGAGGGAGAGAGAGAGAGATAAGACACGCGCTCGAGAGAGCTTAAGCAATTTTGAGTCGCCCTCGTCTTGGTTTCTATTTGCATGGCAAATGCTGTAAACCGACTGATTGACAGACTAAAGCTGAAAGCGAGCATATCTTGAGACTTTAAGAGGGACCCTAGAAGGGGGAGATGAGTGAACTGAAAGTTGAAACTGAGAGTAATCGATAGTTTTACATGAAATTGCGAAATTTCAGAAGTTATTACAGCAGCTAAAAGAAAAGATTTTTGAGGATACGTATGGTATTTAGAAGAGAATTTAGCATGAGAATTAATTAATTACAGAAATATTTTATATTATTATATTTTGAAAGAAACTTTCCTAAAACACCGCCCACTCTCTAGAGATCATAATGCAAATACTGAAATTATTTAAGAAATTGAAAAACCACAATAATCACAACCAGGAAACAATTACGTAGCCAAGAAAAATACAAAAACTTTTTTCACTCTTTAACCAACTGCATTGCCAGAGACTTATAGAGAGAGTGTGACTATTTGTTCGAACTGCGCTTTCGTCTATTCATTGATTACGTCTCTGTTGGTTTAACCCAAATAATTTTCGAGTCAAACAAACATTAAATAAACAAATAAACAAACCAAGCAACAAGACGTTGTTGCCGGCGGCGCATAAAGCAAACAACAAATCGGCAAAGTCAGTCGGTTTTTCCAATCGAAAATCGATAATTTTCGGGTGAGCTAGGGATGCGTAGATGTTGGGGGACCTTTTTGGGAGAGAAAGGCAGATTATAGAGTAAGAGAGAGCGGCAGTTAGAGGGAAACCCAATTTTAATACAAAATATTTACTTTTAATCAATTTCACCACAGCACGCGGAAGTGTCAACACGTTTCCCTGCCCCCCCTACCCCCTCTATATGGGATGAAAACCACACATTTATCTAATGTGTACTTAAGTGCAACTAATTATTGGGTCGATCCCATGTTTGCCCTGCTGGACAGAGACATAGAGAGTGTGTCTATGGAAATGTGGTTCATTTAAATATTTAATGATGCTCCAGGGGGGAGGGCGATACGAAAAACTTTTCGATAAGCAGGGGGGAGGGGGAATAAAGGGCGTGGCACAGACGCCACCTGTGCAACAATGAAGTAACTAATTATTAATTAATTATGCAAAGTTCTCTCTCTGCGCTCTCCTGCTCTCTCTCTCTCTCTCTCTTTGTCTGCCTGAAAGCGTCTCGAAATTTACAAAACAAACTCGCCTCGACTCACCTTGAGTGCAACAGAGACAGCAACAACAGCAAGTGAAGGTGAAGTCATTTGCCTAAAGAGCGACACAACTTAGAAGCCCCCAAAGCTGTGTCTAGACTTGAGACTCGCTTTTCAACACACAAAAAAAATACTCTTTGTCATTTTTTGGAATTGCAAAACACGTTTCGCATGCATGAGAAATAAATGCGAACAAAAAAAAAAATGAAACGCAAATGCGGCGCGAAACGAATTGCAGACAAAAAAAAAAAAAAAAAACAGAAATACCGTAGAAAAAAACGGAAAGTTTCATGCAAATTTTTCTTGGTATAATATACTACGTACACGATGATTAAACTAAGTGCTCCATCAGTGTGCACACACAGTGGGTACTAGAAAATGTCATTCATTTCGGTACGCTTGTCGAAGGTTATTCAAATCTCAAATGCGTTATGATGTAATCAGACACTCGAACAGGTCTCGAGATCGTGTGTATTCAAATCATTTTGCATGCTTGATAATAATCGTGAATAATCGCGTAGCGATCTAAAACAGTGTTGAGTAAGCCGAAAAAATGGAAAGAATAATTGCTAAACAACACTAATTTAAGCAACTTTTAGACATTTATAGTATTTTTGCTATCTATGGTATTTATTTAAATTGATTATTAAAATAAAGCTGAGTAAGTAGAAGATATATATTTATAATTATATTATATAACACTACTTCTAGCACTTTTTCATGTAATTCAGACAAATTACTCAAAACAAATAATCATATCTATAGTATTTGTTTAATTAACCAAATTACTTTTCAATCTTGTAATCAAAATGAAATCAAGTCGAACCTCGATGTAATTAACAGTTTCGAGTTTCAGCAAGCTAAAGTTGAAATTTCCCACTAGTTAATTGAAAATTCCAAACGAACTGAACTGAAAATCGAGTCAAAGTCAAAACAATTTCTGCACTAGAATAATCGCTTTAATATACTATAACAACAGGCTCTCCCCCCACCGAGGCAAAGTCTATTAAAAATACATATTTTGCAATTAATTTTTACAACCCAATCAAAAATTGAAATCAGAAACGTAGACAAAAAGAGCGAGAGAGAGAGGGAGAGAGAGAGAGGGAGAACACGTCGCCAGCTGTAAATGAAGCGAGTAGAATCAGAGACAGAAACCCAAAACTGTTCGACATGCGATGATAATATTATAATTATCCATTTACTCGAGCTATTATATAGTATTTTGAAAAAAACACAACAATAATAAATTTAATTAACATAATTCACTGGGGCACCCAGAAGTCTGTTTTAAAATTGCACTCACGTTGGCCCAATTAAAATGTGAGATACATATAGATATATATTCCCAATTTAAAGCACCCAAGGGAGAGCAAGAGAGAGAGAGAGAGAGAGGCATATGTCTGGTCCGTACAATGATTGCATTTATAAGCAGTTCGAACAGAGATTTTTGGAACGTGCCATTCATACAGAGAGAGAGAGAGAACGAGGCAGAGATTCTTTCACTTTTATATCTAGAATTATAGACAAAATATCATTGCTTTTGCTAGATTTTTTTATAGCTATTTTCAGCTATTAATTTGGGGTAATTTCGATTCATTTCGCCTCATTTTGATGGCATTTTGATGAACTATTTGGGCGATTTCGTGTGATTTGCGGCGTATTTACAATTTTCTAATTTACCCTGGTAAAAACTGTATGCGTCATAGAGAATATATATATATATATATTTGATTTGTTTTTAGTCAGGAAAATGAGTCGACAACGTTTCTGGGTCTGACTGGCCTTATCGACTGTGTTTACCTTACGCAGCTGATAAGGCGCCGTCATAGGCGCGATAAGATAAAACTCAGCACGGTGAGTTGCCCCCGACTAGCCTACCCCCTCCCCCCACCCGCAACTGTCGATGGCATTTCCAGTTTTGATTTCTACAATATTTCTATATGTATATAGTATTATGAGGTACTACTTACAGTGCCTGCAATTGTTGTGCAACGCTGTGGGGCAACACACAACGCGTATTTACCACATCGATGGCATCGCGGCTAATGGACTCTCTGTCTACTTTGTATTTATGGGGTCTGTTTACGGGTCTTTGAGCTCTACTACATATTCTTGCGTTGGTCAATATTTGTATATTTGCGCTGGGAAAGGCGATGTACAGTAGAGAGGGCGAGGCGTAAAGTCCCGAGCTTAGCCCCAAGGCAAACCAGAGTATAATGTAGAAATAATGTATAGATAGAAAAGGGATAAGACGCAATAGAACGGGGCTCCCAAAAAGCCAATTGACACAGATTAAAGATAAATAAAATTCGGTTAAAGGCGAGTTGGGATAGTGTGAAGCAGGGTAAATATGGAAGAATTCTTTTGAGACTAATTAAAACTGGTAGAATATATTTAATAGATTAAATAGAGCAGTGTTTTATGATAAACTGGGTTACTATCTAGTATATGGGGTAGTTTAAAAAAATTGGGAAAATTTCAATGGATTAAATATACGTAAGAGTTTTTAAATACTATATAAAATAGGCATATTAATTGTTTAGAGACTGTATAAAATAGAGAAAATATAATTTATTTAGAATATATTATTCAATTTACACACAAATTTCAGCTACAATTTCTGTCTTTTATTTATGTTTTTTAATTGTTTCTTTGCTCCCTAAAATTCTTTTTATGTATTCTTCTCTTTGTCATCATCAGCTTATCCCCTTTATCGCTGTCAACTCTTTATACGCCTCATTTACGTCGTGTTATTTCGTTTAATCGATTTATTTGCACATGCCAAACTTGTAGCGAATGATTTATTTTTAAAAGCCCCCAACGCGAAGTCCCCTCCCTGCCCCTGCTCTACCCCATCTACCCCTTCCCAGCACCCAATTCACGGTCACATGTCAAGTTGTTCAGCCATCTGTTCGCTATAGCGCGTAAATCAAAATATCTCTAGCTATCCATCCACCATACTATACTATATAATATATCTGCGTAATCTACGCGCACGTCTAAACATTTCTAAATTTACTTTTCGCCCATTAAAACAATACGGAAAACATTTAAAAATTGTTCGGCCATTTAATAGCAGAGTGAAACCGAAATATATAGCCAGAAAACGGCCAAAACATGGGCGCAAAACATGAGATAATAAAATGAAACAAATTTATGACAAAATATGCAAAAATTTGTTACACTCGAAATTTCTGAAAAACGTTGACTGAATTACTCTGTGTTATTGGTCCGATCGGATTGTATTTTAGATATGTTCATATGTCATTTAGCATTATACATACCAAAGCAGAACTTTCTAAGTTTAATACTTGCTTAATAATCGTAAATTACCGATTTTCGGGGCGGGGGCGTGGCATCAAACATTTAACATAAACTCATCTGCTGGGACATTAAAATTTTTTATTTTTTTTTTTTTTTTTTTTTTTAATTCTTTGTTCCTTTCAAACGACAAAAAGACGACAGAGAGACATGTCAATCACTTAAAAACCAAAAAAAAAAAATAAACATAAAATATTTTGACCATTTTCAATTCGAAGGAAAAAAGAGATAAGTAAAATGGGAAACACGATGGATGACACAGAGATGGAGATGAGGCCACATAAATAGTTGACGCCCCCGGAATACGTATAAAAATGAGAACAAGAGACAAAACAAAACATGAAAGACAACAAAATGAAAATGAAAATAAATGCTGTGGTGTATTGTGAACTGACAACAGCAAAATAATAACAAATACACATCATATATGAGCTTCTTATTTCGTCTGTGTGTGCTCTTAAAATTTATGAGTTTATTGATACTCGAACGAATGTTAAATTTGCTTTATCAGCAGCGGAGTGAAGTCTACCGAAAAAGAAATAATATCAAGAAAATATTAAAGATTTCTTAAGAACTGAGTTTGAGCTGGAAAAAAAGTGTCAGAAATAAACAAAAATAAAACGATTAAGAGAACTGAAAAAGTAGCTAAAAAACTTGATAAAGTTCTCCCGGTATAAGAAGTTATAATAGTAATAAAGCCATTTGCAGCTTAAATAGCTAAAACTTTCTACTGGAAATTTGTCACTTTAAGCACTTAAAGCAGCCGATCCCGAAAACTATCCTGGCCACAACTTTATTTAGCCCAAAGCCAGCTACAAATTAAGCCAAGTTAATTTCCACAACAACAAGCTGAGCTACCCGCACATGTCAACTTTATTTGTTCAACTTTTGGGGTAGGGGTTTCTATAGGGATGGACGGGTTATGCCCTCTATAGGGCTGAAAGCAAATTAACTTGGCAAACAGAGAGGAAAAAACAAAATATTTGCTTAATTAACTGGCAAAAACTTTTGTTTTGGGGCCCACGAAAAGCCCCCAAAGAGTTTTGCCGTGAAAATGTGTTTTCATAACGCACACACACACACACACACACAATTTTCCACCTAGACAAATAAAGGCAGAGAGTGCGTGGAAAGTGTGTGGGATAAAGTTAAGGGAAGCAAAGGACACGTGCCTATAAATAGTCTCGAGCAAAGAAGTTATTGACAAGAGGAGCGAGTGTCATAATATTATTTTTATTATTATTTTTTATTTATTTTTGTGTGTGTGTGTGTGTGTTGGCAGACAGACAGTCTGGCGAATAAAACCAGCATCAAATAGTTGACTAACGTGGCGTATGCGCAATTAACATTTATGACTATTAATTACATTATGCATACG
This sequence comes from Zaprionus tsacasi, assembly GCA_018904105.1. Lineage (NCBI taxonomy): Eukaryota > Metazoa > Arthropoda > Insecta > Diptera > Drosophilidae > Zaprionus > Zaprionus tsacasi. The sequence continues at coordinate 1,345,480 of JAEIFR010000262.1, read as the reverse complement.
ACGCGTTGTACAAGTTGAGTCGCTGCTTACATCATGCGCGCTCTCTCTCTTCTCTCCCCTCTCTCTCTTCCCTAATTAAGCCATAAAATGCACGCAACACGACAGTTTTCCACACGACTTTTCCAACTCCATCTCCCTCTGTCTCTGTCTCAAGACATTTAAACTAATTTTGGCACAAACTCTCCAGACCCGGCGGCGTCTGCTCTGTCATTTTTACCATCGACTTTGCCTCATAATTATGGGCAATCAAATGTTTTTATTAGCCGCTTCAACTAATGATCTTCAAGTTCTATCTCTCTCTCTCTCTCTCTCTCTCTGGGCACGTCAAGGTCAACTCCAAGTCCAAGCTGAAACCCAATATGCCCCCTGGGTTTGTAGCTATATTAATTGCCACACTGTCTGCGACTATCTGATTAGCGACCAACAAGTTTGGCCAGAACTCTCCACATATGCCTTGCAGGCATTTCAGAATTCATAATTGATAGAACAAATGATATGTTAGTATGGAATGTGTGAGCTCGCGAATTGCAAGTGTTGTGCTGCCCTGCGGATTGGGGGCATGTGAAAATAATAGATGTAGCTGTTGCCCACGACACGACTTGAGAATGAGTATGGACAATTATAAATGTAACTGGGTAGCTTAAGTAGGTAGAATCACAGAAAGCAGCAATCTATGTCTAGTATTATTGTTTTCTACAAGTTTCCTGATATTTGCAGTATTAAAAACCTTCAAAATTTAAGATAAAATCGTATAATATTAAATTAAATTAATTATTATTAAATAAAAGTAATACATATTTAAATTAACTCAAATAAAATTCTAAAGCACTTGCGAGACACTTAAAAGCTAAAAGAAAAACATTTTTCAGTTTACTCTGCTTGCTAAAGAGTTTTTCGTTAATATAGCTTAATTTTCCGCTAGATATAGCAGTCTTTTTAAACATATATAAATTTCCTAATGTTATAGAGCATATAACCCTCAATAACTCAAGAAAATTTCCTATAACTTTGTAAGAAAATGCAAACAAAAACGTCTAATACAAAATTAAACGGAATAATAGTGAGTAATAGTGATAAGAAGAAATGCCTGTAGTTATCTTTAAACTCTAACCCAAATAAAATGCCACTTAGGTAGCAGCCACAAAAGTACCGCTACTTAAAGCCAGCATCCTCAGCTCACTCAAGGTCTTCTCTATATAGTTTTTCTTCAGCTTATCAGTTTGCCCTCGCCCACAGCTAACGCAGCTAACAAGCTTTATTACCCGATTCCAAGGCCATTTTAAACTCACACACACACACACACACAGACACACACACAGTTACACGCTGCATTAGCTAATCTAAGCAGAGAGAGAGAGAGAGGGAGAAGACGCAAATGAGAGAAGCAAAAACTTTTTAATTACCAACAGGAAAAGCATTCAAGATAACAGAAGAAGAAAATGAGAGACAGACAGACAGGTGGGGGAGAGAAAGAGAGTGAGAGGGAGAGGGGGAGACAGCTAAAAATTTACATAAATTTCAAATATAGCAAAAGGAAAATTGTGTTTTATTCAAGTTTTATGTGCGACTTTATCTCGAGAGACGAGACGAGACAAGACGTTGACCAATGCTAAAGACTTAGGAGCTCGCACTGTAAACCTTTTTCTTTATTTTCCTCTCTCTGAAAAGGTATTTATGACTTGTGTAAATAAACCGTAGAGTTCTACTCTCAACACTCAGGCAACTTTTTTTTTTAGCCATCTCATGGCAAGAACAATTTTACAGCTTAAATATTTTTTAGCCATTAGATAAACAAACACGTCGGTGCTATAAACTGGCAGAGAGGGGGAGTGAGTGGGGGGGGGGCAGGTGCCACAAAAAAGTAACGTAAATATCTTTCAAGTACAATGTTAGGTAAATATAAACAAAAGTTTTTTTTTCTTTTCCTTCTTCATTCTTCTGTTTTTCTCACTTCTTTCTCAGGTTCTTTTGGGGATGCTGCTGCTGCTTTTGGCTGTTTTCTGGCTACTTAAAGCTTTTAGAGCACAAGATGTAATATAAATTACATTAGCTAAGTGCCAGGCGCAATTAAAAACACGAACGCGAGGCCCGCGGGGTCCCCGAAAAAACAGAAGAAAAAAAAAAGAAAAAGAAGCTGTTAATGATGTTGTGGGGCTGCCATTATCATGATCATCAACGGCAGCGGCAGCCACATTAGCAGCATCATTAGAACGTCAACTTAATCAAGGTTAAAAATCGTAGAGGGGGTAGGGGACTCTGAAACTTATGCAACTACCCCTATTTACTCTATAAGATATGTGTATATTTCTATCTATACCATGCTCTCTTTCTTTGATCATGCTGCTGGAACATAATTAGCGCTGTTTATTTACCATGCTGCTTGTAGTAAACATTTCCCCCGCTTTTCTCACAATTTCCACATTTTTCATTCAATTTTCCATGCATGTATTGGAAAACTGCGAACTGTTTTTCTCGCTGTGCGCAAATTTGTTAATGCGATTACGTGAGAGAGAGGGAGGGCGAGAGAGTGGGGGGGGGGAATATAGTGTTAGTTGCCGTTAGAAGTTGTGCAAGTGTTGTGTAATGCGCAACAGTGCGTACAATTTGGTAATCGCTGAGGAAAAGCGAGCTAAAAATAAATCTAATATTATTTTAAAGCCTTATCGAACTATCGATAACTCGAGTTCTTGCTTCATCTCATAGCGAGTGCTCTACAAAAAAGGTTTCTAAAGACCCAGTCACGTTTGGGCCATAAGGCCAGAGTTCTTAGCCAAGCCACGCCCTGTGCAGCCTCCTCAAAAGCGAACCCCAGGAAATGGTAACTGTTCTGCAGAAGTGTCAAGCGTTTCTCTACTTCATTCATAAAGATTGAGATTCACATCTGAGTGCGAGAGACAAGATCCAACAAGTTCCTGGAATTGTGCAAGCTTGCGTTAGGGAGCGGTTAGAGTAGGGGTAACCTGTTTTCCACACACAAAATGTAAGATAATTAATGATTTGAAATTTTCAGCACAAAAAACTCTCAGAAAAACTTATTGATGGAGCGGTAAATGGGGGAAAAAACCTAATATACCAAAATTAAGAGAATAAACTGTAGTAAATAAAAGAAAAAAAAAAAAAACAAAAGAAAATAAATCGTAGTAGATCAAAAAACCTTTTCTAACTCATTAATAAAGCTTAAAGCGTAGCATAATTAAAAACAAACTTACGCTGGGAAATGCTGGAAAATGCGTGAAGGAAAACACTTGACACTAGACACAGCGCGCGGGCGAAAAACAAAAGTAAAAATTATTTAAAACGAGCTGACAAAATGTATCTGCAAGATAAATTTCATTCATAAACGCGCAAATATTTCATTAATATTTTTTTTAGCCTTTTTTTTTTGGCTACACACACGCTGCGAAACGGGTTACCGCTAGATCACTCAAACGGGCGGGGGGTGAGTGCGATTTATAGTGCGACGGAGGCGTGGAGGGGGGAGGGTTAAGAAATTTAGCACGAGCGCGTTTTGAAACTAAAAAAATGCTGCTGGTATTGAGTCAGCTAACGGTTCAGTTTGTAATTCGTTTTGATTTCGGGGTTTGTTTTGTTTTCTTGTTGTTTTTGTTGTCGTTGTTGTTGTTGTTGTCGTTTCTTGTGCACACACACTTTACAACACTGGGCGCCGCATCAGCTTGTCCCATAAAAACGTCCAGACACGTTAACGTACTCGGCTCAACTGGCAAAAAGTATCTGAGAGCGTAGCGAGCATCGCACGCGACGAAACTTGTTTGTTGACTAACGACGACGACGACGACGACGACCTCGCACGTTCGCTCTCTCTCTCTCTCTCTGCCTCTCTCGTGTCAGCGTGCGCTCGTGCTCAGGCAGAGCCCGAACGCAGACGTGCCGAGCGCGCGAGACAACGAAGCAGCCCAACGAATTGGATAATGCAAAAAGTATCTGAGCGACACTGATAAGCAGCGCGAGAGAGCGAGAGCGAAACGTAGCAGAGAGACTGAGTCGCACTCAAATTGGATTCTCATTGAGTTAGATAAATTTGCGGGTTTGAAACTTGACTAAGCGTTGCAGCTGGCGTTTTTTTTGCGGCTGCTGCTTTTGTTATTTTTTTCCTCTCTCTCTCTTTCGCAGCTGCAACACGCGCGGGTGTCAATGCTAGCGGTTTTTTTTTTCGGGTGTGCGTGTGTGTGTGTGTGTGGAGTGGGCACAGGTGTGCAAAAAAGTTGAGTGCCAAACAAATTGTTCGCTGATTATATCAAGTTGTCAAACAATCGGAAAATCTATTGAGTTCCAGAAATGCCATAGAGCTTGTGGAGATCATTAGAGCGGGCTGTCAGGTGTTAAAGTGCTCAAGGGGTTAAGAAATATGGAATTTATGAACACACAAAGGAATTGGGAAATATTTACGATGTACAACTTGGAATTTGCATTTGAACTGAGAATTTTAGCTTAAGATTTTGTAGATTAATTTATATTTTATGGATTTTTTAAGCTTTTCCGATTATATAATATTTTTATTGGAGGTTTTTACTATCGTAATAAAGTGAAATACATGTGTAGGAAAGTTAAGAGCCTGAACAACAAATGGTAGGCTAGAATATTTAATATAAATATATAAATAATAATATAATAATATTTATTTAATATTTGATCTAAACATTTAATTACAATCGGCCTAAAATTTGCTTTTGTTTATTTTTTGTACTTAATATCCTTATTCAAAAATTTATTTTTTATTTATATCTAAATTTTCCTATACATATGTACATATATACATATATTTAAAAATTTTACATATATTTTTCCTTTACTTACATTTATTTACATAACTGTATATTATATTGTAAATTACATTCTACTGCTATCTAAATTCCCTAATAAATACCTACGATAAACACCATATAATACCCCAGTGAACCCCTTCCATAATTCTTATCAGTCAGTTCCGTTATCAATGGGAATTCATAGCGTCAAAAAGTGCATACAAAATGTAAATCAGATTTTTGGGAGCGGTCGCACGACGCGCTAATAAAAAACGCTAAAGAAAAAAAAAGAATGCACCGCCAAAGATAAACAGAGAGCCAAAAGCTGTGTGAGAGAGCGACAGCGAGAGAGAGAGAGAGAGCGGGCAAATGCTACGCTCTGTTTTGCCGGCACGCAGCTAACTCACTCACACACTCATTCGCTCTCACACTTAGTGGCGCTCTCTCTCTCTCTCTCTCTGCTGCTCTCTCGTAGATAAAAATGCATTGGGTAGTCGATTTTCCCAACCCTCTCGCTAGATACTATGTAGTTCAGCTAAGCGCGCACAGATGGCGCTAGTGTGGCGTAGATAAGGCAAATGCGACTGCGATTGCAGTTTTTATAACCCCCTCCCCCCCCTCCCCGACTACGGCTAAGGCTGCAATTCATTTCTTTTTAGTGTGCGAAAATGCCAACAAAAAAAGTAATGGGAGAGGGAGGGGGAATCGAAGTCACATTCTTGGAAAGTGCATTGCTAAAAAGCGAGAAAGAGAGAGAGAGACGGAGAGAGAGAAGCAAAAAGCGTCGCCGGTTGTTGACACAAATGCCGCGTAATCAGTTTTTGCAGCAATGGCAACGGCAACGGCAACGGCTGCCGGAAGTTGCAACACGTCGCCGACATAGACGAGATGAGGCACGCATATGCTGTATAACGACTGCCGTAACACCCTCCCAAAAAGCAGGGGCGGAGAGTAGGAAGGGGGTGTGTATTAGTCGCAAATTTTCAAAAACGCAACGGGAACTTGAAAGTTGCGAGCTGAGTTATTGCTCGGGTGGTTCACGCATTGTTCAACACAGGCAGCGCCCTCCGCCCCAAGCCACAGTTGGGTAACACTCTTTTAGATACCCTGTAAAAGGGAAAATTTGCAAAAAGAGGGTATATTTAATTTATATAAATGTATCTAAACGTTCTTAACAGGCATTCACAGGTGTGGGAAACTGTTTAAAGTAATATTACAGATTTCTACATTTTTTTCTGTCTGTTTGAACGCACAGATCTCTGTTATTATAGCAGCTAGAGTTAGCAAATTTGGCATAAGAATTGCTGTATATCAACTGCAGTTGAAGGTTATTTCAAATTTCAAAACCCACGCATACTTAGCAAGTAAATCAATAATTTGCGTTTATTAGACGAAGCATTATAGTTTTAACTTTCTGCTTACACATGCACATAGATAAATACTCTATGCACATAACTGCCAACTTTCAGAATAATCGTACCATTATAACATGAGTTATGCAAAGTTAATGTAGGATATCAGGCAGTCATGCACGCTCATCTCTCGCCTACTTGACTGCTTTACTTTTTTTTCTGAACATGTGTGAACAACTGCAGTCGCAGTCTCCTTCGTGCAACCCCCAATCTGATGTCAGGCGGAGAGTTCTGCCCTCAAGGCAGCGATTAATCATGAAATTTTCACAGAAAATATCCATTAGATACGAATTAAGTCATAATTGAGAGTGCAAGCCGTGGCATGTTGAAGTGCATGTAGTACGCTCGGGAGCTCAGGAGCTCAGGAGTTCTGGAGTTGGAAATTTGCCTTTGGGGTTGTTCCTTCTTTGGGGGGGTTGAATGCATTGTCACACTGTGTGGGTTTGCATAAATGAAATCAGCCTGGGGAGGGATGTATGGTATGGAGCTCCTCAAGTGTCTGCGACATATTTATTATCCCTTGTGCATGTGTTACCCAAAAAATTATGCCTAGAATATGCTTGGAAAATGCTGCAAAATTAAAGATCCCCTGCGACATCGCACTCGAGTACTCGAGAGTTCCAAACTGAGCTCTGATTACGCGTTCGAGTGCCAATTGAATGGAATTTGCAATCATTATGAAGGGAAGCTCGAAAACATACGGGTTATAGATGGGTTGATAGGGCAGTACAAATTGAAAAGCGATCAATATGTGGTATAGAAATATATAAGAAACTGATTCATTGATTTGCCAAAATATCGAAAAATTTCAAAAAATCTTTTTTGCTATTTTTTAAATGTAGAATGACTTAGGTTATTAAATCTTAAACAAAATGTCATTCCGCGTAAAAATCGTTCGATTTTTAAGAAAGTTACGATCGATGAAAATTAGGTTACCAGGCCTGTTGAGTGTGTTACATGTCTAATTTTTGGAATACTTCGACATGATTTTAGGGCCAAAATTAAGTATCGTTAAAAATCGATTTAAATGATTGTTTAATACTAATTTCGACCTCCGCAATCGATTAAAATTAAAAACACGCGATTTCAAACTTTTGAAAAAAAAATTTTGTTGAAAAATCATAGAGGGGACCCTTGCCAAAATTTTCAAAATATCGAAAAATTTAAAAACAATCTTTTATGATATTTTTAAATGTAGAATCACTCAGGTTGTCAAACCATAAACAAAATGTCATTCCGCGTGAAAATCGTTTGATTTTTAAGAAAGTTACGAGCGGTGTAAAATGAGAGTTCCAGGCGTGTTGAGGATGTTACATGTCTAATTTTTGGACCATGCAGACATGATTTTTTGACCAAAATTAAGTATAGTTTAAAATCGATTTAAATAAATGTTTAGTACTAATTTTGACCTCCGCAATCGATTAAAATTAAAAGCTAGTGATTTAAAATATATAAAAAAAATTTCGTTCAAAAATTCATAGGGGGGACCCTTACCTAAATTTGCAAAATATCATTTATACAATTTTTTGGCCATTTTCAATGGTTACACTAAACTGTAGAAATTTCAAAAATATATTATTAGAAAAAATCTTTAGAGTTTTTAATTGATCTTATAAATAAAATTGAAAAGTTCTCAAACTTTGTATGCCTTTAGGATATATATGTATATATAAATATCTTCAATCTCCCTCTAACTATGCTTCACTGTAGCACAGTGTGCTCTACATATATGTATTTATTTCGATTCCGTTTAAGCAAATATTAATTACACATTATTAATTTCCGTGCTGGGCCCCCAATGGCATGAGAATATGAAAAATGATGTGCTTCCTCCATGTCGGGCCTGGGAAGTGGCCTGGCTATTATTTAAATGAATTGTTTTGAGCGGACAACAATAACAACAACTATAACAATAATAACAACAAATATTTTTGGTTGCTGATAAAAACTTTTTGCGTGTGTGCGTGTGCCGTGTTGATCGTGTGTGTGTGTGTGTGTGTGTGGGGGGAAAAAAGTAATTCGCGCGTGGGCGAACCACATTTTTTGGTAGGTAAACCCAGGCATTGCCACGCCTCCGCCTCCGCTCCTGGGCACGAGCCGGTTAGGGCAGCCTATCTCGATTATTGTTTAATACGCTGTCATTAATCAATTTGTTGTTTGCCATTGTTCGTGAGCCTGGTCCCCAACGGTAGTTGGATGTCTTTGTGGCCAAATTAATTATGGGCCATGGCCAAGAGAGCCTACCCCCTCCCTCTCTCTCTCTCTGTGATGTGTGCCGCGTCGTTTCGGGCTGGTAAACAGTGCCAAAACATATATATATAGTATATATGGTCTATCTGGCATTATAACAACAAGTGCACGACGAGCGAGAGAGAATAGTGACAAATAATTTGCGGCATTATAAATGACTTTGTTTTGTCGGCTGTAGCACGCGTAATTGATTATAAGCCAAGAAAAAACGTGCCAGCTAATGGATATATATATATACATATATCCCGACCCATGAATGAAATTTTGCATATACACTATGCGATATTTAAGGGATTTGATACTGCAAAAATGCGATAAGAAATTATTTAGGATGTGGCGGTAATTTAAGGCAATTAAATGAGATTCAAATGAGTTTCCAAGCTAGACCGCACTTAAGATCAAATTGAAATTAGAGAAAATTTTTAATAAAATCCTTTAAAAATCCTTATTAAAATCACTTTTTATATAAAGAATATATTAAATTATAAAAGACACAAAATAACATTTAACATGACATCAAGAAAAACTAAAAAATAACAAATTGATTATTGTTTACAGTAAAAATTAAATAAACCAAAATGAATAGACAAATAGGAATGTTTGTTGTATAAATTTCAAAATAAATATATTAAGGTAAATTAGGAAATTTCTAGAGTTTTTATTAAAAATTCAACTGCATACAAAGAAATTAAGTGTCTAAACGAAATTTGATGAAGAAAACCCCAACAAAACGACCACAAATAATAAAATACTTGAATAAATTTTGAGAAATTTGACAAGTTTATCTTGAGTCAAGCTAAAAGGTAAAACCACCAAACGAATCGGTTGAAAAGTTGAGCCGCTTAATCAATAGAAAAACAATTAAATGTAATCTAAAGATAGAGTCTGCTAATTGATTGTACATGGCTGATGTTATTTATAGAGTGGGTCACCCTACACACACACACATGTCTGTTTGTCGAATTAAAATGCAATTTGAGTTCTTCATTGTTTGATTTGCAAATTGCAATGAAAAATAGATGGAGAGTTAACAAGTGCTTTGTTTATCATCGATTCCTCGATAGTACTTGATGCCATCAGGCTGGCACATCGACATGTTTGTGCGTGTTCAATTACAAATTGTACGCTCACTTTTGCTTGTGTGAAATAAATTATTTATAGAGTATTATTATTTAGTACTACGTTCATATTGTCAATAAAGACATAAGAGAGCGCATACAATCAAAAACAAATCAAGCAGATTGACAGAGACGGCAAAAGAAAGAGACAGGCATATATATAGGGGGGCCAGAGGAAGCACACTTGATGCAGGCACCTAAAAAAAAAGCTCGAAAAAAACACGAAAAACATTTGACACCAAAATCAAATTAACATACACACTTACAAGTGCCACAAGTACAACAACAACAACAACTACGGCTCGCTGGGACTGTCCAAATATCACAGTTGGGGATGTCAAAGACCTGTCATTGGGGGCGAGAGGGAAAACAAAACAAAACATAAACCCATAACACTTGTAAGTTCACTTCTTGTTGTGTTGTTGTTGTTGTTGTGGCTGCTGACTGACGGCAGTTTTTTATACACACACACACACACACATATGTATCTTTTTTATACTTTTTATATGCGCATAGAAATATGAATTTCGTTAAGGTTTATTTTTATTTTTATTTTTATTTGTATGTTGTACCGCATTTACCAAATTCTTGTACGACAAATTGGCATTGTACCAATATAACATGTTGTTGCTGTTTGTTGTCTGGGCCACTTGTAAGTCTCATTCCCAACAGGTGTTCAAATGCGTTTTGGCCATTACACAACACTGGCCAGCTAAACAATGCGGGCTTTTCTTAATGGAAAATGATTTGAAATGCGCCGCTGGCATTTTCGGTTGAGTTACACGTAGAATGCAGTCAATGGAAATTAAGATTTACTTGTGGTACGACAAAATAAATCATAGAGAACAATTTGTATATTAAGAGTGTATTTTAGAGAGTGCACTGCAAGAAATTGGGAGTGAATTGAGGAGTGGAACAGATTATTGAGCGTAAAAACTACCTTATTCTCTAGAAAAGTAGAAAAAATTGTACAAATCGTAGGTTTATATATATTTCGATTTTCAAACCTACTCGTCTATACTTTAAAGAGTGCACTGCGAGAAAATTTTTAGTAGAACAGGTTATTAACTAAAAAATTGACCTATTTCTGTTTAGAAGTAGGTACAACTTTAGGAAATTTGCCAAAAAAGATTATACATATAATAAATATATGTAGGTCGATTCTTAAGCCTAACCGACTGTACTTCAAAGGGTGCACTGCGAGAAATTGGAAGTGAATTTTAAAATGGGAAATGATTTTAAATCCGAAAACGACCTATTTCTGGTAAGAACAATAAGTAAATCTGATAATGCACTAGCAATACATACAGAACTATATAGGTTAAAAGGAAAACAGAGTGAATATTTTTAAGACCTACCCAAAGCGTGCACTGAGCGACAATGTGTGTGATTTTTAAAGAAACGAACTATTTCCATAGCGACCTATTCTAAAATCTTGTAAAATACCAAAAAGCAGTTAATAAAATCAGTTACTTTGATTTGTCTATCTCAAGTAACTAGAAAAATGGCAGTTTCCGTTTCAGATTCCATTTCAGACTGTCATTCATCTTCATCCAATGAAACTGCTAATTAGTAAATCTGTGTCAAAAATCTTCGAAATAAAACATTGATTTGCCGAAATTTATAATTAAAAGCTGACAGCTGAGTGTGAGAAGTGAGCGAGAATGAGAGGGAGAACAAGAAATACAACAGCCACATTCTTCTCCCCCCTCCCCGTTCCTGCACACTGACATACCAAAGTCAAAACTATTTCGCTTTCAATGAAAGTTGCAGTGGCAGCTCGTAAAATGCCGCAACGCAACGACGCAACGACGCAACATAACGTAACGCTTAACGTAATAGCCTTTCATGTTTGCTTAGTAACCCACATCAATTCTAATCGCCTGTAGCCATAGCCAGAGCACACACACAGGCAGAGAGAGAGAGAGAGATAAAGCTCCCCCTCTTTGTCTGCCTTGCCCACCTACATACAACACGAGAGCAACGAGCTGGCCAACGATTTATGGCAAGCTTTCACATACTTTCACCTAGGGAATATTCCATGTCCATGTGCATAGTTGTGGTTGCCCCGCCCCCCTACCTCTACCTGCCTTGCTAAGGATGAGCTTGGTCTATTCTAAATATATGTACCCTATATATAGCTACTATATATGTATATAGTATGCTAACCGATTCTGTGTCTGTAGTTTATGGTAGCATATTAATTTTGGCATTGAAATGGAGTTAAAATGCATTTGCAATTGTTTTATGGAAGTCATGTGGCTGCTTTGCGGCATTTACCAACACTTGGCCAAGCCAAACTGTGAACTGTGGCAACTCTGCCAAGCAACACAACTTATCAATGTCTGTGTACGTGTGTGTAGAGTTGTTCTACAACCTGAGCAGGACTATTTATGGAGAGAGAGAGGAAGAGAGAGTTAAACTCAGATAAATGTGCATGATTTTTAAACAACACTGGGGTAATTCACTTGAAATATATGCCATATATATAGTATATAGTGCATATTATGATTTTATATAGCACTAACTGAGCTGACCTCATTTCTTTTTAGAGGTTTTCTTTCAATTGAGCAATTTTCAGAAAATTCTTGCAGTTTGTACTGCGTCACCTGCTGCCTGCTGCAAAAGTTTTCAACATGTCCTCAACTTTTATGGTCTCTCTCTCTCTCTCTCTCTCTCTTTCTCTGCGTATGCATTTTCCATATGGATCAGCAGCAACAAACCAGACATCTTATACTTTTGTCATTAGCTAGCTATTTTTTATGGTATTCTAGCTGAAAACTGTTCCCTGCACTCAACACCATCACAAAAGTTTCCACACAGATGATATACATGTATGACTAGTGTGTGTGTGTGTATCTGTGTGCATGCCACACCCACACACTAAAGTTTACAATGCAAACTTTAATTTCTAAATCATAACTTTTATTTTTGCTCCAGTTTTAGCTGCAGACAGAGTTGCCCTACAGCAGGTTATGTATAGAGTTGGGTGTTGCCAGAGTTCTACTTAGATATTGTGGGGGTAGTCTAAAGTGTAAAGTGGGGGCGGTTCCTAGCATTAACAGGTAAGTGCACAACAATGAAAGATTTATGACAAGAAAGGACTGAGTAATTGCAGCAGTAACTCTTCAAACATGATAACAAGGGATGTGATATAATTTAACTTTATATGCATAACTAGAGGTACCTAACTAACCATATAATATGTTTTATGTGCAGTTTAAACTCTTTAAATTCAAGAATTTTGCCTGTGAAATATTTAAAAAATTCTTTACGTTGCCATTTCTCTAAAAATTTGTTATAATGTGAAATTCCCACTCTATAGAATGCTATAATATAGCTTGATTATACTTAAATTTCTAAATTGATTAAAAAAGGCTTTAATAATTTTCGCTTGAACTCTACAGCTAGGAATTATAGACAATCTAATTTTATAGCAACTCATCTCGAGTGTTTTTTCAATTGATCCGCCCCATAAGCCTGGCGAAAGTTTATCTCGCACAGATCGAGCGACATTCACCTAGGGAAAGGGCGGCATCGTCAACTCCACAGCGAATGTCTTTCACTTTCTGATTTTCTTTTGCGAAAAACTTTTCCAGCAAAGAACTTGGTATAATTTAGTTTTGGCGGGTCATTTAAATGGAGCACAAGTGTAACTAATCTCAAAGCGACGACACCGACGTGGTTTTTGTGCCTTTCACAAAATGCGGGAAAGCCCGTAAGGAAAAACTCAACCAAACCGAACTGAACTGAACTGGTTGAGAGTGCATGAAAAGCGGGGAAAAATCTAAAACGTTGTCGTTTTGCTTCTCTTTCTGGGTTAGCCGCAAAAAAAAAAAAAGTCAAGGATTTGAGTATATTTAAAACCTAAAAATCAAATTGAAATACATTTTATTAAAGCGTGCCCGGCCGTCAGAGTCCGCCATCAACAAACCGCGCCGCCGCCGCCCGTTAAATCATTAGACAATCCATGTCATATTGTCCACAACAATAACACAAACTTAGCCAAAACGAGTTTATTATCATATAATAAGATTGTTGTATAAAAAAACAAATTATAATATAAAAAAATAAAATAAAACTTCATAGTGAAGTAAAACAACAAACCCCCCGGGGCGACCATCCCTTCCCGGATTGCCGGCGCTCACATATTACATCCCACATCACACAGTACTTTCATCTCACACAACAAACCATTTCCATTAAAAGATCGAAAACGCACGTGGCGGCACACTCAGGCAAGGCATCACAAATCAATAAATGTAACTCGAACTCATGTTATACCGATCGGGTGCAATAAGAAAGTCACAACGTATTATCAGATGTATCAAACAAGTAAGACTCAATACTCTAATAATCACAAATACTGATTTACGGGGGCGGTGGGCGTGGTACCCGAAATTGAAAACGACGTTACGCCTAGGGTATACAGGAATCAACCGAATTCGAGTCTCAGCTTAATCGAGAATCAGACGCTCAACAGACGGACAGACGGACAGACGGACAGACAGACAACGGACAGACGGACGACAGACAGCAACGACTCGGCAGTGATCCGAGCAAAATATATAACTTATGGGGTCAAATGTCTCTCACCGTACGCACATCCGACAAACCAATAACCATGTATTTTTAAAATCCATGGCCTAAAAGAAAGAGTGAAGCAAAGCCGAAGGCACCTGCTCTGCACTGCCTCGAAAGAGTGAGAAGCGCAGAGAGAGGCAGGTCGCAAAATATGCCTGGCCCCGAGACTTATAGAAGCCGTTGACATTTCGTGCGGTCCATTGCAATTAAAAGCCGTTAAATGCAGCCAATGTGGGGCAGGCATTGTAATTGATTTGCCAGGCATGGCCAGGAATGGAATGGAGAGACGGCGACGTAGTCAGGGTATAAATAAAAGCCAGGCCGAAATTGAATTAACTGCGAGAGCATTGCTTAACACTGGCCAAGCCCCTGCCCTGCCCTGCCCCGGTCTGGTCTGGTCTCCCGACCTGTCATGGGCAAAACGTTTTAGAGAATGTGCGCTATAAAGAAATCGCTCTGCCTCTGCCTTTGCCTTGCAACACGTGGCACGAAGACGAGCTAGAGCTCGAGCTCGAGCTGGAGCTGGAGCTGGAGCTGGAGAGCTGCATCCATAAAAGCTTCTTTGTTGTGGCAGCAACAGAAACTTTTACTGCATGCGAAACTATTAAAAACTTTGACCTAAATATAATAAAACATAAAATTTACTTACCATCAGACGGGGGCGTAGACTTGGTATGGGGTTTGTGTGGACACTGGATAGGATACTGTATAAGGCCAACAAGATTGCAGCAAAAACAAAAAAAAAATGCACTAGTTCAGGTGAGTTGTGGCATGCGGCATGCGGCTGAGCTGGTTGTGTCCTAGAGAAAATTGAGAGAATTTTTAAAGTTATTAAATGAATGGGGACTAGGTCGGGGGAATTTAAAATACATTAATGTAATCTATATGAACTTTTTGTGTATTATTTTCTATTAATTGATATAATAAAATCTTCTTTTGGTATAAGCGAAATATTATAAAAATTTATATGCTAATTATAGTTAGGGCTTTCGAAATTGGTTATGTTTTGTTTTTAATTGATGTCGCATCATCCCTATACTCTCTATCCCAAGAAATAACATCATCAACAACATGATCATATGATATAATGCATAATAATAGTCGTATTTTATATAACGTGATTTAATAAAATAATTTTATTTAACCTTTTATTTTTATTTATTTATTATTATTTTATTTTATTTTTTGTATTTTACGTATGGTCTAGTATTTAAATAATATAATATATCTTTAATTTATTCATCAATTTCATCATGATATTATTGAATTTATCTCTATAAAAAGAACATATTTCATTTATCTAAAAACGATTCAAGATTTTCCCTCTATTTTGCAAATTTGTGCATTTTGAATAAAACAGAATACGAGAATATCTTTTAATTTATTTCCGCATTTGTCCCAATGGCTACATCAAAGCTTCGATTGGATTCCATCAAAAAATGCTGCTAATAACGACCAAAAACTTTTGCCCAAAGGCCGCAAATGGGAAAAAAAGCGAACGAACGAACGAACATGTTGTTAGACCTTTTTAGCTGAAATGTTTTGCAAACTCATTAAAATACCAAAAACAAAAAAAACGACAGAACAGAATCAAAATAAATGCGAAAAATCAAAAAGATAAGCGTGCAGAGTGTAGAGAAGAAAGAGACAGAGAGCGTGAGTAGGAGAACAGAAAAAGCGTCGACTCGAGGAGATTTCCTGGAAATCGGGGTGACGATTCACAACAGGCAGCGGCTCCCACAGAGAGAGCTCCCCAGCCTCGGAATGGAATGTTAGTCAAGACTGCCGCACTTCACATTGGCATTGATTACACGCGGCTAAGAAGGAGAGATAAAGAGAGAAGGAGGGAGGAAGGGAGGAAGGGAGAAGGAAAAACATGAGTGGCAAACAAATTATTACAAGTGCAGTTGGAAAATATGTGGCGGCCACTTATCAACATAATCAACAACAAATACCTGGACACGCCTGAGTGCAGTCAGTCAGTCAGTCGGGCAGGTCGGGCAGGTCGCGCAGGCAGGCCGGCACAGGGGACAAGGCACTCAAATATTTTCGCAAACGAGACTCCGCTTCGCCATTGGCGGCGGTTCCCTTTGTGCGCTAGACCCCAGCCTACCCGGTAGGTACCCTCTACCTCTACCTACACACTGCTATCGACAGCACCCTACACTACGCTCCCAAGGAGACAACAACATTGTCAAGCCTCTCTCTCTCTCTTTCCCTTTCTACAATCCCATCCCGACTTCATCGTCGCCGTCTCCTCGTTTCGTTTTCTGTCAAATGTTTGGCTTAATGATGGCATTGATGGATGGATCACACGTAAGCGGTAGTCATTTAGTAATTTATCTCAAGACATTTCAAATTAATAGACCGCAACTCTCACAATCTCTCAGAGAACCGTAGAGAGAGAGAGAGAGAGGGAGTCTCCTTTGATTCGAGGATTGTGCAACGAGGCGATTTTTATCGTTCACACATAAAGCCTACTCCGAGTATTAGAAATTATGTGCAATTTTTGTCAAATTATGAAAATTTATAGTATGTGACAGTCTAGTCTACAGTCTGCAGTCTGCAGTCTACAGTCTTCGCAGTCTACAGTCTTCCCTGTTCGTTTCTGTGAGAGCGCAGCTAATTAGCACAAACTGCCACGAAACTCTTCAAGCTCGATTAACTTTTAATTAGGCGCAGTTTAGTTAATACGCTTTGTTCCTTACTTAGTCATATGTAAATCGAGAATCAGCCCCATATCATGTTGTTTAGTATAGTATGTCGTGAGGCAGTTAAACGGTCACTGCACTTGCCACAATACAGAATACTTTGTATTTAAAATACTCCTTAATATATGTAAATTTGATGGGCTTATTAGGCTTATACTTCAAAGTAGACTTAGGGTTGCACTAGGTAAATTTACTATTCAATTTGTTTCCAGAGGGGCTTGTACTTTGTATCATCAGTCTGGCAGTTATTTTCCTACCTCTTTTAAAGATCGTATTATAAATTATATACCTGTTTTAATTAGCTAAATTTGCTGCCCTTTATTATAATCAATTATTCTCTAACTTTAGTCATATTAAACAGACTTTAAAGACTTTCATATTAAACAGACTCAAATTCTGCACATTTATATACATAAAAAACAAGTCGGAAAGGCTACAGTCACGCGGTGACTGTAAGAGGCCATGGATTTTGAGTTTATATATTTAAAGTAAACCTTAAAAAAAAGTATCGCAAAAACATGAAATTTTGTATAAATACATTTTATTAAATAGTCGCCGCTCGAATTCGAACCCTGGCCGTTTGCATAAGAGTCCGCCATCCTAACAACTAGACCACCGTCGCCCGCGCGCCCGTTAAAATTGCATTTTCAGACAATTTGCTCAAAAATGTCATATTTGTCTTCTACAACAATAACACAAATACTGAATTGAATGAGCACAAGAAAGACGAGTTTTATTTATCTATATTTAATAAGATTGTTTGTTGAAATTTGATAAATGAAATCAAATTTTATAATGATGAAAAAAAAATAAAATAATAACTTCCCAAAAATAGTGAAAAAGTAAAAACAAAATCAAACCGCCTTCCCGTGGGGTCGAACCTCCATCCCTTTCCCTTCGTTCGATTGCCGGCTGCTCTACATATTTGACTATCGCTGCGACTGATTGCTGAGCAGCTAAGTTACTATTTCTATCTCTTACACATACATAACCATTTTCGCATTAAAAGATCGAAAACGCACGTGGCTGGCAGCAGCTTGCAGGCAAGGCATCACAAATCAATAGAAAATGTTAACTCGCGTAACTTCTATGTTTATTATCCGATCGGGTTGCAATTTATAGAATAGGTTCACAACGTATTTATCTAGATGTATGCAAAAGCAGAAAGTTAAGACTTCAATACTTTGCTTAATAATCACAAATTACTGATTTACGGGGGCGGTGGGCGTGGTACCCGAAATTTGAAAACGACGTTTACTGCCTAGGGTATACAGGAATCTGTATACCGAATTCGGAGTCTCTAGCTTTCTTAATAGCTGAGAATCAGACGCCATACAGACGGACAGACGGACAGACGACAGACAGACAGACGGACAGACGGACAGACAGACATCAGATCGACTGGCTAGTGATCCTGAGCAAGAATATATATACTTTATGGGGTCGCAAATGTCTTCTTCTACCTGTTACGCACATTCCGACAAACCTAATAGACCATGTATTTTTTTAAAATCCATGGCCTAAAAACTGTGTTTTCTAGTATTTATACCCTTCGACCATTGAAAATGGTCAAAAAAGGGTATACTAACTTTGTGCAATGTATGTAACAGGCATAAGGAGGCGTGGCAGACCCCATAAAGTATATATATTCTTGCTCAGGATCACTAGCCGAGTCGATTGAGCCATGTCCGTCTGTCTGTCCGTCTGTCTGTCCGTCTGTCCGTCTGTCCGTCTGTCCTGCTGTCCGTCTGTCCGTCTGTCTGTTTGAGACAACGGATCTTAGCTATTAAAAGAGCTAGAGACACCAAATTTGGCATTGAGGTTCCCATATTTCCCAAGCAGATGAAGTTTATTTCAAATGTTTGATGCCACGCCCACCGCCCCCGCAAATCGGTAATTTGTGATTATTAAGCAAAGTATTCAACTTATAAAGTTCTGCTTTGGTATGTATAATGGTAAATGTCATATGAACATATTCTCCAAATTACAATCCGATCGGACCAATAACACAGGAGTTATTCTAGTCAACGTTTTCAATACAAATGTACGAGCAGCAGCCTGCGCGCTGCTTTGAGCAATTGACGTCGACGTCGACGTTGCGTCGTGTCGCTTTACTCTTTACGCGCGTCGCTGTATGTGTGCGAGCGAGTAAGCTATATGTAGTGTAGTTACACATTTATAACAGATTTAGAAAATTGGGAGAAGGGTATCTTACTGTCGAGCGCTCGACTGTAGCCATATCCACTTGTTTTTGCTTGAGGATCTTGAAATTTTTAATATTTATAGATTTGAAGAGGATTTTAATTATAGCATGTAATTCTCATTCTAAATTATTGATTTATAGTTTGTGGAATAATTATTTACCCCAAAATGATGTGTGTAAAATTTATAAGGATCGATTATCAGATATAGGAGAAATATTAAAAGTGAATGTCCTCAAACAGTCTGAATTTTAATAATGATACGACCTTATTTAACAAATAATTACATCTTCAATTATTTACTTTTAGCTATGATAATAATAAACTACCATACCATATCTAGGCATATAATTTAAATAAATAAAGTAATTTAACTGCTCTATCTCGCCTCTCTACTTTTCTATTATCTAAACTTAATTGCACTCTAATTTTCCTACCTTCATTTAGCTAAACTGCAACTTTACCAATGCCTAACTATGCATATAATGGAAGATATCCTCACCAACATGCCCGACATTCCCAATCTACTTTGCATCGCTTTAAGACTCGCCTCACTATCGCCTGCATTCGAAAACAATTCCATCAATTTACAACAAACTATCATTCCACACAAGACGCAGACCCATCCCAGAAACCAAGAGGAAGAAGAAGAAAAAAAGAAAAAACACTTACAATGCGTATATCCATTTGGCTTATCAGGTTCAGGACAATATACACCGACAATTGTCTAATTAGCTGCAGCAACCGCAACTGCAACTGCAACAGCGACCGCAAAGGCGATGGCGATGGCGATGGGAAAGCAATAGGAGAGGAATGCGATTGGCATGAAAATGTCGTGTACGAGTCTGGGCCTAAAACTCCAGCCGAAAATCGGTAAAATAGCTATGGAACACAGTGGAGGAAATCAACTAAAAGTGTTCTTAAAATATTTTACATTTCATAGGGAAATATTATTTAAATTCGTACATTGCCAAGTCGAAAATTTGATCCAAATATAGACAAAATATTGAAGTTATAATATATTGAAAATTTCATTAAAAAACCAATAAGAAAATTCATAAAAAGCTGAAAAAATCAATATTTTAGTAGAGTAAACTTATAATACAAAAAAAATAAGAATTTCAAAAGAAATAAATAAAGGAAATGCTTGAATTTGTGCATGATCAGTTTATGGACTATGAATTATTAAGAAAATATGTATTGAAGAAATAATAAAGTGAATAAGAAACCAATAAGGAAATTCTGAAAACAGTGGAACAAATCAATATATCAGTAAAATTATATTGATAATAAAAAACAAATTTAAATTATATTTTCAAATAGAGAAAAATAATAATTCATTTTCAAAATTTTGCAAGATCATTTTGTAGATCAATCTGCTAATTTTGCCCACTGTACCGTAGGGAGCACTCGCAGCCACTTGCTACTTGCCACATGGCGATGGCGTTGGGCGATGCCGTCACGTAATGAGCGCATTACGCACCAGAGACACCGACGCGACTGAAGATGCAACTGGAAGCGGGAGATCAGGTCGAAATTGTCGCCAGGCTGGGCATGATAACAAGCCGGCTCCAAGTGCTCCTCCTCCTGGCTAGCTGGCTGGCTGGCTGGCTGGCTCGTTATCCTTGTCACATTATCGCCTTAGCCGAATACCGGGCGCATCTTGAGTGTGCAACATTGTTACGGATAGCCGATGCTGCTGCTGCTGCCACTGCCGCTTGGCGGCACTCGTGCCCCACGTTGTGGTTGTTGTGCACGCGCAGCGCCTGCGGTGTGTGTGGGGCAAAGGACAATGCCTTGGTGTGGCACCTAACCAGGCACACCTCTCTCTCTCTCTCTCTCCCACTTGTGCGTGCCACACGTGTCTCTCTCTCTCGATGTGTGTGTGTGCTCAAGTAGCGAAAGGCCTTAGGCAGCGTTGGCTGCTTGCAACAAGCTGTGGCATTTGTTTTTCTTTCTTTTCTCCCTCTCTCTCTCCCTCTCTCTCGCTCTCTGTCTCTCTCTCTTGCAATGTTGCGCTACTTCAAGTTGCTAGTTTGGCGCAACGCCAGCCTGTGGCAGCCAGACAGACAGAAAGACAACGCAAACAGACAGACAGACAGACAGACAGACAGACAGACAGACAGACAGACAGACAGACAGACAGACGCACAGAGGCGCAGACGGACAGCCACACAGCCAATGTTGCACTCATTTTAAGGCCGCATACCCCTCCAACTGCATTTTGCAACATGTTTCAGTACTGCAAAATCCTCGCCACCCCCCTCCCTCCCTACGCCCATGCACCAGTTCCAGTTCCAGTTCGGCTGCCGCTTGCGGCCAGCGTGCTTGACTCTTGCAGGTGTGCTTCACACGACTTGTCAGTGTCAGCCCAAGATTTTCACCTCCTTCGCTGCCAGCCCGGCCCCCCCTGTCGCCCTCCTCCGTCCTCCTTCGCCCTCGTGCCACATCTTGCGGCGTTCCATGCGAGAGCGTGTGGCATACAACACAAAGTGGCGTAAAATGTTGAGAATGTGTTATTTTTGTTTTTTTTTTAGCTTTTTTCAGCTTTTTTCATTCGATTTTTCGCCACTTTTTGTTTTGTTTTTGTAGGTTATGGCTATTGGAAATGTGCAACGCGAATTTCGACAATGGACAACAAAGGTCAGACAAGGGGGGAGGGGTAGGTAGAGCTGACTGCGTCATAGATCGTATATCGTATCCTTGAACTGCAGGTAGCTTTCATTTAAATGGCACATTGTAAAGCTAAATTTAAGCGATAGTTAGGCGATAGTAGTCATCAAATAACTTATATCTTTAATACAAATTGTGAAGATTATATAAATTTATATACTTCAGCTAAAAACGATTCTCTATATTACTTAAATTTATTTTTTTAACCTACATTTTAAGCGATAGTTATGCGATAGTAGCACGATAATCTGAATGGATGATGATTAGTTTGAGGAGATTTAATAAATATACGAGATATAATAAATATCAATTGCGCTGATAATAATATAGTAGAGCTGAAAAATATTTATTTTAGGATATGTATATCCGCCCCTATAATATTTATAATAAATAACATTTTTACTCTTCATGCTATCATTTGCAAGACTTGAAGTCTTTCCTCAAAAACACCAGCAGATTACATTTTCATAATTATTTCATTCATTCTACATCCAGAAATTATTAATCTATATTTTTAAAAGACTTTAAAAGCCTATTCATGCTTTGCCCTTACAAAATTTGAAGTACCTCGCATCATATAAAATCCCTCTGGCGTACTGGTATTATTTTGTAAATTAACTATGCGATAGTTGTACGATAGTTGCTGTCATCGCATCTAATAGGCCTCTGTCAATGTCAACAAGCAGTGCAATTAATCCCGACCATCAGGTTGAACAACCTGTCGCACTACTATCTATGCACACTATGTAAGTCCCAACCATCAACTACAACTCTCGGTGCCGTAACCCTCCCCCGGTTCCAGTGGCTACTCACGACACGAACACGAACCAGTTCAGTCCGAGCGCATCCAAAATTAATGATGCAATGCAAAACCGCTAAAGAGCCACGAAATGCAACGAGGCCACTGATAGTTGCCATACGATGCATATGGGGCAGGTGTTGCACGTGGCACACACATCTAACATCGTCTGTTTAGGGCAGTACAAAAGGCTTGTGGTTAGCCAGCATGGCCATTACAACCTGTTATTATTGTCCGGCACCCAAAAGTCCATATGTCAGCCAAGTTAGCAGCAGCAGCAACAGCAACTTGGTAAAAATCAATTTAAGCGCAACAGCAACAGGCAGGCAGCATTTAAAACGGATTTGTAACGCCAGCAAATTAGTAACGCCAAAATGCAGCTGCGCGCAGACGCACGACCTACGAGAGAGACCCCGACACCGACACCGACCAGTTCCAGTTCCGAAACCTCAGAGAGGGGAACAGGGCAAGTTCTAAATATGTAACTGGCAAGATCTCTCAATAAAGAAAACCAGAAATACACTGGCAGAAAACAAGAAAATAAAGTTTGAAGTATTTAAATTGCTTAGGGTTAAGTATAGAAAAAGAAAGATAAAAAAACCAGTTTCAAAAATGACAAAAAATACAATTTTTTTCGAAAATATCGATAATTTTCAAAACGTTTATTGTGTTATTATTTAAATGCAGAATTACTCAGGTAATCAAAACATAAACAAAATGCCATTCCACACGAAAATCGTTTGATTTTTAAGAAAGTTATGATCAATGGAAAATGAGGGTACTAGGCATGTCGAGGGTGTTACATGTCAAATTTTTTGACCATTTAGACATGATTTTTGGGTCAAAATTAAGTATAGTCTAAAATCAAATTAAACAATTGTCTATTATTAATTTTGAAGTACGCAATCAATTAAAATTAAAAACTCGCGATTTTGAATTTTGAAAAAAAAAAATTTGTTGAAATATCGTAGGGGGGACCCTAGCCTTAATTTTGAAAATATTGGAAAATTTCAAAACGTTTATTGTGTTATTATTTAACTGCAGAATTCCTCAGGTAATCAAAACATAAACAAAATGCCATTCCGCACGAAAATCGTTTGATTTTTAAGAAAGTTATGATCGATGGAAAATGAGGGTACTAGGCATGTCGAGGGTATTACATGTCAAATTTTTTGATCATTTAAACATGATTTTTGGGTCAAAATTAAGTATCGTTTAAAATCAATTCAAACACTTATTTATTACTAATTTTGACCTCCGCGATCGATTAAAATTAAAAACTCGCGATTTTGAATTTTGAAAAAAAAAAATTTGGTGAAATATCATAGGGGGGCCCTTTCCTAAATTTTCAAAATATCGAAAAATTGAAATTTTTATTTTTTATTTTTTGAATCTTGAATCACTCAGGTTAAACAAACAAACACACATAATTTCAAACATAAATCAAATATGTAATAAAATACTCTGACATATAGATAAATATCAATTCCATAAATGATAAAGAAAAATCGAGAAACACTTAAAGCAAGAATATGAAAATATATGCATAAATTATTTATATAATATTATTATTCTGCACTATCTCACCTGCTTAAGAATTTTAAGCTTTAAATATATGTATATTATTTTGTACCTCTCGGACAGTGTACAAGAATTAATATGGATATAGACACGTACACGGAGAGGCAACTGCTGACATTGCTTATTGACACTGCGATGGAATCTGGACAAGAGGCGTAGGCGAGGCACTTGATATGCAGATTAAAAGCCATCAGCCAAGAAGGGAATGAATGAAAAAATGCAGAAAGAAAGAGAGGAAGGGATAGAAAGAGCGAGATAAAGAGGGAGTGCGACGGAGAGGGGATTTTGACTCTTGGCAAACGCATTATGGGTCACTAAGCCGCGTCTCTATTGTTGTTCAAAGTCAATAGACTTCCCGCACACAGACACAGACACACACACACACACACATGCCAGCTGTGCAGCTGTTGAGTGGGGGCGGTAGAGAGTGAGACAGAGAAAGTGTGAGAGAGAGAGAGAGAGAGGGATGCGACAAGTGCAGGCATGATTGACATGCAACACGCGCTGTGGCGCCCACATTGGGGCCAGACCCCTCGCTCTTGGCTTAGTTTATAAACTGTGCGAGAGAGTTTTCCTTTTTATTTTTCCCTCGTTTTCCCCCTCTCTCTCTCCCTCTTCTATGCATTTTCCGTGCTGTGTAATTGAAATTACGTGACACTTTGCATATGCACTGGATTTAAATTGAGTTTCGAGTTGCCCATTGCGCTGCAAACTGCCGCAGAGTGTGGGAGAGAAAGAGACCGAGTAAAAGAGAGAGGGGGGACATGATTGCGTGCCCATTGTGGCACGCGTGTCTTACGCTTTTGTTGCGGCTAACCGAACGTAGGTGGCACAGCTCAGGACTTTAACAAGTGCATTCGAGTGAGACAGCAAGAAGAATGAAAAGTTTCTCAATCGCAGCTGAAAGATGAAAATGAAATGACAAAATGGAAAGGAAAACCTGAAGCACAACACACGAGTCCAATAAAAAGTAGAAGCAGCCCAATTAGTTGCAGGCGTGCTGGGTTTTGGGTTTTAGGGAGGCTCAGCGGGAAATCTGTTTATGAGTGCTTCAGGATTATTATTGTTTTTAGGGATGAAAGAGACCACGAAGCAGCTGCAGCTATACATAAAACTAGAGCCAAGACCTTGACTCTCTATATGTATTTATAGATCGAAGTAATAAACTTAAAACATATTTAATATGAACACAAATAGAGTTCTTTAAAAAAAAAGAACACACAGTGTAAGTAAATGAAGCTAAAAAAAATTTTGTCAGAAGTGGGATTCGAACCCACGCCCTCAGAGAGGACCAGAACGCTCATACACGGACCTTTCTATGAAAGGCAAGAGTAATTACTCTTGAGTCTGGCGCCTTAGACCGCTCGGCCATCCTGACACATGCGTTCACGGCGCCAAAAATTTGCGGTATAGGGGTAAGTTCGATAAAAATTCTATTTTTATATTTCAAATATATATGTATTTCTGCTTACAAAAATACTTTTTAAATGAATATAAAATGTCAAAGAGTAATTTTGTATTACGTTAAAGCTAAAAAAAATGTTGCATATTAATTTAAGATATAAAAAAAAACAAAAATTAGACATATTAATAACAAAAAAAACTTTGTCAGAAGTGGGATGCATATTAATTTAAGATATAAAAAAAAAAATTAGACATATTAATAACAAAAAACCTTGTCAGAAGTGGGATTCGAACCCACGCCCTCAGAGAGGACCAGAACGCTCATACACAGGCCCTTCTGTGAAAGGCAAGAGTAATTTCTCTTGAGTCTGGCGCCTTAGACCGCTCGGCCATCCTGACATGTTAAAAAACCATTGCCTAATTTGCAACCTACACTTGATATCGTTTTTTAATGATCATTAGCTACTTTACTTATTAAATACCATTAGTAAATCAGCTAATCATAATTAGCCAGTACTCTAAAAATTGTATTCGTTTAAAATGACATAATGAATGCAGTATTTCCTTAAAATTGTTTTATGTAAAACATATTTTATGTAGAATGTATGGAAATTAATAAAAAAAAAAGAATATTTATATCTTAACAGAAAAATAAAAAAAAATTTTGTCAGAAGTGGGATTCGAACCCACGCCCTCAGAGAGGACCAGAACGCTCACATACACAACCCATCTGCGAAGGGTAAGAGTAGAATCTCTTGAGTCTGGCGCCTTAGACCGCTCGGCCATCCTGACATGTGGCAAGCGGCGTGCCAAATGGCAAGCTGGTATTTTTGTATGTTAGTAATGAGAATATGAGAGAGTGAAAGAGAGCGTGAGCGTTCTATTTATAGAACATAGAAGCAACAAGCGGAAAGCGAAAATGTTAGATAACAAACTAACGAACAAATAACAGAAACAGAGAGGGAGAGAGAGGGAGATAGAGTGTCCGAAATAGTGAGAATATGTTTAGATTATGTTAAGTTATACGTACTCTATCATGTTAAACCTTATGTTATCAAGTGTGACCTTGTCGATATACTATCGTAAGTTAATTAAGTTATCGGAAACCCTATCGATGGGATAGTGTTGTATAACTTAAGATTGAGAGAGCGTCACTATCGCATCGATAGGAGAGTGTTGGGGAACACGAGCGAGCGTCACTATCGTTTAAGAAAGCGAAGGAGCGCACTGTGAAATTGAAAAGAGCGAATAATAAAATAATTGAAACCTACGAAATTATCTCCACAACTTCAGAAGTGGGATCAGCAAACGCCAAACAAACAAACAAAAAAACTCTTTCCGTCTCAATATAAAACTAAACTGTGAATATTGTTGCAAATTGACAATTGTCAGCTATATTCTGCACTGACGCCGGCGTATCGCGCAAATTTTGTACAGTTCCTTTAAATTTCATCATGGATAGAGAACAAATAATTGCATGGCTCCTGATCAACGAAATTCCATTCGACAGGAAGGCGAACACCCGCCAATTGGAAAAATTTGCTAAGGACCATGGAGCACCATTTGACAGTATGGAAACTGCTATAAAAGCGGCAGACTTAGAAAAACAATTTTCCGAATCAGACGAACAGCCCATAGCAGCTGAACAGGCTCTGCGAATTTCTGACGAAATTGACAAGTTAAAGGAAATCCAAGCAGAACAAGCAATTGTTGAAGCCGAAATCGAACTGTTACAGAAGAAGAAGATTCTAGAAAATCTACGCGGGACTTCAAGCATAAATCGTGCCGAAGTGAATGACGTAATGACCGCCATCTTTCCATTTAGCGGCGAGCATGCAGTAGATGCGCGCAAGTGGCTGAGTGATTTTGAACGTACATGCGACACCATGGATGGCGATGACATTTTCAAATTAAAGTGCGTACGTCGACTTATGAAACCAGGATCGGATGCTGGTTGGTTTCTTCGTGTGGATCAGTCCACGTCTTACAGCGAGTTCAGACAACGCTTTCTTCAAACATTTGGCCGTTCGCATTCCGTAGTCGAGGTTGTCACACTACTCAAATCGACTGTGTTCAACAGCAGCAAGATGTCATTCCTGGCCTACATTTTTCAAATGCAGGATATTGCGGCAAGGGCACACATCGAGGAATCTCAGGTCGTGCAACTAATCATCGAAGGATTGCAGGATTTCACCTCCGACGTAGCTGTGTTATATTCTGCTTCTACCATAGAGGACCTGAAGAAATTATCTTTCCGTTACTCCGAAATGCGTAATAAGCGTTTACGCAATAACATCGCCATACCAAAAGGGCCAAATACACCGACTTCCGTTAGATGCTTTAACTGTTCTGGATTTGGACACATGGCAAAGGATTGTGATCAGCCTAAGCGAGCTATAGGGTCTTGCTTCAAATGCGGTTCGTTAGACCACACCATCAAAAAACTGTAGCAAAAGCGCTCCCAAGCAGATGATAGCCCTTATTAAGGATACTGCTAACATGGAATCTCCTGAGATTTCAATTGTTAATACGGTAAGAATCACTTTCGACATTCAGGCCTTTTCACAAAGTGATATATTTTCTTGTTTACTTGATACTGGTAGCGCCATTAGTTTAATTCGATATTCCGACATACCGCAAAGTTTGACTGGAGATTCGCTTTATGATACACCATTTGTGGGACTGGGAAATTTTCGGCTATGCACCTTTGGAAAATTAATTGTTAAGATAACTTTTGAAAATATTACAAATGAAGTATTGCTTTACGTTGTTCCGGACGAGTGTATCCCTTATCCAGTATTGTTAGGAAGGGACTTTTTGAAAACATTCGATTTAAAACTCTCTTTTCAAAAGAAAAATCAAATTCCGCCTATTGAAGTTAAGGCAAATAAAGATATTTTGAAAATTAATGGGAAAATTCTGCATTGCATTTATAGTCCGTTGTCTAATGATATTATTGTAGAATATTGCAAATTGTGCAATAAGCAAATAATAAGTAAACCTTCTGTTCTGACTTCCGTTCAATTGATAGAAAATTTTAATACCTCCAATATTTCGGAAAAATGTCCATCAAACAAGTGTAGTATTGATAGTTTTATAATGAATATTGACATAACCGAAGAAATTGAACAAAATATAAGTACCGATTTAAGTAGTGAACATTTCAATAGGGTTTATGAAGTCATTAAAAATAACTATTTGAATATCGAAAACATTCCGATGGCAGATCATAATTACGAAATGAAGATCAGATTGAAATTTGATTTACCAGTTTATTGTGCGCCTCGTAGAATATCATATCATGATCGGAAAGAAATGGAAATAATAATTGATGAACTTCTGGCCTTAGGGCATATTCGACCTAGCACCTCTCCGTACACTTCCGCAATTGTTCTTGTAAAAAAAAGGATGGCGGAAAAAGAATGTGTGTAGACTATAGGCAATTAAATAAGATAACAGAAAGAGATGGCTACCCAATTGCAAGAATAGACGATTGTTTAGAAAAACTAGAAGGTAATAAGTTTTTTAGTATACTTGATTTGAAAAGCGGTTTTCATCAAGTCAAAGTAGCGGAAGATTCGATGAAATATACTGCTTTTGTAACACCAAATGGTCAATATGAGTATCTTAAAATGCCTTTCGGCCTTAAGAACGCTCCCGCAGTTTTTCAGCGCTTCATTAATTTTGTTTTAGAGCCAATCGTCAAGGATGGAAATGTTGCCGTTTATATGGACGATATTGCTATTGGTACAAAAAACATTTGAGGAACATATTCTTATCTTAAAGAAGGTCTTAACAAGGTTATCCGAATTCCGTCTAGAATTAAAACTGTCAAAATGCAAATTCTGTTTTCCGCAAATAGACTTCTTGGGATTCAGTGTCAGCAAAGATGGAATAAAACCAAATAATAGCCATATGTTAGCAATTAAGCACATTGCTATTCCGAAATGTGCTGGTGATGTAGAAAATGTTTAGGGCTTTTCTCATATTTTAGACGTTTCATTCCCTCCTTTTCCAGTGTCGCAAAACCTCTTAGACAATTGACAAAGCCCAACTCAGAATTTAATTTTACGGAAGAATGTTTACAAGCCTTTAAATATTTGTGCGACACTCTTACATCAGAGCCTGTGTTAGCATTATATAGTCCAGGAAAAGCAACTGAGCTTCATTGTGACGCGAGTCAGTTAGGTTTTGGAGCGATTTTGCTCCAAAAGCAAGAAGACGGTAAATTCCACCCGATTGCCTATTTTTCACAAGCTACAACGCCAGAAGAGGGAAGGTATCATAGTTTTGAATTAGAAACATTAGCAATAATTTACGCATTGAGGAAATTTAGTATATATTTGGACGGAATAGAATTTAAAATAATAACAGACTGTAATGCACTTATCCTAACACTGGAAAGGAAGAGTGTTAATGCGAGAATAGCCAGATGGGCACTAGAACTGTCAAACTATAACTGTTCAATTCAACATAGAAGCGGAAAATATATGATTCATGTAGACGCCTTAAGCAGACTTTTTGATTCTTCCCCAAATCTTTCGAACTTAAGAGATTTTAATAACACTGTTTCCGTTATTGAGGAAGATAGCATTGACATTCAATTACAAATAACCCAAAATCGTGATAATGTTATTTTGCAATTAAGGGATAATTTAGAATCGGGCCCAGTTCAGAATTACGAGCTGGATGATGGAATTGTGTATCGAAAAACTAGTGATGGAGCATTGCTTTTATATGTACCTTCCGAAATGGAAAACAACATAATTCGCATAGTGCATGAAAAACTATGCCATCTTGGTTCAGCAAAAGTAGTTGCAGAAATTAAACGTTTCTATTGGTTTCCTAACATGGACAAAAAAGTTCGGGATTTCATATGCAATTGCCTTAAGTGCATCATGTATTCAGTTCCGCGTCATGCAAATTATCGTACATTGCACAACATTCCGAAAAAACCAATCCCGTTTGACACACTTCATATAGATCATTTTGGTCCTCTTCCGTCAATCGTTTCAAAGAAAAAACATATACTTGTGGTAGTAGATGCATTTACGAAGTTTATTAAGTTATATCCGGTGAATACTACAAGTACGATTGACCTAAAGGGTTGCCTTAATAAATATTTTGAATGTTATAGTCGACCAAGGAGAATAGTAAGCGATAGAGGAAGTTGTTTTACCTCTTTAGAATTTTCAGAATTTCTACTGAATAACAATATTGAACATGTTAAAGTAGCAACTGCCTCCCCTCAGGCCAATGGCCAGGTCGAGCGAATAAATAGAATTATTAAATTGATGATTTCGAAAATTTCAGAGCCCATTCAGCACTCTGATTGGTACAAACTACTAACCAAAGTCGAATACGCAGTTAATAATTCCGTCCACGCGACAACGAACCAAACACCAGCAATGTTGTTGTTCGGAGTCAGTCAGAGAAGTTTAGAAGTTGACACATTGACTGAGTATTTAGAAGACAAAGGAGAAACATCTCGAGATTTGGATGGGTTAAGAAATACTTCATTTGAAAAACTTAAAACTTCTCAATCAAAAGTTCAGAGACTCACAAAAATCAATATAAACCTCATGAGAAATTTTCGTGTAACGATTTTGTGGTGGTTCGTAATGTCGATACAACTATTGGAACAAATAAGAAATTTATAGCAAAATATAAAGGCCCATATGTTATTAAAAAGGTTTTACCAAATGACAGATACGTTGTTACAGATATAGAAAACTGTCCAGTAACACAAATGCCGTATGAAGGTATTTTAGAGGCATCTAGATTAAGAAAGTGGGCAGATTGGAGAGTCAATGTCGAAAGTGATTCAGAACCATAACCGTATTTACTAACTGTTTATTTATTTTACTTTAACATCCAATTTATTATCTAAAACAAAGAAAATTTTAAATATTGTACAGCCTTGATCGGGTCGATCAAAATGTCAGAATGGCCGAGCTGTTAAGTTATACGTACTCTATCATGTTAAACCTTATGTTATCAAGTGTGACCTTGTCGATATACTATCGTAAGTTAATTGTTATCGGAAACCCTATCGATGGGATAGTGTTGTATAACTTAAGATTGAGAGAGCGTCACTATCGCATCGATAGGAGAGTGTTGGGGAACACGAGCGAGCGTCACTATCGTTTAAGAAAGCGAAGGAGCGCACTGTGAAATTGAAAAGAGCGAATAATAAAATAATTGAAACCTACGAAATTATCTCCACAATTAATATAAAGAATTGTGTACGTGCCGCAGTGTGCGTGCGAGTGAGTTGTGGGCGTTGAAAAAAAGGCGTGAGGCGGATCGACACTACGCTACGTATGCTTGTTGCCAAGCGAACAATTACAGTGCTGCATAGAGATATGCGGTCAATTGGAGATTGCTTTGGCAACGTTGCCAAACTTCTTAAGCTTTATATTGCTTATTTTATTTATTGTTATTAACTGGTTGATTAAAGTGCGAGTATAGTTTAATAAATATTTAATATATTGCATATATTTTAATTTTTTTAATATTTTGACCTTTTATTTTATTTTATTTTATTTTTTAAAGTTTCACTGTACTCTTCTCATATATCTGTGGCCATTTTATGGCTGGCTAAACGCTGCTAAAATGTAACCTGAGAGCATCGCTTCCGGCAGTGCAATCATCAAAACGAGACAGAGAGAGCGAGAGAAAGAGAGAGAGAGAGAGAGAGGGCGCTCAACTCATCATAAAAATCACACAAACCGCAGCCAAACAATTGATGCGCCACGGGCTCAAGTCAATTGCAGCGTCCGCAGGCGATGAAGGCACAGAAAGGGTGGAAGGGAGGTAGAGCGTGCCTCCTCCTCCTCCTCCTCCTGCCCCTTCTCGACGCAAGATGAGTTGCTAACCACAGGCTGTGTGGCAGCGGTAAGCGAGATGAGAGAGAGAGAGAGGAGGAGTACTCTCATATGTCGAGCTATCAAATGCAGCTACAGTGCGTTGCCATTGAATGCGACAGGCGTCGCTACGACAGGGGCAGGGGCAGGGAGAAGGTTCTGAAACAATGGGATTTACGTCGATATGTACGTGCTTCCAGCTGTTATGGCTGCAATCGGATACATCAGCCTAAATGGAAGCAAGTGGCAAATGGATTTTGGTCTCAGTATTTAAAACGGTAATGACAGACCATATAAGCCCCCAACCCCTACCCATGTGGGATGAGTGACCCGGGTTTTTCTCGGTCAGCCAAGCCAAAAAGTTTGTTGTGTTTATTTTCAATGCATATATAAATTCTCACTCTGTCTCCCTCTCTCTCTGTCTGTCTGTGTCTCGAGTGCCTTGCGGGGCATCGGTTTTCAATAGCCACAAAGCCGGAGATCAGGGCTGCGATGGGTCAGAGAGCCAGGCCAGACACAGTAGTCTCTCGTCTCCTTCACGAGCTTTTACCTGTCAACGTCGTCTGGTAATCAAATCCTTTTGCCTTTGTGTGTGTGTGGAGGGATTTACATTATTGCAAATTTTCTCTCCTCCCCCTCCCCCATGCCCTTTCCCTAGGCTCTAAGTAATTGTATGCCTTTAATTGTTCACAGTACTTAAGAGGCCATATATCGCTTGACTAATTGCACGTGTTTGCTTTATGACATGGCAGACGCCTTTTAGCACCCACTGTAGTTGAGTGTTTGAGCTTGGGTTTCACATTGTTTGCTGGCAGAATTATTCTAATTAAAGAAAATATACGAACCCTAACGTATTATATAGCTATAAATAAATTGGTTTAAATAAAAGCGAATTTATAATATATTTTTGGCTACTTTCTACAGCTTTAATTTAGATTAACTAAAAAAAAATGTGAATGTTTAAAAATTAAAAAAAAAAATTACTACAACTTGGGCTCGTCCGGGATTTGAACCCGGGACCTCCCGCACCCTAAGCGGAAATCATACCCCTAGACCAACGAGCCAGTTGCACGAAGCTTGCCAAGTTTGCTTTATCAATCAGTGCAGAACAGGTTGAGTTTCAAGTTTACTTTGTGGCTTTTTTTGCTGACTTGTTGCTTGATTGTTAATAAATACACGTAAATTATGTAAATTATTGCTGTTGTTTTTGAGCGTAAAGTGAAACTTGTTTCTTTCGTAAGCAACATAATTGTTGGCCCAAAGTGGTCGCTTTAAACTGGTTCACAAATCGCATCAACCCATTAACCTCGCACAGAAGTCTACCGATCGTTTTGTCACACATTCAACGCTATTGCCCAAGCCGAAGCGCGCTTAAGTGCGCCTATTGGCGGCAATTAGCTATAGCTATAGCCATAGCTATAGCCATAGCTGTTTACCCTCCGCTCGCTCGCTCGTTCCCATGCATCGCACTCAGAGCTAATGAGGGAGGCAGCATGGGGGACGGGGCAGCTGCTGCTGCACTTGACCCAACATATGCCGCACCCGCAAAATTGCATTGATTGGGAATCCGCCCCACATATGTTACCCGATAAATCTGTGTTTTTGGCTACGGGCAGAGGCAGCTGTGCCGAGTCCACGTCCGCATCAGAATCCGAATCCGAATTATGCGGCACAGTCCATTTGCCACTTTGGCAAAGTAGCAGCAGCTAAAGGGTCGAGTGGATCCCGAAACCCGTACACTATACACCCAGACAAAGACCCAATCCTTTGGCTGCTGCGCCTTATGTCACTGATTGTAATCTCTCTCTCTCTGCAGAGCGCGCAGCTCGTTAACATTATTGTGCGGCACAACTCGATAATGCATTGCTCTTTTTTATTTATTTATTCTTTTTATTCCTTTTCTACTTCTTTTTCTTTTTTTTTTTTGGCTAGCTGTTGCTCTGACTGTATTGTTACAAATCATATGGCAGTAGCAGGAGCAGGGTGACCCGCATAAACTCACTTGATTTGCTGTGGTTACACTGCGTCTTTTCGCTGCCAATTCACAGCGCGGCACAGTGGGCCACATTGTGTAGAAAATTAAGTGAAAACTTCCAATTTTAATTTGCCAATTAAATTTGATTTGTCAATATAAAACATATCTTCTAGAAGAATCTACATACATACGAGAATTGGTATAATACTTTATATATGCAGGTTTATCAATGAAAAAAAGTTAATTTTGTGAAAATTGGTAAGATAATTCTTGATGATAATTGGCACAAAGTATTTCTTATGGTGTATCAGACCGAGATATATATAGTTATTTGAAAAAACATTAATAGAAAACTATCTATATATTCTCATAATGGTATAAAAATTAAGAATCATATAGTATAGCTGAGTAAATTATTTTTACAGCTTGTTCTCATTATTAAAACTGTGGAAATATTAATAGTTTTAAAATTTTGGCTTTACGAAATTTAACATAGATATTTTAGTATCTCAACCACTGTGCCGCAGCTTCTATTTGTCGCTTTTAAACCGCTCGCTGCCCTCTTGTTTACGGGTGATTCCCTTTTACCCATCGGACCCAGCAAATATTTGAACAAATGCTTAGGAAGCATCGGGGTACTACATACAGGGAGGGACACATCAAAGCTGGGCCCAACTCATATGGTCATATGGTCAGTTTTTCAATTTATATCCTCGGCAAACACACTTAAAATTTCTTTGTAACTTTCGAAGGTACCACGAGTCAAGCTGATAGCTTCATTAGTGTGTTAGGGGTTGCTGCTGCGGGGTACCCCATGGTGTTTCCTTTTTTATGTCTTAATTCTGCTAAAAAGTTGCATGGCAATTTGAAGTGGTTGCTTTTTTTGGTGAACTGCGGGTTACCCCCCGCTACCCTCATTTGTTATGGCACAGCTGTTATGATTTCTTTTTCCGTCTTTTATCCTGAGTCTCATTTGGTGGTCTTTAAGTGTTGTTGTAATTAATATGTAGCGACTAAAGCCAAAGGTTACACCAAACTTTGTGCGACTCATTTGAATTCATTAGCCCAAATGGATGTAGATACTTTTCCAGCTTATATCTTCCTTCTATCGTTATTTCAATGCCTCAATGAATTTTCATTTAACATTCGCGTTGGGGATTTCCTACTACTTTCAATTATTCATTTAAATTGCGCATTGGTTCAGGTTCCTTCTAGGGGGATGGCTTTACTTTCTCATGTGCAGCACTCTGTATGTAGTTGACAGCTCTGTTGCCTTGCCTTGCCCTGCTAATGGCCCCGGGGATTTGACTCCCCCTCCTGTTCAGAGTCCCTGAGACTGATGGAGCATAATAATGCAAGTATAATTATATAAATAGTTAAAATGCTTAAGCCACGCCCCCAACCGGCAGACATGTCTGGGGAATCGAGTGGTGGAAATAATATAATGAGTTGAGTTTTGTTAGAAAGAAAAGGAGGAATTCTATTTATTTTTGCAGACAAATAGTTAAGATCTTTCTATTTAGGAATTGATCTAACCATGTTAACAATATTTATTCAATTTCTAGATCAGAAAGAAAAGGAGGAATTTTATTTCTTTTTGCAAACAAAAAGTTTAAATCTTTCAATATAGAAATTGATCTTCCGAATCAGCCTATTTTTATTCCTTTAATAATCATATTTTCTGCACCTCCTAGAGCAAATACACATATAATAAGATAAAGTATATTCCCATTTAGTCGGATTTCCTGTGGTTTTCAAATACTTTAGATCTTTCTACATATTTAAAAAGTAATATTGCAATTTTATTTTAATGCATTAACTTCATAGAATTGCAATTTTATTTTAATGCATTTACTTCACAGAATACCTAGATCATTCACATTTTATAAAGTATATTTATTATCTTCAAAAATTTCTACTGTATTTCTTTTCTTTTCAAGATCTTTCCGTTTGCAGACTGAACTAAAGTGCTTTAGCTTATGTAATTGATTTAATAACCCTACCAAATCCCAACTTTTAACCATACCTCTTGATCATTATCTTTTCAGCGTGGTTCAATCATCTCGGCTGCTGTGTGGATCCTCTCGAGCCACCCAAAACGTTGCTCGAGCCACGTCAAGTCGGTGCCAAGTGCAGCCAACTTATGCAACATTAACACTTACTGCACACGTCTTATGCGGGGGAGGGGATTGGTGCCTCATGGGTTGTCACAACCTTTGGCCCCATGGCCTGGCAGCAACTCCCACACGCTCCCATAGACATTCCCTCTCTCTCTCTCTCCCTCTCCTGAGTGTCGGCTGTCTTCATCATCATCAAAGCCCGAGCGACTTTAGTGGCCTTTAACAACTCGTCTCCTACTACTACGCCCCCTACTGCGCCTCCTCCACATCCTCCTCCTTCTGGCTGTTTACATAACCATGGCGGCATGCCACTTTAGTGGGCGTGTCCATCCGCCAACAACAACAACAACTGCAGCAGCAGCAGCAACATAAAAATGCTGTGTTAAATTTAATGCACGACCATATAAAGCACTCCCATATGCAGCTCAATGCGAACCTTAAGAGCCCAAGAGATCCCCCACTCCATAAACTGCCCTTTCATCAGTTTTTTTTTTTTTGGCCAGACTCACACACACACATATGCTATAAGACTGTAGATCATGTCGATCATGCTGGCGATGCTGGCAAAGATTTTTCGAACCCATAATTACGCGCATTGTGGAAAAAAAAAGGAA
The DNA here is from genome assembly GCA_018904105.1 of Zaprionus tsacasi. NCBI lineage: Eukaryota > Metazoa > Arthropoda > Insecta > Diptera > Drosophilidae > Zaprionus > Zaprionus tsacasi. The sequence goes on along the minus strand of JAEIFR010000262.1, from coordinate 1,308,409 downwards.
TATATAGGAAAAAATTACTTCTAGCTGGGAGAGATAGACAGACAGACAAGCAGGCAGGCAGGCAGAACTAAGGAGAGCCAAGATCAGGGTACGTTTTTCGATCTCTACATGATTTAAAGGGCACACGGTATAGGCTTGGGCTCTCATGTTCCTTTTTCGTTTTTTTTCTGTGGATTTTTCCCTCTGAAAGTGATTGTGTCTTATAGATAGCAAAGAGAAGAACTTTGGTTCGGGCAGGATGAGAAATCGCTTGAGATTGAAAGTGCTGAAAGGTCGGTAAAATAAATAAAATGGAAAATTATATGTATTGCACAAGTTATATCCCGAAGCTTAACTATTACTTTCGCATTAGGTTCAAAGTGTTCTGCGAAGGGATTAAGATTAATGTAGAAGAAGAAAACGTTACTGAACTGTGGGTTCTTTCTCTTGACTTCGATTCCATAAATATTTTAGATTTAAGTATCGTCTTTAAACTTGGTAATTTAGTTTAAATTTAATCAATTGATCTGTAAATTTAGTATTAAAAAATAATTTTTTTTTTTTTTTTTTTATATTTTTTTTTTTATATTTTTAATTTTTATTATTTAATATCTTTTTAAATTGATTAGTTTAAATTTAATCAATTGATCTGTAAACGGTTTGTGATTAATAAAAAATAATATTTTCAATATATATTTAAGTTTCAATTTATATTTAATTGATCAGTTAAAAGTTAGGGAACTCAAAGTTCTTACTCAGTCTTCCAGTTATTCGCTACTTTCTCTTTAAACTCTCAAATCCCCAATTTTCTGCTATCTGGCAGCACTTACCTGCCACATGTGGCATCATCATCACTTATCGAAATGGCCAGCAACACGTTGAGCTGCTCAGTTCGCCAAATGAGCCCCACCCCCTACATCCACACATAAATGGCAGCCTCCTCTGCGCAATCCACAATCCGCATATCATCAAAATTTATAAAGCTTTAGTCCGCTTCCCTCTCTCTCTCTCTCTCTCTCTTGGTATCGGATGACGTTGGTCCTCTCGGCATCGAATGACCGAAAAGCTTAGAGCTTAATGCGCCCCTAAAGTCGAGTGGCAAAACGGTAAATATATGAATTGGCTTTTGAGCTGGCCACGGGCGTGGGATTATAGAGAGAGAGTGAGAGAGAGAGAGAGAGAGGACGCTCTCTCCCTCTTTCGGCACTCTCTTTCGCTTTCGCCAAATGGCTTTATGTGCTTCAGTAAATTTACACCTCGTAATCGAGATGAGTGGGGAACAGCAGAGAAACGAGCGACCAAAAGGACCAAAAGCGAGACCGACAAAGGCAACCAAAAGCGACAAGGAATGAGTGTGTATGCGCTATAACGAATCGCAGATACCCTTCGCAAATTACGTCAATTAAAAATTGCAGATATTTTACATGATAAAACAATATGTAAAGCTATATTAAAGCTATATTAAAGCATAAATACCCTGGAAAATAGTTTGAAATTATTATATCATAGTAGTGTACGATATTTAATAAATTTTATTTATTAAGATCGATTTGTAACTAATGTTTCTTATAATATGATTATCATATTTATAGATTTGCATTAGTTTCAGGTTTTAGTTTGCCATTTTTAATCAGTTTTTTTCTAAATATTGACTTTTAATAGTTTAAACTTTTAAGAATTGATAGGTTCTTCCTAGTAACATCACTTGTTAGCAAAAAGTAGAATCTTAACTAGCGTTATATCATATATAGAGCTATAATAAACGATTAAAGCCTTGATCAGCTGGCCAAACAAGAATTTATATACACAAATCAATTTACTGCACAAGAATATATATTTACAAAATTATATAATATATATTTGTAAAATTACAGACTACACATTTTAGAAAATTTAGAAAACCCCTTGAAAAAAAGTGTATAAACAAATGGAAAAATGGAAAAGGCAAAGCGAGCGTAGCAGCTGTTACATGCCAAAGATTAGCGGAGCGAACCAGGCATGGTTTTTCTTTTTTTTTTTTTTTTCCATTTTATATAGTATGTTTGGTCGCTTGCCGAAAATCTGTCGCACAAATTTTCATTTTTATGAGCGTGAAGCCAACATTAAAGCCAAGCATTTTGGCCATTTGAGTTATGGGTCAAAACGAAGGGCAGGGAGGGAGGTATGGCAGGTTCAGTAATTTCAGTTGGCCTGCTTGGGCCTATGCCCATTATGCCATATAGGGAGGGGGGGGGGGGGGGGCAGACCACTAAGACAAACAACACGTACATCGGCTCAGATGAATGGTGTTTGCCCTTGCAACACGGCCAGAGAGAGAGAGAGAGAGAGAGAGAGAGTGCAAGAGTGCAACAACATGAGGAACACCATTAACTGATTTGCATTTCAATCTTAGCCAGGCGACGCTGCTGCTGCTGTTGCTGCTGGCGGCATGTGTTTAGTTTTGGCAAACCAGTTTCTTCCCCGACTCCCCCTCCCGCCCCCTCTACTTGGCTTCTTTCGCTGGGGACCCCAAGAAGTCAGCAGTGCAGCTGGTAGCAAACGCTGGCGATGCGAGCGTGACACGAACAGGCACGATATAATAAATAACTGCGCTAAGCACGCACATCTCTAATCATAGCAACAGCAATTGTTGTTGCCACAACAACAGCAGCAACACTTGGTGGCAAGTGAGATCCCTCGACCCTCGACTTCTTATGCTTTGGTTTTGCTTGCACCGTGACTTAAAATGCAAATGAAAATGCAATCATTGTTTAATCTCGTACAGCGCCAGCAACAGTTGCTGTTGTTACGATCGCCAGTGAAGCATCCATGGGTAACACAACAACAACTATGAGCATGTTTGCCATGCCCGAGACGAGTTTCAGGAAGCTTCAGAGACTCAGATACACCATTTTCGATAATATTCAAAGAGGTGAAGCTGCTGCTGGTGCCATGCCATCCCATCCCAGTCCCAGTCCCAGTCGCAGTCCCAGTCGCAGTTGGTGATGCAACCAAAAGTTGCGGCTGTGTGATAAATTCTTGGCATGACTGCACAGTGCAACACAGAGCAACGATGGATACCTACAAGAGTTTTCTATCAAATAACATGAAAATTAGATCGCAGCTTGGGATTGCAATAACTCCCCGAGCTCCCATCCCTCCCTGCTGTCATAAGCCATGGAGTCCAGAGGAGACCAGCAGATTTGCCACAGTCTGTCTCGTGTGTTTGTGGCAGATACATAGATTATGCAGCAGCTGTGGAAAGGAAAGCAGTTGCACGCCGATACAACGACTCGATAAGAAATACATACTAGAGCAATCAAATACAGTTAGTTTTCCTGTAGAGAGAGACAGAGAGAAATTTGATCCCAACTGGAATTGCATGTTAGGGATTTGCATAATTTCTACATAATTCCATATCATTACCGGCTAACCCGAAAATCTATTCTACAACGTTTTATTTTAGTTTAAGAATAAATTTTGAGGGGCATAATATAAGAGGTATATCTGATTTGATTAAAAAGAAATCATATAGGAAGTTGTGGTATATTAGTGAAATTTTTAGAAATATATTAAAGAGTAAGTTTCACCTTAAAAATAATTTAAAGAAAATTAAACTTTAAAAATAATTTAAAGAAAATTATACAAAATTTAACAAAAGTTCTTTAGAAGAAACAAATATGTTTCTAACTTTCGTTGTAAAAAATGATCAATTATTTGTTTGATTTTCATGCACGGGGTCTATAAACTTTATAGAATGATTATTCCTCCTGCATCCTAAATACCTAGGTATACTCCTAGTACACCATAGTTAAATACTTCCTTAAGCATTCTTTTTATATCTCTATGATATTGAAGAAATCGAGAAATTTATATATAAATTCTTTATAAGAAATTCTAGAGTTTATAAAGTTTCTCGCTATACTTCTTTCCTTCCATAATCCCTTCTTTATGGTATTTGCCCTACCCAGTTGATGTTGTTTCAGAATATACTATATGGGGTTTATGGGATCGAAGATGCCTGGTGCCAAATAGGCGATATTGAAGCATCCCCAATGAGTGGCCAAATTTAATTTGTTCCTATTTTAAACCCCCTCGTTTCTTCACTCACCCAAAAATAAAAGAGAAACAAGTAACATAGCTGACCAAGGTCGCTTCTCTGTCTGTCCAGTCCAGTGTCCACTTGCTCCGGTTCTAACCTTCGCAGCGAGCTAATTGGCAACGCCTTCTGCCAGTGCTGCAAGTGACAGGAAACTTTCAGGCCTAGCGCCGGCAAACTAATTAACCTGAAAAGCAACAAAAAAAACATGAGAAAAAAAAAACATTTTTTTCCAAGGAAATGATACAATTTCGCGCCCAGAACACACACACAGATACACACACACACACTCGGGGAGAGTGAGACCCTTAAAAAGCACATTTTATTTTAAGGCTAGTGAAAATGTACAAAAAGCAGCGGCAAATGAAGCTGCTTATGCCCAGCAGCGGCAGCAGCGGAGGCAGCCTAAAAAAAAGTACAAAAACAAAGCTAAACCAACAGGCAGCTCCTCCGCACTTATCCACCATGTTCCATGCTCCATGCGGAATCCTCGTCAAGGCCGTTCGCAGCCCGCACACACACAACCGCAAGCTGGCGCGGCGGCGATGGCGGCCTCGGCCTGCCAAAGACTTCGACAGCTTCAAACTGGGACTGCTCTCTCTGGCTGCCTCCGCCTGCAGCTGGAGCCCCTGTTGCCACATCAGCAGCCTCGTTGTCATCGCCATCATCATCATCATCATCATCGTGATGATCATCATCGTGCACGTCCTCCTGCTCGTCGTTTATCTTGGCTTCATTATCGCTTCATTAATTGCTAATTAACCATGTTCTACATGCTCCGCTCCGCTCCGCTCTCTGCCCGCTCTCGAGCGTTGTTGAGTTTTATAAAATGTGCAAGGCGTGGAAAATATTACCAGGTCGCGCTGGTCTCCTCCTACTCCTCCCTCCTTGCCCCTGCCCCTACTGGTTGGCCTTTTTGTAAGTGCAAATAAGTCGAAATCATGCCAACTGAACGCGCGTCCCGCGTTTTATCGCGCTTTAATCTAATGCAATTTGTAAATGGCATCAGGCACAGGCGAGAGAGAGAGAGAGAGAGAGAGGGAGAGGGTAACTAGGGCAAAGGGTCCCCCCTAGTCACAGGCAGGCAATCTCAGTCTCTCTCGCTCTCCCTGCCACTCGCCACATAAATTAAAGCAAATATTTTTGCTTATTTATTTGCCTGTTGCCGTTCCCGTTGCTGTTGTTGTTGTTGTTGTTGTTGACCAGCCGCAGGCCAATTAATTAATTTATGAAAGCAGCCAGCAAAATACACACAAAGGCAGCCAAGAGAGAGAGAGAGAGAGAGAGACAGAGAGAGAGTGGGAACAAGAAACATAGAGAAAGAGAGAGAGAGAGCCAGAGATAGACCCAAACAATCAAAGCGCATATGAAATGAGAGCTAAGTGCAAAAAAAAGAAAAGAAACGAAAATCCAAAGAAAAAGGCAAACGAAAAATTCAAATAGAAAATATTTTCGTTTTTTATATTTGTTTAAAGTGTGATCCAGACATTAAGATGTAAAGAATAAATAAACTATATGTATTAAAAACAAACAACAAAATATCTCAATTTCTAGTATTTTACATATGTAAATGTCCAAAAATTATTGACAACGATATGGATAGAATTTAAGGGAAATACTTCAAAACTTGATATGTTCTTCTTGAGGATGGAATAATATAGTACAATTAATTTTACCTTTAGCTGTTAAAAAGTATTCTAATCTTTTATAATATAATCCTTTATTAAAAAGTACTTAAAGATGTGGCATATTTAACAAGTCATCTATAAAAAATGTTTTGGGATTATATAAGTTTTCTAATGTAATATGTTCCATAATTATTTAATTTGTAATTAATTAATTATTTAATTTAATTTAATTTGATTGAGGCAAAAAGCGAAAAGTCAAGTTTGTTTTAGCCGCAAATCTATGAGAGATTTTATGATTTGATAGATATCCGAAAAATTATGAATTACGATCAAACAATTCATTTTAAAATATGAAAAGGAATCAAAGAATGGAAGTACATATAATAAGTTTCGAAATTAAGAAATAAAGCTAATCAATTTTGATAGTCAAATTAGACTGTTTTTTTCAGCTGTTTACCAAGGTTAACCCTATTCAAATATATGCTCACATTACCTTCAAGGAATCTGCTTAGAAATTAAAGCTGAACCATGTTGGAAAGACAAAGGAAGGTGATGCTGGTGATGCGCACAACGCCTTCGGTGTTGACTTGTTAAAGGCCACGTAAATAGGCAAAAAGGATTTTCCACTTGAAGAGTGCCAAAGAGAAGAAAAAGAAGAAGCAGCAGAGAGACCTGCTTTGCTCCGCTCTGCTCAGCTTGCTGCCTCTTCCAGTTGGCTGCTTTTGGCTGCCAACTGCGGCGCCAAACCGCAAAAGGCGCAACGCGCCAGCGACTGGTTAAAAGATTAACAAGAAGAAGCAGCAGGAGCAGGAGCAACAGCAGCAGCAGCAACAGGAGCAGCCCAAGACAAGCCAAGACGAGTCGTGGTGGCGCCTTGAAAGTGACCTGCCCCCGCCGTGCCCAGTCTCACAGTGCGTTTAATTAAATCAAAGTTAATTAATGCTAACGTATTCATAAACAGGGTCATCAAACACCAAAACGCCAGTCAGTCACTCGCTCCTCCTCCTCCTCCTCATCCTCCTCCTGTGCTGTGTTTGCCTTACTTTGTATAATTATGTAATATTTTTGCTCGACGGAACTCGGAACTCCTGATGAATATGCAACAGTCTCCCGGCCAGGACCACAAGGAGAGCTGGGATGGCTGCCTGTCAGCAACAGGAAGTGGCGGCAGCGGCAGCGGCAGCTACTCGATGATGCAGCAGACCCAACCCCCAACAGCATCACCAGTCAATGTTGACTCGCTCGTTCCACGGTAATTATGATGGAAAAGGCTTAAAGGAAAAACTTTTTGACTTTGTGCAATTAAAAGGGAATTTTTCAAATATTTATATAAATATCTTACACAGAGGAAGCGATACAATCACGACGCGACAATGTCATCGTCTCCCCGCTTCAGAAGGTTGACCTTAACTTCAAAGTTTTGTGTTTTTCGGGAATTTAATTAATCGCGGATGGGATAAATCTTGTTTATGAGTTGGGTAGGCAACAAACTTTGCCCGGCACAGCAAGTCAAATCCAGAAAAGGCGAAAGGGAATGCTAAGCTGCTGTAAAGACAACTGTTTGTCTACATCCACTGCCTGACTCCCCCTACCCTAGATAAGTAATATCCATATATTACACGTGCTTATTTACAGCATGAAAATGCCGTTTTAAATCAGATATATATATTGTAAATGCATGGGATATGGAAAGGCACGAGCTGCATGCGAGTTAAGCCCCTCGGCAATTGGGTATGCCCCATTGAATAATGCCCCACACACACACACACACATTAAAAATGCTCATAAACTCACGGGATTCTGGTATTTTAATTTTCATATTTTGACACGTAGCATCGGTTGAGAGTGCTAAAGAGCATTTAAATAAATCAACAAGAGAGAGAGAGAGAGCACACTCGATTGGTATAAAAATAAAATAATAATTACAGCACGAGTAAATTGAAATGAAAAACAAAACAAGCGAGAACAGTTTACGAAATGTATATCGAATATCGTAAAATATTAAAACATAATCCCATGAACAAGTATGTATATTTTAAGCTCAATTATGCGAGCGGGCGCTGAATTTATGCGTGTAACAGTTGCTACCATAAATACACGTACGTATCGGGATAAACTGTCGAAAATTCAGTCGATGCACTTTTCAGGGAACTACAATGGGGGGGATTACATTTAAACTGTCTGCTATCTGCCTATGATAGCATTATTTATATGTATATGTATCTCATATGCAATTATTGATTAACCTCTATCTTTTAAAAGGTTTCGCAAAATCCTTTTCATTAAAGTTTTATTATATTTAAGTTATTCCTGTTTCCCATACCAAACAAACAATATGATAACGTACAAGTTTTAAAGTGCAGCGCCGGGAAATTTGTTTCTCCAGTTGCAAATTTATTATTTTGTCAGTTCTGACTTTCTTTTTTCCAAAAAAAAGTATTGTAAATATTCTCAGTTGGGAGCTATGCAAAGGGTATTAGTAGAGCTCGCATACATTTCATATAAACATTTATATGATTGTGCTCCCCCCCACCAGCTGGCCATGATAACCCTCGAAAACAACAATAGGAAAACTCTCTGGCAGCGGGAAAACAGCCAAACTGGGTAAACACTATCTAAGCAATAAAACATTCTAGGGATTAAATACTTTGCTAGAACCGCTTAAAACATTTCGAAAATAGTTTTGACTATCGCCTCCCCCAATCCCTTTCCCCCCCTTGTTCCGGAATGCCAATGACACAATGGCAAAACAAACGACAACAAATTGGAGGTTGGTGGAGGATTTGGAGAGTTTTAAGAGAGGATTCCTAAAATATTAAAGTGGGAAAGGGTTAGGAAAACGATCTGAAGTGAAAGAGAGAAGCTTGCAGAAAGAGAAAGGCAAAGAAAGTTTAAACTTGTATTTCTAAGTCGACTGTAAAGATTGTAATCTATAAAGCTTATTGTATTTAAACGTATCTTGAGAGACTGAAGTATAATTCAAAATGTTTGTCTTATACAAATCTTTATGAAATTTCAATTATGGTGTGTTATTTAAGTTAGCTTCTTTCTCAAGTTTGTATTTTTGCGTTTACCGCATTTCTGGTAAATTCCTGCGAAACAAAAATACTAATAACCGGGACGGGGGAAAACCACATGGACTCAAAACGGACAAGGAGTTGTATATCAAAAAAAGAAAAAAATGGAAAGATCGTATAAATGCATCTCTTCTCTATGTACATATGCCGAAAAGGGGGAAAAAATGTTTGCCAGCCGTTGCACTGGAAGCTTTTTCGACGACTGCCAACTGGCAACTGCCGCTGGGGGACGGACGGGGGAGGGATCTGGAGACTGGAGACTGGGGACGCATGTCGGCACTGCCGGTCGCTGTGGCTCCTTTTATGGGCGCTTTGAAGCGTGGCTGCATATGCAATTACATTTCACAGCAGCAACAAAGTTGATAACAAACACAGAGAGAGAGAGAGAGAGAGAGAAGGAAGATGGAGAAAAACCTCCTCGCCATGAAAAGCCAAATGCAAAGTGCTGTAGTTGGAGCGATGAGATGATGCAGGCAGGGAAGGCGCATTCAACAAATTTTGAGCATCAGGTTTCGTTATGGTTTTTCTTCCCTTGTTTTTTCTTCTTTTTTTTTTACATATTTTTTTTTTCTCTGATTATTTTCTTTTTTTTTTCCTGTTTGTTTTCTAAGCTTGCATAACAAATCGCTGCGAAAAGCTTTTCAATTCAAATGAATGAAAAAGAAGGCAAATGTTTTATGCATGCAGGAAGAGACAGGATGAGTGACGGGCAGAAAGAGAGAGAGGGGAGGAAGTGGAGCAAACAAAGTGTGAATGATGCGCTCGAGTGGAGTCCAAAAATGCTCTTGGCCAACTCGATTTTCAATCGAACACTCGAAAGAGAGAGAGAGAGAGAGAGAGAGAGAGTCGAGGCATGTCAGAGTCATTAGAAAATTGATCAAACAAAATAAAATATTGTTATGAAAAAAAGCCCATTATAACGGGCAATGGGTTGGGTTGGGGGGGACAAGGTGTGGTCAGCCTGAGGCGTTGCCATTTGGCAAAAACAATTTAAGGCACGCATGAGGTGCGATGGCAGCACCTTGATAAGGCCGTGACTAATGTAGGTTGAGGGTGGAAATTGGCTTTGCACAAAGCGACAAACTTCCAATGCAGGCGGCAATTACAGTGGGGAGGGAGGGGAACGATGTGTGTGTGCATTAAAACAAAAGACCCACAGCGAAATTTCATTAAAGCCCTGAAACATTAAATAACAACAACGAAAAACATGTGCTACACGCATATTAGGAATTGAGGGTGCCCTACTCCATCCAGCCCCCTCCGCCCCACACACACACACCCACACATGTGCAGGCATAATTCATTAACGATTATGCACAACACCCAAAAACATTAGAAACCATCGACGCCCAGGCCTAGACCATATAGCATAGCGAAACGACCATATCGAAGCTTGCGATTAGTGTAGAAATTTTCCTAAATTTCCTTGTGACCCACAGCAGGAATACTTTGAGAAGTCAGGCTTCTGCTCCTGCTTTAGTGGGGGAGGGAAGGGAAGGGAATCCTGTGCTTGACAAGATTTATAGATTTTTGCAACGAGTCATCGCTCATACATCGCCGCATCTACTTATATAGAGTATGAGTGTGTATACGTATGTCGAGTGAGCTCTGCAGTTGAGTGAACCTTTTCAATACACACACACACACACACACACGTAGATACAGTCTGGGGTATGTCTGTGTAGCCGTGTTATTGCTCTTTTGGCCCAAGTACCAACTATTTTCGGCTGCCATGTCTAATGCCAGAGTTCAGAAAGGGTAAAAGGCGGCTTAAGGGCGCAAAATCCTTAAGTGCCATCGAGAAGTCAGGGAAATATAGTTTCTTAACATCAGCAAAGAGAGAGAGAGAGAGGGAGAGAGAGAGAGATAACAGAAACTACGTGCGCTACAGTCTATAGGGTATTTCACATATGTATTTTAAGACATTATTTATTTATTTATTTTATTAATTTAAAATAAAATAAATGCATTCCACTAAATTGAGAAAGAATAATTTGAAAAGTGATAAATTTAATTATTAAAATTAAGCGTAAGTATGTATATATAATTTTAAAAATGTTTAGGATGTTTAAACCTATCTTTAATTTAATTATATTGAATTTAATTTAACACATTCAACAAATTGTACATCTTCTCTATCAGCTTAAAATGCAACGCTCAAATTATTATATTTTCAGACATATTCACTAGATATTTCTTCATCTATATCAACTGAAACATTCAAATTATATTATCAAATAATATATAATTTCTTAAGAGATAACCTACATATTTCTTGAACCATATCCATTAGCTTTATCTTCATTATATATGCTAATAAATATTGTATTGTCTATCATAATAAAAACAGGTATGGGGGTTGTGTGTGTGTGTACTGCAAATATTGATAGTACATTAAACCTGCTCGATGGGATAGAGGACATCATGCATTATCTATAAGCCTAACAGACAGCGCCCTCTCAACTGCCCCGAGGGGACATACCAGCCTTAAAAAGTGTGCCGTCTATTATGATAATAAACTTACCACAAAAAACCGCCCCCCTCGTAGAGCTAGTTGTTCCATCGAAGCCACCACCCACCTTCGCTCTCTTCTGTACTCATCTGCATGTCTCAGTTGCCTCCTTGTAAATTGTGAAATCAACATTATTTCCTTCCACACAATCAACGATGATTTCTTAATAAAAAGCCCTGTCTACCCTCCTCTCCATCCCCTCCCCCAAGAGACCCAACAGGAAGCTGCCAACCTACAAGACAACTTGTGCATAATACAATTTTTGACTGACTCCCAGACCAGAGCAGACCAGAGAGAATGAAATAGTAATGGTTCGTTGACTGAGCTGAGGTTGCTGTGGATGGGTTGGGATCCTGGCATGGGGCATCTGGGTGGTTGTACTCAGTACTTTGGCATTTTTTTAATACCCAAGTGTCCCCGTCTCGCAATAAGTGCGCTGCGCAACACTGCACGCATACAAATGAGTCGCCAAAGATGGCAAAATACTTAGATAGACAGAGAGAGCTCTAGCAGGGGGAAGTACGAGATGCTGAAATTTTGGATGCTGGGGCGGGGAGGTTGTTTTGAAAGCAGGCGCAGGAAGCATACGCAAAAATACGCGAACATAAATCGGAAATACATAAATTATTAAACATCCTATAATAAGGGACTCTGTCACTGTGCACGTCTCTCCCAGCGGGCCGCGAGTTCTGCAGCTAATTAAGCTTCCTGGCGGGTTTATGCGTGCACAAATTGCGTGAAAATTGAGGTAAAATGTAAAAAAATATAGCTTTTTTAGGCTTTGAATATTTGGAGGTTAAATAGAGAAAATAAATGTATTTTATAAAGAAAAACACTTTGTATAACTTGAGACACAGAAAAGTGAGAGTTCTTTAGAGAAAACTTCATATATAAAGCCATAATTATTTTAGGTTTCTTAAATAAAAGAATAGATTACAATTATTTTATAGTAAAGTGAATTGAAAGTTTGTCTTAAGACATCAGATGCTAACAATATAGTTAAAGGATTCTTATTATTAGTATTTTTTTTGTATTTTAAATAACTTCAATATTTATTTTTTTCTTTAAAAAAGTATGCCTATTAAAGTTCTTGGGCTATTTAAAAGATGTTGCCAAGATTGAAATGTAAGTTAAAGTTGTAGCTTTAACATTTCACCTTTCATTCTTCATTTTAACAGGAGTACAGTCTGTCATTTTTGTGTTTTTTTTTAGGATTTCGTAATCACGCTTGATGAATTCATGATATCGTTGCCGCCATAAACCTGTCAGCTGTCAAGCAATAATTGTCAGTTGTGTTGTCGCTCTAATGCCAAAGTTTTGCTTCCTCTCCGCTCTCTCTCCTCTCTCTTTTTACTGTTTTGCCTTACACACTTCCTGCAAGATTTGCTTCGAATTCCTCTGTTTTTTTTGCTTTTCTTTTTTTTTGACAACTTCACTTGTGTGTGTGACCCACTCTCGCTCCGATCCCGATCCCTCCTCTCCGCCTGTGGACTGTGTGTGCATGTCAAGTAGCAATTGAGACGGACTGGGAGGGGGAGGGTAGCGCATATTCACCGCATATACCGTATATGACATCTGACTTCCACTTGTCAGAAAATATTTGCTTTCAAAACACAACGCGAGAATGGGACGGACGGACGGACGACCCTCTTCCACTCCTTGGGCTCGCAGTGGGACCGAATTTACGCACGAGTTGCAATCTGTTCTTCTGTTTCCCCCTCTCTCTCTCTCTCTCTCTCTCTCTCTCTAGCTATCTGTCTTGTGGCGCTGTCAGCCATAGATTTTCACTGTGTGTGTTTCGTTAAATTGATAGAATAAATGAGCATAAATTGAAAAAAGAAATATCGACGAAACAAGCACGAGCACGAGCAGAGGCCAGTGCAACCCTCACTAGGGTGTTGAAAAGGGTGGTTCGGTTCATTCTTTTGCTGCTGCTCCTGCTCCTGCTCCTGGGCCACATATGGGCAATTATTTAGTGCTTTGGCACAACTGAGACTGGGAATTCGCTTTGCACACACTCAAACCGGAACGTACTTAGACTCACCCGACTTCCCTGCCCCCCATGAGTTCCCCAAACCGCCATTACTATCGATTTGAGGGTGCATTACCTACTGGACCAGTCCTGCTGTCCAGGGGAGAAAGAGAGAGAGAGGGTGCTGTGGGTGGCAGAGCAGGGTCCACACGACGTTGGTCTTGGCAGAAACTTTTCATTGAATTGCATGCAATCAGCACTGGCTCGCCTCCAAAGTGCCAAACAGGCGATTGAGTTGTCGAATGCACTGAGAGAAAAAACGTGTCGAGAAATTAATTGCTGTGACAATAATATTTATACCCAATTAACGTTGCTTTTATTTTATATTTAATAATATTTAACAACGAAGAAGATTTAAGAAAAAGTAGAAGAAGATTTAAGAAAAAGTAGAAGAACCAGAAAAAAAGGTCTGCAAACTTTTAATTTTTTATTTAAATCGGAGACTAAGTAAATTCAAGAAAACAAGTTAGAAATCTCTAAAGATTTAAAATATTTCATTTAAAGTTGAAAGTATTAAAAGAAATTAAATAAAAAGCAGAAGAACTAAAAGAAAGTTAAACAAACTTAAAATATGTTATCTAATTCGAAATTTAATTAAATATGATCAAGAAATAAACGAAACATAAGAAAAATGCAGAAAAATAACTAAGAAAACTGCAAAAACTTGAAATTTTTGATTTCATAAGTTGAATTTAATAAAATTATTATATTTTGTGACTAAATACAAAATATACAAATCACTAGCAAAAAATCATATAATTTTTTTATATTAAATGTATTAAATAGAGACTAATATATGAAAATTAATATCAAATTTTTAATTTAATTAAAGTTTCCTTCTCAACTAATATTTTTCCACATTTTATATTAATCATTTCTCTCAGTGCACTGCTAGAGCATAAAGTAATTTGAGTCAGCCATAATTCTATCCCCTAGGTGTATATGTGCAAGGGTATAAACACACACACAGACACACACGTAGCAGAGCGACACGGGTCCGTTTATTATTCCTGGACGCCATTCAGCACGCAGCCCCTCTGTATCCCTCGTCCCTCGTCCCTCGTCCACGTCATTCACATCGCGTGTGTTGCCAATTTGTTCGACATTCATTGACGACGCTCATGTTCCCGTGCCCGTTGCCCGTTGCTCGTGCCGGTTCCAGCTTCTGCTGCTGCTGCTCCTGTTTCAGTTCGCAGTTCCTGTTCCTGCTTCGGTTTCAGTTATTATGCCTGCCTCTTTGCAGGGCTGACTGCACTCGCGGCTGTCGTCGCTGTTTGTTCTCAAAACCAAATTTAGACGTAATTAAATGTGAATTGTTTATTTAAGGCGCACGCTCTCCTAGCCTTCCTCTCCCCCCCTCCCCCTATGCCACAAATAGCTTGCAGGCATTTTGGCAGCCGGTTCAATCAAGCGCAGACTTGCTGTGGAGCAGGAGGAGGCGACTCTGATTCCACTTCATGCAACATTTCCGACGGCTTTCTTTGCCGCAAGTTTTGCACAATGCCACAAACTGCCGCTGCACTGCTCCTGCCACTCTGCCTCTGCCTCTGCCGCCGCTGCTGCTGTTGTTATTGTTGTTGCTGTTGCGGGTGTTGGCCAAATGTAAACTGCGACTGCGACGACGACGACGACGACCGGGATGGCGGCCCCTTGTTGCAATTATAGCCCCGAGCCAGTTTCAAATGAAAGCAGGTGTGTCAAATGTAAACTTTTGCCTTGCCAACTCCCTGACGGGGGGCAGGGCAGGGCAGGGCTGGGAGGGCGTGCCGCCTAAGTAAACACACAGCCCCATAACCTGATTGACTCAAAAATGCATACACACACACACACACAAACACACTCCGCCAACTCGTCGCATATGACAGCTGCAGGCAGCAGGCCGAGACCCGAAGGCGTCCAGGAGCAGCTGCCTCCTGCCTGCCTGCTGCCATCGTTAATAGAATTTTTCATTAGCTCCGGCATTGTTCGGTTGTGCAGCCAAAGTTCCTTCAAATTACTTTATAAGTAGTTAATTTGATTGGGGCCCTCCCCCTCCCCATCCCCTTGAGTGATATGAGCCAAGTTCTGTGCTGCGGCCAAGAAGGCAAACTTCGTAGTCGCCTTAATCGCCGGGGAGGTAACTTTGTAATAATGTTTATGAATAGTCTATGCCACTACACTGGACTCCTCCTATATATATGTAAGGATACTCCACCTCCACACCCCGGCAACTAATGAAGTTGACTTTTCACTAAACTTTCGAATATAAATAATAACCTGAACTTTTGGGGTCAGTTGACAGCAAGTTGAGCTTATTATCAGCATAATAAAATAGATAATTTTCAGTTTTGATCGAGGGAATTTCACTGAAGTTTTCTCAGCTTTTAAATATGATGGGAGAATACATACAGTGTTTGAAAAAATAATAGAAAAAGCTTGTTTTCGTCCATTAACTTGAAATATTTCATAGGAAAAGAAACTAAGATTTATTTAATTATTTTTTTTAAGCATATACATATATAGGTAACATATATGTATAATAAGGAATACAAATATTTTCTTTTGATTTTCTATTAACGTAAAAAATTAATTTCATTTTTTCAGCTTGAAAAAAAATAATAGAAAAAAACGCAAAAATACAAGTGAGAGACGATTTTTCTAAATTTATATACAAGTATGTAACAATATTAAGCACAAAGTCTCAGAGACACGCGCTTTCCAACACTGACAATTATCGAAACTGGCAGTTATCGAAATTCTCTCTTTCCCTTCTCTAACTAGCCAATAGAGGCAGTGCTACTTATATTATCTATTATAATTAAAAGAATATTTATTATTGCAAGTTTAATAAAAATAAATAATATTGCAAGTGCAATAAACGATAGAAAGATGATGAAAGTCCTAAGTTCTCACTGTTTATAGATTTATAGATAGATTATATAGATTTTAATAAATATTATAGAGTTTGTTTATAGAAAAGCTCTCAAATTGTAATGTATAATAATTAGCTTAAACAATCTACTCAGAAAAAGTTACCTAACATATTCAAAACCCCAATCCCAACTATACGTACGTTTTCCCTATAAATCAACAGCCCTGACAACATATACGCCTCCAGGTTAACCCCGCTCGTTTCAAATGACGTAATTGTAGTCTCGATAATAACATTACAAATCTACAATTTGGACAGGCGGCACTTGCATACAGTTTCACCTGCAGTATGCTCCATTAAACAAGTGAACTATGTCGTATATGTACTACAACCAATCCAGAAAGAAAGGGTGTGCAGTGCAACCAACCCCGCAAAAGTCTCGTCTTAATGATTTACAGCAAATTACTCACCATAACAACAAGAGAAACAACAAAAACCTCAACTATATATAAACCATATATCAAACAATTAGCGACAACGGAGTAAACAACACAGTGTTGCAAAAGGAGGGGTGGGGAGGGGGATGAAGTCGAGCAAATTCCTGGCCAGAACGAATCGATGCACTTTTCGCTATGCTTCATAAATTCACGTAGTCCAACTCAATTGCTTAACCACCCTCGAAAATGGCCAAGAGGTTTAAGGACATTGTCGCAGCCAAATGCAATTGCATTTCCGAGATCAGGGAGGAGGAGGTGGAAGAGAAGGAGACCTTACTGGACTGTCCTTTTTTATGTCAGAAGCAAACAAACCCGAAACTTTGTTTATTGAAGTGAGAACATTACCAAAACACGCTCAGGCTTGTGGCCTAAATCGCTGGAGTTGCAAGTGCATTTGCTGCAGTTGTTACCACTTTTAATTGGTTGCAAGTTCGACCCAAGCTCGACTCACTGCGAGGGCGGTTTGAGCTGTTTCCAACTAAACAGAAGCAATGCGCATGACTGCATCGCCACGTGCCGTTCACAGGATATTACTTTTATCGGCACATGCTCTATAACGATGCCGAACGACGTCCGATAATGCCGAGAACACCCGCAAAGCAGATAGATATAAGACCGTACTCTCTCTCTCTTTCTCTCTCTATTTCTTCTTTCTTTCTCTCTAATCGCAGTGGAAAGATCTGAAATTAATTTCAGCAAATTCATTAGAAGCGAAAATCACATTAACTCGATAAGTAATTTCACACAAAACGGTGTCAAGTCAAGCAAAAATCCAGGAAATTGAAATATTTATTGGATGCCTCGACGCATGTCTCGAGCAGTTCCGTTGGGACCAATACGGACGGTGTTATCTAACTAAACCATGTCAAATCAGTGAGGTTTCGGACTTGTTAGTATAATGAAAAATTGCTGAGAGAATTATTTAAAATTAAAAGAGATAAATGGGAGTATTACGTGGGGATATTAACTAAAATATTCTCTTGGGTTTATAAAATTATTTTAAAAACATTTCATGACATTTTATCATAATAAACTATAGAACTAACGTAATTATAATATTTTAGGCAGGAAACTATGCTGTTTACAAAACTTCATAATGATATCTGCCTTCCTATTAAAATTATAAGCGATTACTTAATGAATTCTTATAAAACTGTGGGGTACAGATACATATCTTTGCAATCTTTTCAAGCTTAAAGAGTCCCATCTGTTTGCAGCATTACCAGAGCCCAACTATATACGTTTATTTCGCTCAACAGATCTCATCACCTTTCACCCTGAAAATAATACCCGAATGGCATCGCAAATTTCCCGCTGAAAGCAAACCTGTCTGCATTGCGGTGTAGACATCATTTATCAACCTAACCAAACAAATCAAAACGAAGCTGAGAGACCCAGAAGACACCTATAGTATGTATAAGGCTGAAAGAAACCATGGCAAATATCGTGTAGTACAAAAGTGAAAAATGATTTGAAATGGATTACACAGGGTGCTCCTTCTCTCTCTCTCTCAGAACATGCAGTACACAGTGAGTAGAAAAATCTATTTACCAAAAACTTTGGGTGGTAAATGCAAAAACTGTTAGACTGCCTAACCCTCATTTTGGCTCTAGGGGGTTGGGGGCTTTGGTTAGGTTTTGGTTACGGTTTCGTTTTCTGCAGAATCACTTAACATCATTAAAATGACGCGTAAATGAAAATTGTGCTTGGCGGCTTCGGGCTCAAAGCGTTTCTCGTCTGGCTGCGTTGCTAATGTCGCTGGCATTTCTCTTGCAAATATGAAAACGCAGCAGCAGCAGGAGGAGGAGCAAGAGCAGCAGGAGCAACAGCATCCAGTCTAGCAGAGGCAACATCATTCATCAAGGATTTAGCTAAACGACGGCGAGCAGCAAGCGGAGGCGGCGTCGTCTGTGGGTGCGGGTTCTGGCCATTCATCATCATTCGTCTGGGATTATGCTTTTTAAACATACGATTGCTGTCAACATTGTCAGTTCTAGTCGTCGTCCTGCTCCTGCTCCTAGACCAGAGCAGAGCGAGGCATTTGCTCGATTTGCCAGTTGCAATGGCGGCGCATTTTGCATTTGGATTCGATCTGCGTTTCGCATTCATAGAGAACCCTATAGAGAACACACACAGAGTGCTCTGGCTATTTGCTTGTGGAATGAGGTAACCGGATTGGGTGACAACCCAGCCATAAATCAATCATGTTTAGCTTCTCCCCCGCCCCATCCCAATTGGGAATATTGACATGCGTCCGGGGAGATGGTCCCCAAAAAGAACTCGCGCATAATTCAGAGCATTTTAACAAATATTTATCAATAATTTCTGCCAGCACACAATATGCTACGCGACACGCTATGGAGCAGGAGTAGGAGGAGTAGGGGGAGGAGCTGCCTGCCATGTTGTGTCCGAGGATTAGCAGGAGCAAACATCTCCAACAAACAAACAAAATGTCTGTAGTTGCCCCGTTTGTCATGCTGACAATTGGCTTTGCTCCCCCCCCCAAAATGAGTGAGTGGAGAGACACTGTCAGAGATGCCCAGACCCAGTCCCAGTCCCAGTTCCAGTCCCACAAACAGACATGGAAGCTCTACAAATAACAACAACAATAGCGAGACACATGTGTCTGTGGCGTTTGATGGTCGTCGTGGGGCAAGGTGGAAGCTTGTCAAAATCACAAGCAACTCGCAGACGACAAGGATAATGGCCAGGATTGTCACAGCTGGCTCTGTGTGTGTGTGTGTGTGTGTGTGTGTGTGTGTGTGTGTGTGTGGGACAGCTGCTTAGACTAAATAGGAGACCTGGAAACCAGCAGCCATGACATTGAAAGTCACTCGACTTAATTGGGAGAAAGGATTCGCATGCAGGGACTTTAAATAGCTTAAATATTTACCCAAAAATCATGAAATTAGTCAAGAAGATTATTTTCAAGATTTAAGAAATACTTTGCTAGGAAAAGTCAAAAAAGAACACGTCATTGTAACAAGTAAAAAGGAAAGTATAGCAAAATACAGTGGGGGAAGGTATTATCAGTTGAAGTAGAGATTAAAGACAAAAGCTGTGCATATTATAGAGATTTTATGATTTTTTCACTATAAATTTAAGAAAAGTAAAGAAAAAGCTGTTTAAATTTAAGGAAAGTTCGGATAAGTCTAGAAAAAAAAAAGATTCTAGATCAAATATCACTGAAAGAAAGAAATAATATTATTAATATAGATTTAAAACTCTGTATAGCTTTATCCATTAGTTTAAAAAACCAAAAGCTTAATAGAGTGACTTTAATGTAGTATAGAAATTCACTAACCTTGGCAAATCCACAGATCTAAGGATCTAAAGCAATATTTATTCGTAAAACTTAAGAAAGTTCTAAGTAAATGAATAAAACATTAGCTAGAAGTTGAGAAATTAAATATTACTCAGTTTGTTCTGTAAATATAATCGTGTAAGCTCACAAGTAATACTATTATTATACAGATCTTTTTACAATTCTCTAGAGATGAATCACAGCCTCCAATCCATGTATACCATGACATCTTTTTGCTGGCATTTCCGCCCTGTTGCAAATATTAAATAAATAAACCAACTAAATGTGTTTATTAAATTAACATCTTCAGCCCACAGAGTCAGAGAAGGAAAGACCTCGACTGGAAACGTGTGTGGTTCGCGTAATTATCATAACAATAATTCAAGATCTGAGCGCGAAATTACGAGGCATGAGTCGAGTCGAGTTGAGTCGAGTCCACAAGGTTGCTGGACACTTTTCTGGCGAAACACTAACATTATTTTCAATATACAACATAAATTTGATCAGCTGTGCGCTAATTATCGATTGAATAAAGAGGAAGAGAGAGAGAGAGAGCGAGAGAGAGAGATAAGAGATGGAGAGTTTCTTCAGTTGGAGGATGCCATGAATTGTCTTTATGCTTATCGCAGGGAGCTGTCCGATGTGTTGAAACTGGCACCACAACAATTGTGCATAATATAGCGGATCTCTTTTTTTTTTTCTTTTTCTCTGGCAGAGTTATTGACAGCCGCATCGACTGATGAAAGCGCAATGAGTCATTCATTTTTTTCTTTATTTTGCCTGACTGAATTGGACTGCGGTTTTGGGGCAAAAAGAGAAGCTGCTAATTGATGGATTGCAGCGCTTTATGAGTAATCTTTGAGTGCGGCGGCGAAACTGGAGACTCGAAACTGAACCTGGCCGCCTCTCGTCTTCTCAATTAGACATGCCAGACTGGACGCAGCAAGAGAGAGAGAGAGAGAGAGAGGGAGGGAGAGGGAGACCGAGTTGCCTTTTAAATAATTCAAAGTAAATTATGCGACAGTTGCCGCAAAAATGTAAACGCCACTCAAAGCAAAAAGCAAAGCACTTAACCCTTTTTCCCCCCCTCCCTTCCTCCCCTGCACGTACATAGTACTCAGTTTCAGTTTTTCTTATTTATTTCCCGAGTTTTTCTTTTTCGCTTTCCCCCACAAAAAAAAAAAAGAAAGAGTCAGAGCAAAATGTCTATAATTATTTGTACTGCGTAAGTCAAAGTTTGCAAAAGCCGCTGGAAACCTGAGCCAGCCCAAAATGTAAAACGTGAAATGCTGCCAAAAGAAATGTCAATATTATATTTAAGACGTTCCATCGTACTCCTCCCCTGCTCCAGCTCCTGCTGCTGCGTCTGGCAACCCGTTACGAGAAATTCATGAGGTAAAGCACACAAATCACAAAAAGGTAAACGTAAACGCATTTTTGCATCTCTTTCTCCCTCTCTCACTTCTTTCTCTGTCTCTGTCTGCAGTGGCAAAAGGAATCGAGGCGAGAGTTTATGAGGCTTTGAGCTGTGTGCAGAGGAACGCACACACAAAATATTATAATTGCCCAGCCAAATGGAAATAAGTTCTGGCATCTTAAGTGCCAGTCGAGCGACAACGATCACGTCAAGATGTTGCCTCATCCTCATCCTCATCGACAGCAGCTGCGCGTTGGCTTCGGTTCCACAAGGTGGACACAAGAGCTGAAGGTGAGTCAGGTAGCCCTGGTAGCTTGCTTTACCTATTATAATTGAACCAGTTGGGAGGTCTCTCTCTCTCTCTATAAAGTTGACTATTTGATGTTTAGAGTGTATGAAATAAGAAAAGTCTTCGAGATAGAGTAATAAGCTCTAAATAACTAGATAGGTAAAACCAGCTCAATTTGATGGTAATGATTTCTTAATTTGGTAAATATTATAATAGAAATCACAGTTTTTATGTAGGAATACGCACATATTATTATATTAATTTGCTATAAGATATATGTATGTTTATTCCCAAAAAAAACTATGGCTAATATAGCCAGATTTTAATGAAATTTGATGGTAATAATTTCTTAATTTAGTATTAGAAATCACAGTTTTTGTGTAGGAAAAAATTATTTCAGGCTTAGATTATGCTTATTATATTAATTTGCTATAAGATATATGCATGTTTATTCCCAAAAAAATTATGGCTAAAATTCTGATTCGATTCTGATTCCGATTTTAATGAAATTTTGCTAACATATTAAAGATTTAGAACATTTAATATGTGCTAAGTTTTATAACCTTGGCGATTAAGCTGATAACTGTACGATATATCAGACTGATTTTGCTGAACTTTAAGAAGTATGTACTCTGCAATTAATACTAGACTTTAAATAAAGAAAATTTATAAAATACTCATTGCATTAAGCCACTTTAATATCTTTAAAGTGTCTTCCAGCCCTTAAAACAATTGCTATAAGTCGAAGCAATTTTCAATCTGCTTTTGCGGCAACTTTAACTAACTTGCTGCAATTTTATGGCCCTGCCCCCTCCCTCCCCCTAACGATTTTTGTTGGCATCACCCACTGTCGAATGCAATTTGTAATCAATCTGAGGGCAAGATGACTCAGCCGGAATGGAAAGGCCATCAAAGTTGGACGAACTTTTAGACAAAATCTGGCACAATGTAAGCTCTGAGCCAGCCTCCTCCCCCCAACCGCCTCCAAAAAGATATCAAGTGGAGGAAATTTGTCGTGGCAGCCAATTAAATGCTGTTTCCCATAAAATAGTGCAGCCGAAGGGGGAGGGGAAGGGGGTAAAAAAAAAGTAAAACTAAAGCCCCGATAACGCTATACGCAGCACGATCCCAGTATTGTGATAAAGCGAGTGTGTTGTGGCCAAGTGAATGGAATTTTATCACATGCCCAACAGGAGGAACAGAACGAGAGAGAGAGAGAGGGGGAGATAGCTAGGGGGAGGCATGAGCCTGCCTGCCGCATGACATTGCACGTTTTGCGCATTCGTCTCGATTGCAGTTTAGTGCAATCAAAGAGGATTCATCAGCAGCAGGACCAGCAATGTCCAGCGAAGCGTTTATAATGCCACAAGCAGACAACAGGCAGGAGCCAGAGCAGGAGCAGGACCAGGAGCAGCCAGGACCAACGACCGAGCCAGGAGCGAGTCTTAAACCAAAGAAATTAGTGTAAAACTAAAATCCGATTTGGGAAAACAATGTGATCAGAGAGAGAGAGGCGGATGGGCTGGTGGTGGTTGCTGGTTTTGGGCTGGCTTGTGGGAAATACAAGAACTGCTCGTTTAGGGGTAGCTGGCACTACCTATACATAACTTTCCCCCTTGTCAGCTCTGCTAATCTGCCTCTCGTGGGTTTTTCCACTGATTCGACGCTTTTTATCAATTCTTAAATATCTGCGAGATGGACGCCGCAACATTTTTATGACTTTCTATTAAATTAGAGAGGGTGCGTATAGAGTGGGCCATGCCTGAGCTGACTGAAAGTGCGCATATGCATGAGGAGTACGCAGAGAGAGAGAGAGAGAGAGGAAGAGAGACGGCGCCTTAAATTAGTTTCTTACGCTTGAATATGCCTTAATGCACAAAAAGTGCTCAGGGGATTTGCAGTAATTCGATTAGAAAGGGATTACGGGGCGCAAAAACTTCCAGCACCAACACACACACACACATACACACACCAACACACTCTTAACTATACATGCTTAGCTCTAATGGGATGGCTTTTGTCTGTGATGCCACGCGCTGTGATGAATGATGTATCGAATTTTTGAACAGCAGCAGCAGCAGCATCGAATTTGCTGGCAGCAGGAAGTTCGAGCATCTGGACCCACATGTGCCTCGCCGCCGCCGCCTGCTCTCAGGAAGTGCCCGAAACAACAGCGTAAAGCTTTTAAATGGGCCACGGCCCAAGCAGATTATGTATGTAGTCGTAGGACTCAAAGAAGTGCCCAGAGGTCGTAAGAGTGTGACAAAGGGCAGGGATTCTTCAAAATGGGTTGGCGGATCTCGAACATGTGTCAAGTTTGAGTAGGTTGGCGGTTGGGGAAACTCGTTGAAATAACTACATAATATATTGAAGAAGAAACGGAAGTCTGTGTACTCTAAAGATTGATCATAATATGGGAAATTTTCAGCAATTAACACGAAAAAGCAATTAGAAATACAGAAGTGCTCTATAGTTAATATGAAAAAATCCTTCACTTCTTTTAAAAGAACATCTGAGCTTAAATATCGTATAAAAGAACTTTAGCATTAGACAGTAATATGAAAGATAAAGAAATTATTTGAACTAAAATTACAATTTAAAATACTTTTTTTATAATAAAAAAATATTTATTATAAATTGTTAAAAAAATCCACATTAAAAAAATTTAAATATTAAAAAAAATAAAATATTAATAATATAAAAAATGTAAAATATTTATTAAATAATAGTTTAAAAATTTATTTATTTCTTTTTCAATTTTCCTTGCAAAATAGCCGCTTTCTACACCTTTCCCTAAAAAAAGGGAGAGTCTGCCTAACAATAATATACCATTTTCCTTCTCCAACTTCCCTATCGCATATGACCTCCCTCCCATAAACATAATAATGGAGCTGCTGCCCTCAATGCAGCCAAACGAAAGTTGGCAATTCACGATCCTGTGCAATAAAGTGCAGGACGAAGGAGTTAGCAATTCCATGGCGTAATCACTTGCGCCTGGATGTCAACCCGTAGAAGAAAAGAAACGGGGCTGACCTAAAACTGTCAAATAATAAAAAGCCGAACCGGAACCCGTTGCCATTTTCCGTTAAGCAGGCCGGCGAGAAAGCAAGTGTGCAAAATTGATTTAACCACGAATTGGTAAACGATACGAAAAAAGGAGAAAAGAAAAAAATGGGTTAGGAAATGAGTTTTGGGTGTTACGTGTTAGGGATTCGGTTTCAGTTCTCTCTCCGCACTGTATATATATAAATTTCCGCGTGTATAATTAAGTTGTCAGATTATTTTGACATGTCACAGCAAAACGAGAGAAATGCGGAGAAAGGGAAAAGGAGAAAAAAAAGGAGTAACTGCTCGAAGCACGAGAGTAAATTATATTGTCGCATTGCTAAAAAAGGGACCAAAAACCATGGGGCGTTACGTACTTCTGGGGTAACACGCGGTAAAGTATTTTGCACCCCATGCATTAATAACTGTAATTTTCTACCGGGTGCGTGTGTGTGTGTGTGTTCCCTATGCCATTTCCGCTTTTATTTCGCAAACTCTGCGGCACAAAGGGTTGCAATTTATAGCCGATTAAAATGCGCGGGCACCACTCACTCTAGTAGGTAGTACCCCCTGCGACCTGCTCCCTTAACCTCTGCTAACCTGAACGAATGTTGCATTGTGAAAATGTTTTCCGTTTTGATTTCGCGCTTGCCCCCGCGGGGCGTCAAAGCGTTGCTCGTAAATTGTCGAAATGAAAAAATTGCAACGCGCATTCACTTCATGTGACCCCCCCCACACTCACTCATTCACACTCACACTCGCGCACTCATTCACTCGCTGAGTCAGTCAAAAGTTACAACACTTTTTCCCTTCTGCTTCTGCTTCTTCTTATCTCGCTGATTGCGTAAAAATTCGCCTTGGTTTCGGGTATTTCTTTTTTTTTTTTTTTTTTTTTTAGAGTTTTAGAAATTGTACACACAGAGTACAGTGTACAGAGTTGCCCCCGAGCGCTAAGCTGACGAGAGAGTTACGAGTTCTACCAAGCTTCAGAATATTTCTTTCTTTCGCTCACCCCTTGTTACCCCCGGCCCCCCCGCAGTGCGTTAAATCGAAATATGGTCTTTCCGTTTAATAGTCTGGTTTCTGCGGTGCTCTGTTAGCGCAAAAATGTCTGCTGGGTGCGCTTAAGTAAAGCTTCAGCGGGGGTCATGATTGACCATGATGAAATTTCATATATCAAGAGAATGAGGGGGGGGGGAAGGGGGTTTCAACATAAGAACATCATATTAATAAAAATCGGAAGAGAGAAATGACAGGAAAGCAAGTAAATTGTGATGGAATCACTATGAAGTGGGGTAGAAATCTAGAAAGATAGGGAAATCTGCAACAAAGTAAGGTTTATGTGTTTGAAAATATATAAAAGCTGGGAAAACACACTGAAAGATATTAAAATGCGTGCAAATATTAAGATTTATAGATTTATATTTTATTTAAATTACAGAAGGATGTGTACAACTTCCACTTACCCGACTCCATAAAATCATATTTAATTTTCCTTTTCTTTTTATTATGCCATAGGACTCTTGTAAATTTATATATGTTTAAAAATATATGAAAGCTCGGAAAACATAGTTCAAGATATTAAAATGTGTAAAAATACTAAAATTTACCGAGATTTAATTTTATTTACGATAAATTACAGTGGGAAAAATCCTTTTATTTGGTTTCTAAAAATGCGAAATATTTGAAAATATATAATATGATATTTTAACTGTAAAACTTCCACTTACCAGACTCCATAAAATCATATTTAATATTCCTTTTCTTTTTATTATGCCGTAGGATTCTTGTAAATTTACCAAAAACATATTTCAATGGATTCTATGCAAATTAACCTGATCCAGAGTGCAATTTTAGTAGCTACAATTATCTATTCAGTGAAAAACAAATCCCACTCCTGTCTGTTTGGGGTTCAAGAAACTGCCAACAAAAGGCTAACACAGAAAAGCTGGGAAAACACTTCTCTCCCCCTCTGTCTCTCTCTCTCTCTCTCTCTCTCTCATTCCCTAACTCTCTGACCCGCTCTACAGGCAAACAACATCATGCAATTTGTATAGGACCCCCGAAAACCGACGCCTATTTACATAGAGCCCACTTTGGGGGGCGGTTCAGCTGAGGCTCGAAGAAAGAAAAGTGCCAGCTCACACACATAGTACAAACATAAGGACAGCGAGAGAGGCGGGGGGAGAACAACAATTTTTCTTGAGCTGACGCCCAGAGAGAAGAGAGAAGTGAAAAGAGAAAAAGAAAAGCGAATTCGCTGCGTTTTAATTTTCTATTGAAATTGTTAAAAGCGGCGGACAAGGGCGAGAACAAAGGGGAGGGGAGAACAGGAGGCGAGGATATGCAATGGCGATTTGTTTGCTTCGGTTTGGCAGACAGAGAGAGAGAAAGAGAGAGGGGGAGAGGGAGATGGCTGTGCGTGCCTGTGTGTGCGTGTGGTTTGCCTTTTTTCGCAGCTGCTCGGACTCCCCTCGCCCCATTAGAAAACGCTCGCCCAATGAACAAAAGAAATTAAATGCCTTAAAGGCATTTTTAACGATACACAAGGCTCGCAAAAAGGCGCCATAGAAAGAGAGAGAGAGAGAGAGAGAGAGAGAGAGAGAGAGGGAGCAACGAGAAAAGCATTTAAGAAAAACATCATCAGAGTATTTGCCTGAAACCACAAATTACTTACAGCGCAGCGGGTCGTCTAGTGGGCGTGGGGCAGGGTTCCAAAACATATGACTCCTCTCTCCTCTCCCTCCAAAAAAAAATGTAAAGAAATGGCGTCCAACGTATGCAAAGAAGCACAAGAAGAAGCAGAAGAAGGAAACCAGCAGGGCAGCAGTTACCGTGTCCAGCCAAGCCATTTGCCATATGCAATGGAAGCCGCCAGCTCCGGCTCCGGCTCCAGCTCCAGCTCCAGCTTCAGCTACGGCAAATAAGAATATGCTCGACTCCGGCTCCAGCGACGGAGCTGCTACTCATTGTTGGCTGACGTAGCCTGGCAGAGTATAAAGGACGAAAGGAGCCAAGAGAGAGAGAGAGGGGGAGAGAGAGGGAGAGGCAAAATATTGTTGCAAACAAGCCCGGTAACGGGATGGCCAAAATGAGAAACGCCGAATTGAAATACTTGCAATAAACATGAAAAAGGCAAACAACCACACAGTGGGGCAGGATGAGGATGAGGATGGCTCCACAACTGGGCTAGAAATGGCTTTTGGATGCTGTTGCTCCCTTTTTGGCTGTTGCGTTGCGTTTATTGCATTGACAGGCCAGTTGCCAGTTCGCAGTTCGCAGTTGCCTCCGGGTGTGCCCCAACAAAGGCGACGGCAGGCAACAAGCGGATGAAGCTGCTGTGCCACAAGTTGAAAGATGTTTGCATCACGGCGGGTGCAAGTGCGAGTTTACTGTTGAAAGGAAGCAACAACGACGCGACAGAGAGGGGGAGAGAGAGAGAGAGGGAAAGGAAGAAACATGAGAGAGCTGTAATAGATGTGGGTGGGATCGTTAACATTTGTCTAAAGTTGGGGTTAAATGAGGCAGACTTTATGAAGGTTAGCACAAGGTTTCATGATCTGATATTAAGTGAGACAAGACCTTCACTTAACTGGCTTAAGGGTTAGATATTATGTTAAACTCTAAGACATTGGCAATATAGATTATAGATAACTGTTTTGACTATTTAAACAATGAGTTGGTGCTCTTAAGTCTTTAGCAAAATTTATTTTAATTATGCATATAAGTTATATTTAACTTTTTGCTCTATTTATTAAGTTTAATTATTTGTAATTATTTTTTAACTGTTTCATCTAACTGTTTTCACTGTTTATAAAGTTTAAATATTTTAAATTCGTTTTTGAACTGTTCTATCTAATTTTTTCACTGTTTATTAAGTTTAATTATTTTAAATTCATTTTTGAGCTATTCATATAAAAGTATTCCCATTTTTGCTCAAGTGTACCCATTGTTTCACAAGTGTTCCCACTTTTTCAAATAAGTATTCCCACTTTTTATACAAATATGAATTTTTCTTAGCTACTCACCCTAGTAAGGCACTCCTGCAGCTCCCATCTATTCTAAATTTTGTCTGAAACTTAATTCAACTCTCTCACCTGATAGACCTGTTCCCGCTTAGACCACAATCGCATGAGCAGCTAAGCAGGAAAAGTGTCAAGTGTGCGCCCCAAGCATGCGAGGCAGGAATTCAATTCTGGCCACATTCGACACATTATCTTGGGTGCAGTGCAGTCTATCATCAAGCAGATTGCAGGAGAACCAGAACCGTTGCCAATTTCCTGCACACATGAAAGACAACAACTGCGGGCATGTCTATACTGTATGTAGTATGCAGTATGCTATGGATAAAATTCTGCAAATTTTCCTGCCTCTCTTTCTCTTTAATTTGTCTTGCTCCCGTTTCATTTTTTTGTTCTAATTAGAAAAAAGGCATAATAACTGCTTTGTAGAGCCGACTACAATGCATTCGTTTTGGCCAGAGGCGTGCAGACAATAAGGGGGGGGTACAGAGGAAGATAGACTCATTTTCTAGTTTTGCCAATTTCGATTTT
This sequence comes from Zaprionus tsacasi, assembly GCA_018904105.1. NCBI lineage: Eukaryota > Metazoa > Arthropoda > Insecta > Diptera > Drosophilidae > Zaprionus > Zaprionus tsacasi. The sequence continues at coordinate 1,279,147 of JAEIFR010000262.1, read as the reverse complement.
AATGAACAGAAACCTAAAACTGAAACAGGCTTAACCCTTTGCAGAGATGTCTAGAGAGATGGGAAAAACCTTTGACCAAAGTGTGAAAATAAGTTAAGAGTGCGACGGGGCGCATATCCCGCAGCAGTTGAGCTCTTCGAGTTACTTTGAGGGGAAGTAAACTTTGCCGCAGTATTTCCAAGTGTCATTAAAGTGTTAATTGCTTTCATTTCAGTCTCTCTCTCTTTCTCACACATGTGAGAGACAAGTCTTGCACCGGAGACACTGCAAATGAGTCTGGGAGCATCTTTTGTCCCAGTGGCGACGGCGGAACTTGGCAAAGAAAAAGTAGCGCAAACGGAAGTTTGCAATTAAAGTGTTAATTGTGTTAATTTCTTGTGAATTTCACGCGCACATACAATGAGTGCAAGCAGCACAGCAAGTCTTCCCCCCCTGAAGAGGGAGACGGAGACAAAAAAGAGACAAGGCTGCGGCTGCAGAGCAAGAGACAAGGTACTTCACAACAAAAGCCTCTCACAAATGCATTGAGAGAGTTTACTCTACATATGTGTGGGTGTAAGGAAGTGTCTTCAGTCTGGAGAGCAGTTCCTTAAGTTGTTGATGATAAATGAGAGGGTATCCCTGATGCTATAATTGTTGCTAGGGACAACTGAGCCAATGTCTGGGCAGATCGTTTAAGAGATAATGAAGATATCTCTTTAAAAGAAGGAACATTTTAACTAAAACACTGACAAAGCTTTGCTATATCATATGCAAATAAGTAACTCGAACTAAAGCGTCATTAAAACCATGTCTGCCTGCGTTTTCTTATATTTGTCTGTATGAACGCCTATATCTCTAAGACTATAAGAGCTAGAGCTATCAAATTTGCTGAAAATACTCTTTATGTACTGCTTTTTATTTTAGAATTTCAACACGCACTCTTGCGTTAATAAATATAAATATTATAGATATTTTTAGTTGCAGATATTTAATAGATTAATTATATGTATAACAAATGAGACTGTAACTGCACTCAATTTTTGGAACTCTTTTAAAGTTGCCTGCTCACTTACAGTTCTTCAATTAACTTAATCCAAGAGCTGCTTAATCCATGTCTGCCCCCCTTTCCTTATATTTGTCTGTATGAACGCCTATATCTCTGAGGCTATAAGAGCTAGAGCCATCAAATTTGCTGAAAATACTCTTTATGTACTACTCTTTGTTTTAGAATTTCAACACACACTTTTGCGCCATTACAAAATGTAAAAAATATAAATAATATATTTATTTTTAGTTTAAATTTAAATAATATGTATAACAAATAAAAACGTAATTAAACTACAATTTTTGGTACTCATAAAAAGTTGCCTGCGCACTTAAAGTTCTCCAATCAACTTAATCCAAGAGCTGCCCAAGAGTTTTCGCAGCATTTCGCCCACTTGAGCTTGAGAGGGCACTAAACATGCAATTAAATGCACTGCAAAAAATTCGTCTAGACGTTTGTCTGCTGCAACAATAAAGACGAAGAAGCAGATGCAACAGCAGGCTACAGTAAATATTTATTAGCCAATATTTTGATCATAAATGGCCAGCACATTGTGGGTCTTTCTAGACGCTTTTGATGGGTTTAATTGCGCGAAAAAGTGAAGATCTCTCTTTCTTTCTCTCTCCATATCTCTCTCTCTCCTTTGGGGTAGTTAAAATCGCATTTCATGGCGCTGGCAATAAACAGCTTAAGCCAATGAAAATGACTAATTGGACAGCTGAAAAATCAACAAACAAACGCCGCGAGTTGCGATTATAAAATACTTATACAGCATGAAATACTTATGCACATTATACTCGTATAATATACGGTTCATACCATATACATATGGTATTTCTCTTAGTCTGTTGCACATGAATGCTGCGCATAACAAAAGAGACTCGGTCCAGGGCCACAACCTTACGAACCGAACTGATTAAGCCGCCAGCGTGTCCCAGCTGAAGTCAGTCACAGTTTCCAAAGGGGGAGGGAGGAAGGGGAGGATGGAATTGTGACTGTGGCACATGGAAATCATAAAAAGCGCAGCCAAGCATCAAGCACAAAGTAGTAAAAAGGCAAGTCTCCCCCCCCAGAAGGAAGGGGAGAGGGTTGGTCCTCTTCGGATACTTTACGACACATCGTCACGCTTTTGTGACATTTTGTCCTTTTACCACTCAAGAACTTTGGCAACACACACACACACACACACACAATGGACTTAAAAATTCTTTTTCATCAGCTGCCTAAACAGCCGACGCTCTGAATGAATCGCCAGTCTTCTGGCTACCCATACATATGAGCAATCCTTTTATGGTTTTAATGCGATTGATGGTCTGCTCCGGGTCTCGAAGACGCAGTCCTACGTCCAAGTCGACGTCGTCGGTGTTTGACAGTGGACACAGATTGATGGATGCGCGCATTAAGCGAATGATGTAGGAGACAATGATAATTTTGTTATTGTATTCCCCCGAATATATATATATATATATATATATAGTGTAAAGCAAGTGGATATCGCAGCGCTTGCTTTAAATTGAAGCGCATAATTTGAGCTGAGGTGGAGAGATAACTTGGGTAGCAAAAGGTTGATCAGTTCCCAGAATTTCCCTTGGCAATTTTGGGGCATATTATGTGGTTAAGTCCCCAACTTGTTGTGGCACAGGATGTGCCCCGAAACATGCGTTCTGTTTCGTCTTCATCAAATTGGTGCATTCTCTTTTATCTCGTGTTTTCTCTTTCCCTTTTATGCTTTATTATAGCACAGATAATTCGATTTGTCATCGGAATGAAAGGGTTGCCTTATGAGTTTGAGAATTTCTTAGTTATTCTCTCTACCTTTTGAAAACTACTCAAACCCAACTCGCTAAAAGATCTTCTTCGATTTTAGGGGCAATAGATTGGCTGCGCATCCACATCAATTTAATTTGCAATCATTATAATATTCCCAATACTTTTGGCTACCACACAAAATGAATATAATGATGATCATTAGACACTGTTGCCCCAATTATGGCCAGGCCAATACATTCTGTATGCATGTATTATCCCCGAATGAATTGTGCAGCAATTAGGCTCTTGATAAGCCTTTAATGATTGTTATTATTAAAACAGAATTTCTCTGTTGACTCATGCGGACTCCACGTGGGAACCCAACTAAACTAAACTGAACTGAACTGAGGCAATTGTCGTGCCTATTAATTGTGGCCCATCTCTGCAATGATCATGCTCAGTTCTCGGTTCTCATTTCTCGCTTCTCGACTCGGTCACATATCAAAAGCGTAGCCAAAAGGCTTGAGAAAAGAATGCTAAGCATTTGTCTTATTCACGCCACAATGACAGAGACAGAAGAAACGAGAGATAGAGAGAGAGGAAGAGAGAGAGAGGGAGGAAAGTCTGCTAATTTAGCAAAACTAAAGCAGAGGCCAAGCCGGACAGCGCCGCCTTCGAATCTGCTGGCCTGGTCGAGGGTAACCAGGCAAATCGGAGGCAGCTATCTCTCCAGGCAGGCAGGCAGCTAGGCAGCACACAATTATATATATTTGCACAATTTACAATTAACGTATCAAAATCTGTGCGCTAAACTAAATCTAATTACCAGAGAAAGAGAGAGAGAGAAAAAGCAGAACACGAGAAACACGAAACTCATTCCGACAATGACGAAGCTGTTAATGCCCTACAATGAGTTGAACAAATATTTTTTACCTTTGTCTTCGATTGAAATTTAATACCCAAAACCTTAGCAAATGCAATTACAATAGAAAGTGAAGATTCTCTAAAAAGAATTGCATTTATAGAGAAACCAGGAAAACAAGTGAAGAAATAAAAACATTATAAATAAAAGAGAAGTTTTACCTTAGGGAATATTTTAAAATACAATATTTAAACAAATAAATTAATAAAATAAAATAAAGTTAAATTATAAATTAACAAGAACAGTTTTACCTTAAAAATATTTAAAAATACAATATTTAAACAAAGAAATTATTTAAATAACAAGACGTTTATTAAAGGAATTAAATTGTATTTATAATTTAATAAAAAATTCCAAATATATGTAAAAACGAAACTATTTGAATATCAAAATATTTTATAGATAAATCAAATTGTATTTTAAAGTTAAGGGATAACAAATACTATCATCAAATATGAGCACTAAGCTCATATAATAAACACAAAATATTGTATTATAGTACACCTGCAAAGAGCTGCCAAATATCATATGATATCATCACTTAAGAACGTATTATATTATATAAAACTAATTTTTATATATTAAGTAATAGTTAAGGAAAGAAAATAGCAAATAATATCAACATAATATTGTATTTTAAAGTTAATTAAGGGTTAACAAATATCATCGAATATAATCACTTAAGTGAAATATAATAGTATACAAACAAGAAGCTGCACAATATATCATGATATTATCTCTTAAGAACGTATCATATCATATAAACTAATTTTAAAATATTTATTAATAGTTAAGGAAAGAAAAAAGCAAATAATATCTATATAACTCTACAATTTTCATCATATAACCCAAAAAACATAAGACTTATAGTAGTGTGTGCTCTCCTGCCTGGCATAGCTAAAGTACCTGACGCAGCGCAAAGAAAGAGTATAAAGTATAAAAGTGGACGATGCCAGGGCCTACAGAGACTACACCCAGAGGCGTTTGGTCACTCACTGGCTGCTCTAGTCGGGCTGGTCTGCCTGGACTTTGGCTAAATGCTTGGACGGCACTGGCACTGGCACTGGCACTGGCACTGGCACTGGCGACGACGATGGCGTTGCTGCCATTTGTCAGGCAGCGGACCGCAAAATAGTTCCCGCTGCTGGCTTAGCTCTTGTTCTTGTTCTCATTGCTGTAGTAGCAGCTTGACGCGATAATAAGAGCGATGAGGAGAGTTAAGGAACTGCGAGCATAGTGTGAGAACTCTGCACTGGCACTCTTTCTCTCTGCCTGTTTTTTTTGTTGCCATTGTTGTAGTTTTTGTTTCTGCCGGTTTTCGCGTGGAAAATAAATACCAATCTACATAAAAGTGGAAACCAAATAAGAAAAACACAGTCCACACTCGACAGTCGGCACTGCCTGCCCATTGAAAAGAAAGAAACCTGCTGCCTACTCCTGCTACAGCTGCCTGTCCCCTGCTCCTCCTATCGCCTGCTGCTATTGAGAGCAACAAAAAAAAAAAAAAAAAAAAAAAAGCAACGCGGTTGCAGTACAACTGGCAACTGGCAGCGGGCAGCGGTGGGTACAGTGGGTATAGTCCGTCGGTTGTGGTTACAATTTGGAGCAGAAGGCCGGTCGAGTCTAGTTTTGATGAAATTGCTCGAAATAATAGGGTGAAAATGCTCTACGGATGCCCCCTTCCCTCTCTCTCTCTGTCAGTCGGACGTTTTTCTATGTGTTCTGCGCCTTTTAACTCTTTCGCGCTTTGCCTCTTCTACAGTGGCTTGTGAAAGACCAAAGGCGTCGACTGACGCTACCATCTAACCAGCTGCATGCCGCATGCTCCACAGGCACCACGGGCTCGCGTGCTGCTCCTCCTGCTGCCTCCGACGAGAGTTTCAAAGCATTTGGCACAAACTTTGAGTTTAACCAGCACAGCACACGCATAGAGACCTCTCTCCCTCTCTCTCCCTCCCACTCCCTCTCGCTCTTAGCCAGTTGGAGTTTCGGTTTGAGGTTTTATGCAACAAGCAAAAAACACAGGGAAAACGGTCGCAAACAAGCTGAAGTTTTAATACACTCACTGCGCAGCTAAGAGTTAAAAAAAAATAAAAAATAAATCTTTATACTATTTATAGTTAGATCTTGCTCAAGCTCTTATGAAATTATTCAGAATTATCTATACAAATCTCAAGTTAATTTTCCTTCTTATATAGTATAAATTATACTACCTCTCTGTAGTGTATTTACATTTATCTACATTTATTTAAACTGGGCTACGGGGAAAAATGTTGGACAAAAAAAAAGAAAAAAAACTTCATGTGGCTGCAATGAGAGATTTGTGGTACAACGTTGGCTTCTCTAGGTCTCTCTCTATATCTCTTTCTCTCTCTTCCTCTGTGAAATTGGATCTGCAGTTTTGCGTTTGAAGTTTGACTTGAAATTGCAAAAACAAAGCTGAGATTTCAATGCGGTTTGAATATGATTTGAATATAAAGGAAAATATTTGACTTGAAAGACCAGGAATGCGTGATTTTTATCTCTTTGTGAGAAAAGAGCAGTGCAATGAGAGATCACACTTGTTTCTGTGATAGGGAATCATATATGGAATCAAGAAACTAAAGAGAAATTTATAATACTACTAAGTTTTGAGTATCGTTTTTATAACTCACTCAGAAACCGTTTCTAAACTCATTTATTCTTAATTATCTTTCTAAAACATAAATGCAAACTCATTTCAACAGATAATAAAGTTATTCCTCACCTTTTTTTGGAAATATTATGTATCAGAAAATAAAGTTGGGTTCTATGCAAAGTCCCCCAAGAGAATGTTGAGATTTTACCCTGCTCCTCCTCAACCCTAACAAACTAAGAATATTAATCTACTGCGAACTCAACTCGGTCGCATGCCTCACCCAAGATTTCTCTCTCACTCAGTCTCTCTCTCCCGCTCCCCGTCTCGCTCTACCACAAGCGGCTGACCGACTCTTACAAATCAATTACTTTAATCAATTTTTAACACGTTCGCGTCTTTGCACCCAGAGGAAGAAGGCGCCTTCTTTGCTTTGTTCAACCCGCGGCCTTTTCCCCATCACTTTTTTTGTTGTACGGGTAGTTTTTTTTTTTTTTTTGTTTAAAATTTTAATTATAAAGATTAAATACGGGCAGCATGAATTGACGGGCTGGCAGAGGTAAAGCAAAAATGTGCGACTAACTAACCTGCCATAACAAACTTGAAATAATATTCAAGAATTTTTATTGAAATAATAACCACGATGCAGGTAGAGCGGAGAACAGAGAACAGATCAGACCTGACAGACTGAGGAGGCAACCAGACAGAGCAAGAGAGAGGGGGAGGAACGAGGAGGCACAGTTCGTCAGAGCACATCAAAGGCGGAACATTCGTCTGGGACGGCTTTTGACGAAACAGAACTCAACTCAACTTGACTGGACCTGGACGGGTGTGAGTGTGCTGAAGACTGGGGTGATGAATCTGTTGATGGGGGCGACGACAGGCTGTCATCGTTTCAAAGTTCTCTCTCTCTCTATCTCGCTTTGTCTCGCGGCACCTCGGCGTTTTCTAATTGAAATGTTCTGCACCATATTTCTGCGCATTACCACCTGCTGCTTGCAAGCTACAGAGGAGCCGCCGCCATTTCACAGTTCCCTTCCCTTGCCACACTCCTGCTGCACTGTGCCCTTCATCGCCCCCTTTTGGCCAAGCGTGCAGTTGGCTAAATAGTTCACTGGCTGCTCGCGTAAATTGCACGAGAGAACCGCAGCAACAATGCGCTGCACTGCACTGACCATCGTACCGACCCCAGCACAGCCCAGCCCAACCCAACCATCATCATCGTCATTATCAACGCCAAGTTGAGCGCATGATAAAAAAAAAAAAACGCTTGAGAGACGACTAAACGCGATTATTTCTCTTTCACTTTTTTTTCTTTGCTGGCATTCGTTTATATGGAAAATATCTATTTTTTTACTCACTCTACTCTTTAGGCTGCTGCACTACTATGTATATCTTGGATACAGTTCACAGTACTGTAGCTCTTGGCCAGATGCAGTTCAAGGACAGATTTAATGTGTATGGATATGAATCTGTTTGTATTTACAGTTCCAGATCTCTCTAGGTTGTCTAGGATTACAGTAAATATTTATATATTGATGAAATCAATTATTGAAGACTGGAAAAAGAAAGAAAAACCACAATATGCATAAATATTTGTACAAAGAATTGGTAAATAATTACAAATATCATGGGAAAGTAATATTCTACATAAGAGAAATGTAATAATTAAAGAATATAATGTTCAAAAAAAAATAAAATACATATTAATAATATTAAAAAATGTTAAATATAAATTAAATAGTTTTAAATATGTTTTATATATTAAATTAGTTTCAGATTTCGACTCTTCAACAGTTCGATTTATGAGCTAACATATTGTTGGATCAATTTTAATTGAAACATAGAGCATTCTGTGTTCTGCTATACCCTTTCTTATGGCTCGTTTCTTCAGCTGCATGGTGCAGCAATTTCTAGGAAATAATTTTCCTTATTTTTCATTTTTCCTTCGTTTCTTTTTTTTGCTTTACAGTTTCGTCTGGTTTACATCTTTATAGCCGCCTCGTTACTTCACTAAACTGGGCGCCCGCACCCGAGCAACGCTGTCAGGGCACTGTCACACCTGTCACTATTGTGGCTGATCACAACAACCGCCAACAAAGGCAGGAGAAGATTGGAGGAAGATGGCAGCAGAGACAACGACGACCTCGCCCCGTTTGGAGTTGGAAGTCGGAGACGGAGTCAGAGTCGGAGTGGGGATAGCAGCAGTCCTAGAGTCTCACGGCGGACAAGGTGTGAACGTCAAATAATCACCATCGCACACGGCATGCTGGCTGGGCGAAGAAGAAGAGGGAGGAGAAGGAGGAGGAGGAGCAAAGTCAATTGGAGGGCGGAGCATGTGGGCTGCCCCCCGCTTGGAGTTTTCACGAGACGACGCTGTCGCGTTCTTATTTGTTTTTCGTAAGAAAATTTGCGCATGTTCCTCAGTTTCGTTTTGGGAAAAATGTGTGAAATTTCAGTAGAAAGATGCGGCAACTGCAGAAGCAGACACTTCAGGTCTGACTGTAGGTCTCACCCTCTCCCCACCACCTAATCCACATTCTCTGTCTACTCCTTCTGCGTCTGTCTGCAGCTCTCTGTTACTTTTGTTTGCATAATTATTTTATTGTAAGTATCGGGGGCTGGCAGAAGGCTCTTCAGGTAGCCACGCCCACAAAACTACATGCAAGACTGCTTGCAGAGCCCGCATGAATATTAAAACAAAGACAATGCCCCCAGCCCAAGAGGAGGTACTTCTTAATGTTGTTGCAACTCTGTTTCACCCAAAAGTGGCCCAAAGCATTGCTAACAATTTTCCCTTAAACCTCAGAGAAGTCTAGACAATTTTCCGGGGCTCAGCGAAAACTTTGCTGCTGCTGTGGAAAACTCCTTCAACCCGTAGGCATTTCTTCAATTAGCGTTTTTATTATTTTTAATTAACAATTTTGCAACTTAATCCTGTTGGGTAGTGTTGAAATTCTCCAGCAAAAGCATAATCGAATCAGCATAAGGGGCTGCTTAATATGCCTGGCTAAAGTTTGTCTAACGGCAACAAGTTCCGAGACACAACCCTAGACATGTGCATTGTAATTGGATTAGGCACAGGAGACTATGGCGAGAGAAAGAGAGAGGGAGAAAAAGGGTCTAATGGGATGGATGACTGTCGAAATGTTTTGCGGGCAAATTTCAAAGAAATTCCAACTTAAAAGAGAACTGGAAATTATAAAATACTTTAAGTAAACATAAACTAAATGAGAGTTATGACTAATTACAAAAATGCTTGCCTTATTTACTATTTAGCTATTATTATATTTCTTAGTTATGTATATATATAAGTATGATTTCTATAGAGCATACTATAGTCTATATTTTGCCTTACTTCTTCTTTCGCTTGGTAGTCTCCTCCGAATTTCTTCGCTCACTTGTTTGTTCGTTTTGTTCATTGTTGTGTTCCTCTTCAACTTCTGGATCATCATTATCATCCGCATCATTATCATCCGCATCATTATCTTCTTCAACTTTAGCATTGATATATGTTCCACAGAATACACAAACCTCGCTCATCTCCTTATGACAATGCGAACAATAAGGATATTTGCATTCTGGACAAAATACAAATTTATCATTCTCCTCAGCACAGCAGATAAGACAATTACATTTTGTGCATTTATAGTCTTTCAACCAGCCGAATCTATTCGGATAGGATATATAGAGTACCTTAAAGATATTGACTTTTCCCAATACATGAGTGTGTGACATATTTCTCTCGGCCAATTGACGCATTAATTCCGAATGTTTCGATTTGCGATTACGCAAGATTAAACCATAAAGATATTGTATACGTTGTTTTTCACGTTTCGGATAGAAATATCGGCAAATAACGCGACGCATTATCAATAGGGAACCGCCTTTATAGCTTACAAATAAAATCATTATATATATTAGAATGATTTTCAAATAGAAGCTATGTGGCAATGTGACAGCCACAGGAAGACACTCCACATTGGTCAGAGACGTGGAGACACGTTCGTGTATATTGAAATTCTTCATGGTGGTGCGAAGTAGTCGGGCCATCAAGCCGGTGCCATTGATCTAAAACAGAGTAATATATTTTAATAATTCATATTTTTTGATAGTACTTAAGTATACTCACCCGAAAGCGAACCTCATGCTCGCCCTCCTGATTATACGTGACAAGGGAGCAACTATTGATGGCACACAATAGGCTGGAGAACATACAACTTAGGACTGTGAATAGGAAGACCGGTATTATCTCCAACGATAATATCATCAGGAGTAAGCTACTATATTTGTTTTTGACCCTAAATGATACATTATCGTAGAGATTAAAGACATCGACATACATCACATGCTCAACATAGGTTAGGGGTAAAACGCAAGATCGTTTAGCGAGATTACGACGGTTATCCAAATGTCGAAAATAGTTTGATATATAGAAATTATCATATTCCACATTATATCGGTAGCTCCAAAAATACTTAATAGCCGAAAATGTCATTAATATAATTATTCCGTATAGGAACCTTTCAATGAGAAGCATTATCAAACTGAATTTATCCCGATTTCCCCCAAAGTCCAATAGAAATGCCTCCGATGTCTTTTGTGCACTACGCAATTGTGCCGATGTTGTTACATTATGTTTCTTATAACTGATTTGAATGCTTGAACTATTCTCAAAGAGTTCTCGCTCAGATTCCAATAGTTTAATATAATACTTGCCAAAATCGGCTGTGAGTACCTAAAGAATATCGAATTTGGGGAGTTTAAATATATATGTGTTTTTTTTTTTTGGTGTTAAATTCTCGTCCTACCTTCGAGATATCACAAACTTTATCCGGATTTGCAAACATATAACCCTTGCATATAATATCGACGCGATATGGCCAACATATGGATTCGGACATCGATTCGGGAAAATTTGTAGCACACTTTTCAAATCCCTGATCGAAAACCTGATTGCAAACCTTATAACCGTTGCCCAACTGCCGCTTGCAGTGATTCCGTATGCCACGTATTAGTTTCTCTTGAATCTCTGATGCCGAAACCGATTTCTGGTTAGATTCCGTGTAGTTGCCATCATGACTGACGTTCATAAAATATGTTGGCTTAAACGAGCGTCGATATTTTCCATAATCCGGATCAACATCTCCCTCTTCATGCTCTACGGCAAACTTAAGGTCATCGAGTAAGATCTGTAAATGCTTGAAACTATCCTGTATCTCATGTATATCCTCCTTCATGTCTTGCAGTGTATTCGTAAAGGGTTTAGCCATCAGATCGAAGCGTGTCTTGGTCAAGTTATATGTGAGCTGTGTGCTGCACGAGAAGACACGTGCCACCTCACCGGCATTGGCAAGCAAATTGTGAATGGGACCCGAGATCACCAGGGCAAAGGCCCAGGCCCGCAGATAACTTATACCGGATTGGCCACAAAAACTGACGAACAGCAGCAAGGTGAAGGTTCGCACGCTACGACTGATCATAAACGAGAGCGCATTGAATAACAGAAATAATGTATAGATCGGCAATTGGGGAAACAAGATTTTGAAAAGTACATTCATATTGATATGCATGGCCACCATCTCCCACAGTATTAAGGAAAGTAGTAATCCGAATAAAAAGGAGCCCAGCATACGCACAAGTTTTACCCATAACGATATGGGCTCGTACGCATAGAACGTATAGTAAATCACAGGACTTATGAATTTATTAAAAGTATTTGCATCAATTAAAGGCATGGTGCGGCAAAAAAGAAAACTCAAGAGAGAAACTTAATTATTCTCGATTTTTTTTCCCCGAAGCAATATAAACTTATAACGTAATAAAACAGAAAAATATGATTTAAGTTTTATATTTCTATGATCTAAAATTGCTGGCTAGCTGATTTTGAAAAAAGCCCCATGTCATGTACTAGATAGGGTGTATGGCATAATTGTAGTTACCTTTTATATTTTTTTTGGGTCTGAATTAATATCATACACAAAAATGTACTATATATTTTTTGCAACTAACTCTTCCAATATTTATCCTGCATTCAAACAATGTTCCTTTAAGTTTTTTACAAATTGTTCCTTTTTTATATTCTTTATAATTAGTCCTTTTTCCTTATGTATATTATATTTAAGCTCACATTATTTCCATGTGCCAGCCGATAGTATCTTTATAAGTATGTAGTTTAATTTTGTCCACTTTTTTTTTTTGTAGTAAGAAAGAAAAATCAGAAAATTATTTGATATCCTGAGTGGAAGCTTGTACTATTATCTCTGCAATTGGCCAGGGAAACTCAAATAGTTTAAGCTCAAGGTTAAGTGGGGATTAACACAATGGGCAGCAGAGCAGAAAGAAAAAGAAGAGAGGAGAGAGAGAAAGAGAGGGAGAGTGAGAGTGAGTGGAAACACTTTAAGTTGCCGCAATTGAGGCAGCTGCGTTTTAAGCACACAAACTGCTTCACTTTTAACCGTTTTATGACGCACTCTGCCACACGCAGCAATTCCCCAGTCTGGTCTCTCTCTTTCTCTCTATCTCTCTCTCTTTCTCTGGTTCCTTTTAATGCCACGCCCCACGTTGTCATTTAAGAGCAGCCGCCCTGTGGAGACTGTAAATGACTGCAGCTCAGACGATGCGCTCGTTAAAAATGCCAGGCCAGGGAAGGCCAAGCCAGACAAGTCCACACACACACACACACACACACATGCTGCCAGATCGCAGCAGACACAACAACTTGGGAGAAGCTGAGCAAGGTCCTTGGCGAGCAGTTCCGAACTCTATGTAATCCAATTATAATAGTTCTGTAGGAGCTCAAGGAGCATTTGCACCTGCCCGGCGAGACTGCGAGAATCTAAAATAAAAATTGATTACATGCGTGTGTGTCTTCGTTGCAATGAATAAATTTCCCAATGCCCCCAAAGCACCAGGCTCACCTGCCGTGCCCCTGCTCCAGCTCCTGCTCCTGCTCCCCACCTGTGGTGTTTATTTGTTTTGCCGTAGAGCGTTGCAAAATTTATGAACTGCACCGATGAGCGATGAAATGCAGCCAGAGCCAATCCAGTTTCAGTTCCAAATTGCTGCAGTTGCTCGTCGCGCTCATCGAAGCCACTCGCTGCATATTAAGCAGGCATGGAGCTGGCAGGCAGGCAAGCAGCCGGGGTACTCCCAACGGCGGCACTTCATCAGAGCGGGGCGTACTAAAAAATTGATTGATCCTTGAAGTGCAACCGAATGGGGCAAGCACAAGATGACAGGCAGGCAGGCAGGCAGAGGATATCTGCAGGCTTGGGAGAATAACTTGCAACTCTGCCTGGGAGGCGCGAGCTGGCACTTTGACGACATCATCGGAACGGTGGGCGTGGCTGTCAGACGCTCAACGCGCGCATTAAACGCACAATTTAAAATTCCGAAAAGACCAAAACGGGCTGAGGTGTTGCACAGTGGGGCAAGCGATGAGTGAATTAATTAGAGTGAAATTAAAAATAAAAATAAATAAATTAAAATATTAATAATATAATAAATTTAATTTAAATGAACAATTTAAATATATGTATTTAAGTTAATTAATTAAAACATAATATATGCAATATTAAATATGTTTTTATTGCACACATTTTTTATAATTATTTCTCATTTTTTCTTGGCACTATCTCACCACTGTGCACGCTTCGCATTCGTCTACCTTCATTCCAATTTCGGGCTGAGGTGTTGCACAGTGGGGCAAGCGACGAGTGCATTAATTAGAGTGAAATGAAAAATATAAATAAATAAATTTAAATATTATAAGTTAAATTTAAATGAACAATTATAATAAATGATATGGTTGGTTGTATTACTTTATAAGTGTTTAAATTAATTAATTAATTAATTTCAATATAATTTATGCAATATTAAATGTGTTTTAATTGCACACATTTTTTATAATTATTTCTCACTTCATTTCTTGGCACTTTCTCACCACTGTGCACACTTCGCTTCGTCTACCTTCATTCCGATTTCGATCTGGCTAGTGTAAGCTTTAAATGCATAAAATTGCCAAAGCCTGCGCCCTGCTTAAAGTCTCTGGCCATAAAATTGCTTTGGCTACGACAAAAAAGGAGCCAGCTCCGCCTCCGCCACCTCCTGCTCCTTCCTCCATTGGTCAGTCCGTGTGTCAGTCATTCAGCCAGTCAGTCAGTCAGTCCGCTCGAAAACCGAATGAATGATGAATTGCCTGTCACTTGCAATTTTTGTTGCAGACAAAACACAGTTCGTCTTCGTTGTCTGCGCTGTCGCCTTGTTTAAATTTTTCATGTTTTTCTAAGCCGACAACAGAGTGTGAGGAGCCTTCTCTGTACAATACATACTACAGGACCTGGAACCGGGAACCTGCTATCCGGGAATTGGAGACAAGAGACTGGAGACCGACGACAACAGAGTACTCCACGTTGACATGCTGACTGCTTTCATGGAATTTGCGTTAAAAAGGCGGCAACATCATTGTCAACCAAGAGACGAGACGAGACTCTGCCCTTTTTGGTTCTCGCATCCCATAAAAACAAAAACAATTTTTGCCATGTTTTGGTCAGAGAAGTTCAAAATTTAATTGGGCGGTTAATGGGTACAGAATTATGAAATTCTTTTTTTCGCAAAACAAAATCAACGTAAATATATTTTTGGTAAGAGAATTTGCAGTTCTGGACCAAAAATATGCAGTAAATTGGTAGGAATGTTGGAATGCGAAGCATCTGAACGAAAAGACTGCATTGTATTCATAAGAAATCATTAAATTGGGCAATATGTTCATATTTCTTTATGTGTATAAATATAATAATAATAATAATAATATTATATATCACTTCTTTACAATGAATAATAATTTACTAAATAATATTAAATAAAAGTATAACTTTCTTGTAAATATTTATTCATAATATATGTGGAAGTTTGATTTTTATAAATACAATATTTTTTCCTCCTTTATTAAATATTCTAAATTATTTGAGTAAATATAGTACTAATATATTCATTCAAAATTATAATAACTTGTAGCATATTTATGTATATATATTATTTATCTTGAGATCCCAAGCTGTTCGTACACCTTGTTAATACATTCACTTAGGAGACAATTTATATTAAGCATATGAAAACATTTATTAATATGATAATCAATACTTTACTACTGCCTTATAGATCATTGAGATAACAATAATGAAACTCACAATAATTGTCATTATTAAGCATAATTGCATTCATAATATTTCAGACAATACTTCCCTAGTGAATTTAGTACTAACTATTTGATCTTATCTTCGCTACTCCGTCTTCCCATTAACCCTTTGCTGAAACTAAAGGTAGAACCACCTGCTCACTCTGGCCTCAACTAACGCTTTCTTTTCGCCCTGCTTTAAGCCAATTAGCGAGACTAATAAAAACCAATAAATCAGCCCAAATTAAGCAAACACAACACGCTGCACTGGGCGCATTTGTCAAAAATTAACCCTTTTTTCGCTTTTTTTGGAGGAGAAGAAAAAACGCAACCAATATGAAAATGATATTAGGCCAAAGCGCTGCCAGACTGTGGCTAGACCGAAGGCAGACAGAAGTGAAAAGTGCAGAGACAACGAACAGGAAGCCGTGGGGGCAACCCTGGAACGGGCCTGTCCCTGTCCGTGTTGCCTGTCTACACGCAAAACCACTTTTAACTCGTTTACTTTATTTATGACCATAATTTGTTAAGCAAAAGGTCGAAAACTAAACTGGCGACAAAAGGGCGCAGCTCGTAGAAGGAAGGCGGATGGCGGACGACGGATGCACGACGCGGCAAGGTGCGATGCATAATTAAGATAATAAAATATTAATTAAAATGAAGTTCATGCATATGCAAACAGAGAGAGAGAGAGAGAGAGAGAGAGAGAGAGGGCCAAATCCAAACGAGAAGCAACATAATCCAAGTACAAATATTTGCGTTTTGCTTTGCCTGATGATGACGTTGATTAGAACAGAGAGTATTGTCTGCTCAGAGGGGGGAGAAGGTATATACATATTAAGGGGGCTAACAGTGCCGTTGATAGCCTCGTTATTGACACTGGCGACACAAAACGCCTCGACGCGACTCGACTCGACTCGCCTTAATTAATTAATTAAAAATGCACAGCGAATTTTTCCCTCATCATCGTCCGAGTTTCGGTTTGTTTTTTTTTCGCGTCCAATTATCATTGTTTTTTGTGGTTTTATGCTAATTTCAAATGCCTTCACATGAGCACGGTATCATACACCTGTCCCAATGTAAACTCTGCCTCCCCCTCAACGTCGCGACAGCTTGACAAATTAGCTGACCCAAAGGGTTTAGCAGCTGCGAAATGCGATGATGCCGCGAGGGACAACGCACGTTTAAAAATGTCAATCAAAGCTTAGGATTCGTAGATACTCTAAGGAACCAAAGGTATGTTGAAATTGTCAGAGAACAGAGCTACAAGAGAGGAGTAGCAAGAGCAAAGATTATAGAATTCTATAAAGAATATATCTCTGATTGAAAATTGTAAAGATAAATACAAAATAGAGGAAATTAAATTATTTTAATTTAATAATACAATATTATGCATATTATAATATTATAAATTAAATAATAATTTTTTTATCTGCTCTTATGTGAGCGAAAAGTGAAAGAAATTCAATTTTCCTTTCTGAAACTCATATAAAAGAGTATTTCAGTATAACCATCATATTAAAAACAATCAAAACGTTGTTATATTATAGGTTCCTCCTCTGACTAATGGATGTTTGGTGTTTAGCAAGTGGATTCATTAAGGAATTAAAACAAAAAAAAAACAATCCACAAAGCGCGAAATCTGATACAATGCGGTCGTCTTTGGCTGCATAATTTACGAGTATATGGCCCTTGGTATTTATAGATAATATGGGGTTATGGCCAGGCGCCTTAATCAATTTACCTGTCGCAGCATACATACGATATATGCTCATATATGTGGGCTTATAATTGGGCGAATATTTCTTCCCCTTGGGCAATACTACTAAAAACGTCAATCCAGAGAGAGAGTGAAAGCGAAAGCATCATCGCAAACACTTCCCGTACCCATTTCTGGGGTTCAAAACTTTTGACACACGCACGCAGAATTTGAGATGGCTGGAAGAGTGTGGGATGAGAGCGCGAACCCAGAGCGAACCCTGAGCCGAGGCACATGATTGATGATGACCCGCGTCCAGTTCTGCTCGGCTTTGTGTGCGTTCACTGGCTGCATTAATTAACTAATTTAGTTTGGTATTTTATATTTGTGTTCTCTTGCTCAACAAAAAACTGAAAAAAAAAAAAATACTTTCTAGTTGTTTGCCACGAAATTTATGCAGAAACATTTTTTAAAAAAATATTTGGGTTTTTTTTGTTTCTTTTTTTTTTTGTTTTCTATTTCCCTTTTTGCAGCAATTATTCACATGCACACAGCCCCCCAGCAGAAGCAGCAGGGTCCATCCATGTTATGGGGTCGGCCTTATCGCTAGCTTTCACTCTTTATTTCATTTTGGTTTAGGGTGATGGAGAAGAATCTCTGAACGCATTGTCATAATTCACGCTTGACGCGTGCCCCAAGCGATGGTTGTGGGTGGGTTTTGGTTGGGTCGGGTCGGGTTGCATTTGATGGGCTTTTGACTGAATTTTGACAGTTGAAACCACAAAATTGTGTGAATGGCAGTGGCAGCGGGCAATAAATTTGTCTGTTTTGCCATTTCAAATGTTTTGAAATTTCTCAAAAAATTTGCGCGCCCATTTATTTGCATTTCTAATGATGATATGCAGCTGCCCCAATAGTAGAATCAGTTTTTGGCTTTGCCGTCAGTCGACATAAATTTGCTGTATTATAGTAAAATATGTTTCATATTCGATATGGTTAAACATAAATCGCGCTCTATTCTGACAAACGATTGCACTGATTTTGAATTTACGAGAACTGTTTGACAAATATATTTCCTGTGTAATGATAAATTCTATTTTGAAAATTTGTATTAGAATAATTCAAAGAACTAAGATATATTTTCATAATATATAAATTAATTTATTATAAGCGATTTAGAAGTGTTTTCCAAGCAAAACTGTAGCCGATTCCCACAACAGCTTATCAAAGATCATTAACCCATAAACCCATAGTGAAAACATACATATGTTTTGTGTGTAGCTTGGATCATGTGTCTGTGCGTTAGATAAACCCGAGAAACCACAAGAGCCACGCCAAGAGGCACAGCTACTGTGCACGAGCAGCGCGACACCTCACCTCACCCCTCCGCTCTCAGCGATATTTATTGCCACCGCTTGTCGTATATCACATTGCTCTAAGCTTTCCCATATTTCCCATCTAGCATAGGCGATGCTACTGGCAATGACAGTCGATATTTGAGCTGCTGCTGCCCAGTTCGATATGTGGTCGTATTTCAATAATAACTCTCTCGACTCTCGACTCTTGACTCACATTTCATAATTCATTTTCGATAGACTCTCACTTTTTTCACCTTTTCGTCGCTCTCTTTCCCTCTCTCTCTCATCTAGCACATTAACATTGAAAAACCATTAAGCGATGCTACGCCCGCTTCGGAATATGTTCAAGTCAAATAGGTGGAGCATATGATGATGATGATGATGATGCTGGCCCCGCCACAGGCATAAATATTGTTAACCACAGCTGAAAGTTGTAATTTATTACAAATTAAAATAAATCAAAGTGAAATTGTAAAAGGCAAAAACAAATAAAACGAAAAGTGCCAAAGAGGAAAATGAAATGAAATGAAATAAGAAAGATGATAATGCTGGCCGAATGATGAAGATATAATACTCTTTATGCTTGAGAACGGCTAAGAAATAGAATTATGTATATAGATTATTCCATTAAGGGAATCTTAATATTAATATAAAAATCTATTAAGTTATATTTTAAATATATTCATCCAACACATTTTATAAGAAAAAGAAAATACCTTTTGCTAGATCTTTTTCAAGTTGATACTTCCCATAAATTTTATGAATCTCTTCGAATTAACGGGGTCACATAATGTCTTCATTCGTGTATAAGGTGTAACATTGTCTGGCATATACTCATATAATTTGCATTTTGAGTGCACCGCATAACATAAAAATGATAAACGTTAATTTTGTTTCTTTTCCAATCTGTCCCTCGAGAGGAAATTGTAGCTGGAAATGATTTGTCAAAGCCGAAAGTTGATACAGTCGTATAGAGATTTGTATGCATATGTGCCGGAAGAGAAAACACAACAAAATTAAATTATATCAATTTGAATTTAAAATGCAAAACACTTTCGAGTATTTCACTCAGTAGATTTTCTTAGTTTTCCAAAAAAAAAATAAACTTCACTTTCAAGTGGACAACGATTCGAAGCTTAAGTTTTCTATTCGAGTGCACTTCGAGCATAATATTCGAATGCAATAAATGATTTTACAGTCAACTGAAAATAAATCGTAAAAACGTAGCAAAGCTCTTAAAACAAATCGTCAAGAAATATACAAAATTCAAAACTAGCATGATGCAGCTCGAAGAAGTCGCACGAAATATAGTATTATTTTATAACAGCTTTTAGAATTTACCGCTGCTCCAAGATTGTGCACTTTATACCTGGCAGATGGTGATGCATCTCTGGGACTCTGAGTCTGTCGTAAATGTGAGGGAAGATATAAAAAGTAAATAAACTGGAGTTAGATGGAACGCCCTGCAGAACTTCAGCTGTCATAAAGCTGACCGTATTTAAATCTTTTTTAATGCATGTCAGATCTGCTGCAATAAAATTGTGTTCCAAAGGTGCAAATGCAAGCACTTTATAAGTCAATTTAGAAACAAAGAAATTTAAATTCATAAAAAAAAATTCTAAATAGAAATGATTCTTTTCAAAGAATTTCAACATCGACATCAATATCAATAACTCAGAGCAGTGGAAGCTGCATTCCCCCCCAGTTAATAACAAATGGAAATTTAATATCCAAGCAGGCCAGTTCGGTCAGCAGGAAATGCAAACTGGACGGGATGGGGCATCGCTAGCCACGGGAATCAATGGACTTGTTTACATTTTTATGTGCTAAACAATGTCGATGGCATTCAAAATCTCAGCAAGAATACAATTTCAACACTTCAAAACTCTCGAGCCACAGTAAAAGTTTTGGGGATCATAAATGCCAGAAAGCTGAGTAAAGTGCTCATCTATTCGAGACGCATTAATTATTATGCCGAGTGTGGAAGATGAGACGAGCTTTGTTTGTAGGGGGTAGAGCAATAGGAGAATGGAAATATATAAAACTGTCATATCGAGCTTGCTGTTCAATATCGTTTATCAAATATTTTATCGCTGATTTTCATAAGGTTTCAAAAAAAGAAAAGAGAGAGAGAGAGATTGCCTATGCTAGAGGGAGTAGCAACGGGAGGTGCGGTCTATAAACCAATTGCCAGCGGTTTGTCATGCTGTGTTTCGTATGGCACCCCAGTTAGCCCTGCCCTATGTCATAACACACATCCAATACTAACATCAAGAGCGGCTTAAAAGCTTCAACTCTGCGAAAAAAAAATGAAAACATGGAAAATTTTCTATTCGACTTAGGCTATACCCTATACTGTTTCAAAGCTACGCTTAATAGCAATGTAAAATTACAATATATATCGTACTTAGTACCATATTATAGATAATAAGTTTCATCTGAAATTTAAATATATCAAATGAAGTATAATAATAAAGATATATACAAAATAATTTTGCATCAAAGTCGGTCCAAACTCAAAATAAATAATATTACCTAAATTATTGTCACTCCATATGCTTTATAGCGTATATCGTATACTGTGCACACATTACTGCCTGTCATACATCTTCGTCATCGTGCGGAAACCTTTCATAGCCATTCATTCACCCATGGCTTCTGGGCATCAAAAGAACCTCAACCGAATTCGGGATTCATTCGGAATCGTGCGACAACAACATCAGCGGGGGCAGCCAAAAATGCACAACAACCGCAGACTAATTAAAT
This sequence comes from Zaprionus tsacasi, assembly GCA_018904105.1. Taxonomy (NCBI): domain Eukaryota; kingdom Metazoa; phylum Arthropoda; class Insecta; order Diptera; family Drosophilidae; genus Zaprionus; species Zaprionus tsacasi. The sequence goes on along the minus strand of JAEIFR010000262.1, from coordinate 1,257,834 downwards.
TAATTGAGGTGATTTTTGTCGCAGATATGTCCAAATAAACCCGTTACTCTTCGCTCGCTCGGTCCATGCCATTTGTAAAGTGTTCACCGAGAGAGGAGTTTGGCTTTAAAAATTGCCGCTCATTTTTTTGCGTATTTTTTATACCCTTGCAGAGGGTATATTAATTTTAGCCAGAAGTTTGCAACGCACCTTAGGAGACATCTCCGACCCTATAAAGTATATATATTCTGAATCAGCATAAATAGAGGAGTCCAAAACTGGATGTCCGTCTGTCCGTCCGTCCGTCCGTCCGTCCGTCCGTCCGTCCGTCCGTCTGTTGCAACGCAAACTAGTCTCTCAGTTTTTGAGCTATCTTCATGAAACTTGGCATACAAGCTTCTTATTGCTGCGAGCTGTAAATAAGTCGGAACGAGCCAGATCGGACCGATATATCGTATAGCTGTCATAGAAACTATCGGCCGATTTTTGTTGTTTTTCAAGATATTGCAACAAGATTTGGCAAATCTTATTCTTATTACGTTCCTAATGTGCTGTCAAAATTATATCAAAATCGGACCACTATAACATATAGCTGCCATAGGAACAATCGGCTGAATTTAGGGTTTTTGTATGCAAACCTGTTTTGTTCTTGGAAATATAGCACATTATCAATACTTTTTAATGTTGAACAGTAACCCGCCCTTAGTTTTGCCATTTAAATATCTCTGACGTTTATATTCTATAGCTGTTATCGGAACAATCAGTCAGTCCGTCTGTCTGTTGCAACGCAAATTAGTCCGCCAGTTATTGAGCTATCTTCATAAAAGTTGGCTCACAAGCTTCTTAATTCTGCCTTCATTAAATAATTCGGAACGGGCCAGATCGGACTGATATATCGTACAGCTGTCATGGAGCCTATCGGTCGATTTTCGTTATATTTCAAGATATAGCTATCAGGCTTACCACATCCAAATCTAAGTATGTCCTTTATAATAAAGTTTAATCAAAATCGAAGTTTTATAACTTATAACGATCAACGATCGGCCGAATGAAGGTACCTGTTGCAATTTTATGAAAATCTGAGTACTATTACATATAGCTGTGTTCAACTGCAAGGGTATAAAACCTTCGGCAAGCCGAAGGTAGCCTTGCTTTCTTGTTTTTCTTTGTTCAAGGCGCGATGTTGTTTTTTATACCCTTGCAGAGGGTATATTAATTTTAGCCAGAAGTTTGCAACGCACCTTAGGAGACATCTCCGACCCTATAAAGTATATATATTCTGAATCAGCATAAATAGAGGAGTCCAAAACTGGATGTCCGTCTGTCCGTCCGTCCGTCCGTCCGTCCGTCCGTCCGTCCGTCCGTCCGTCCGTCCGTCCGTCCGTCCGTCCGTCTGTTGCAACGCAAACTAGTCTCTCAGTTTTTGAGCTATCTTCATGAAACTTGGCATACAAGCTTCTTATTGCTGCGAGCTGTAAATAAGTCGGAACGAGCCAGATCGGACCGATATATCGTATAGCTGTCATAGAAACTATCGGCCGATTTTTGTTGTTTTTCAAGATATTGCAACAAGATTTGGCAAATCTTATTCTTATTACGTTCCTAATGTGCTGTCAAAATTATATCAAAATCGGACCACTATAACATATAGCTGCCATAGGAACAATCGGCTGAATTTAGGGTTTTTGTATGCAAACCTGTTTTGTTCTTGGAAATATAGCACATTATCAATACTTTTTAATGTTGAACAGTAACCCGCCCTTAGTTTTGCCATTTAAATATCTCTGACGTTTATATTCTATAGCTGTTATCGGAACAATCAGTCAGTCCGTCTGTCTGTTGCAACGCAAATTAGTCCGCCAGTTATTGAGCTATCTTCATAAAAGTTGGCTCACAAGCTTCTTAATTCTGCCTTCATTAAATAATTCGGAACGGGCCAGATCGGACTGATATATCGTACAGCTGTCATGGAGCCTATCGGTCGATTTTCGTTATATTTCAAGATATAGCTATCAGGCTTACCACATCCAAATCTAAGTATGTCCTTTATAATAAAGTTTAATCAAAATCGAAGTTTTATAACTTATAACGATCAACGATCGGCCGAATGAAGGTACCTGTTGCAATTTTATGAAAATCTGAGTACTATTACATATAGCTGTGTTCAACTGCAAGGGTATAAAACCTTCGGCAAGCCGAAGGTAGCCTTGCTTTCTTGTTTTTTATTTATTTTTTACCGCGTTGTTATATCGGGCAACGTTGGGTCGGTCAGGCCGGTCATATCCGTAAATGCTCAAACGCATGTAATCCATCGATATTAATGACTGGTCATATTTTTTATCCGATATTCTTCTTGTTTTCGCTGCTTGATTGAATGGTTATTCATATTTTTGCAGATACGACTACGGGATTTGTTGGGTTGGGCCGCGTGTGCGGGTGCGGGTGGCGAAAGTGAAGCCTCTTTTTATGACCCATTCGCATGAAAAACCTCATTCTTTCTCTCTCTCTCTCTCTCTCTCTTGGTTCTTTTGGGGGCCCGGTGTTTCGTGGCATAAGTTATAAAATATTAAACGAATGCAATCAGAATTTTTGCGTTCATTAAGCGTGGATCAAGATCCCTTTGCAAATACGAGGGTCGTTTGATAAGTCCGTGACTTTTTGTATTTGCCGCGCACCTGCTCTAAATACAACACTGCTCCTGTCAGCAGTTATCGATTAACAGCTGACTGTAAAATTTTGAGAAAGCTGCGTTTTTTGGTTTGCGTTTTATAGGCATTGAAAGCAGACGATCTCGTGAATTTTAACGAAAATGGAAAAAAGTGAATTTCGTGTGCTAATTAAGCATTATTTTTTGCGTAAAAAATCCATCACCGAAACCAAGGAAAGACTTGATAAATATTATGGGGACTCTGCACCATCAATTTCAATGGTTAAGAAATGGTTTACTGAGTTCCGTTGTGGTCGTACCAGTACAAGTGATGCCGAACGTTCAGGTCGCCCAAAAGAGGTCGTCATGCCAGAAATCGTCGACAAAATCCATGGAATGATATTGGATGATCGGAGAATGAAAGTGCGTGAGGTAGCTGAGGCTGTAGGCATCTCAACTGAACGGGTACATCACATTTTACATGAATATTTGGACATGAAAAAGCTTTCCGCGCGATGGGTGCCGCGATTGCTCACACACGACCATAAGCGCAACCGTGTGACCATTTCAAAGGAGTGTTTGGCGATGTTCAACCGCAATCCAAACGAATTTTTGCGCCGTTTCGTTACCGTAGACGAAACATGGATCCACCACACCACACCAGAGACCAAAGAACAATCAAGACAGTGGGTTTCTCCGGGTGAACGTGCACCAAAGAAGGCCAAGGTGGGTCTGTCGGCCAACAAGGTCATGGCCACAGTTTTTTGGGATGCACAAGGTATCATTCACATCGATTACCTTGAAAAGGGTAAAACGATCACCGGCGAATATTATTCAGAGCTTTTGGACAGATTCGATATTGATTTGAAGCAGAAACGACCGCATTTGGCGAAAAAAAAGTACTGTTCCATCAGGACAATGCACGGGTGCACACGTGTGTAGTCAGCATGGCAAAATTTCATAAATTGGGCTACGAACTGCTACCCCATCCAGCATATTCTCCAGATTTAGCCCCCTGTGACTATTTTTTGTTTCCAAACATGAAGAAATGGCTCGGCGGTAAGAGATTCGGGTCAAATGAAGAGGTCATCACAGAAACAAACGACTATTTTGAGGGCCTTGAGAAAACCTATTATTTGGAAGGAATAAAAAAATTGGAAAAACGCTGGACTAAATGTATAGAGCTAAAAGGAGATTATGTTGAGAAATAAAACGCTTCTTTGACGAAAAAAATATATTTTATTCAAAAAGTCACGGACTTATCAAACGACCCTCGTACCATATATACCAATATAAGTGAGAATGATGGTGTTATTAACTGGATTTGCCATCAATTAGTGAGCAGACGAACTCAAAAGAACTACAAAAAGAAGTGATTTAATGAAACGAATACAATAGGATGAATTATGAGTTGGCAACTACAATTATTCTATACAAACTAAAGAATGAGTTAAAAATAAATATTTAATATATAATAAATAATTTAATAAACTCATTTCTACTATTTTATATAAAACATTTAAAGAAATTCCCTTAAATGGAAAACAAAACATTGGCTTTGCTTGTTTTCCACAATTTGAATGTTTTGCCAGGTGTCAAGTGCATTCGATTAATAAATAATGCCGAATTGAATTGCCCTGCAATTGGTGAGAGTGTGTGCTGCGTGCTGCATGGTGCAGTAACATGCTGCAACACATTTTCCAGACGACACAGCAGCAACAACAACAACAACAACATCAGCTGACAATGTTTAGTTTTAGCGCCGCAGGTGGCCAACAGACGATGGCCAAAAGGGGCAGCAGCCACACGGCAATTCTTTTTTGCCCCGTGTGCTGCAGGATAATGACAGCCCAACAATAACAAGAGGAGCAGCAGGAGGAGCAGGAGTAGGAACAGGAGGAGCAGCAGTAGGGAAAGCAGCAGTAACTGGAACTGACCACAAGCATTGGAGCATGGCCATTTGGGGGCGACGATTGTCAATTGTTGTTGTCAATTACGTGAACAAAACATGCACACGGTCGCTCACTGCATGAATGAAGGCTGCGAGGCTTTTGGGGTTCGCTGCCGTTGACCACAACAACAAGGGGCCAAAAATTTGTACCCCACAAAATCATCATGTCAATTGCCAGGCGACAGGCCGGAACCGGCCAAAACAAATGCAAAAAGGCGGCCAGAGAACAAAAGCGAAGCCATTTGCAGGAGAAGCAGCTGCTGGCACTAGAGATGAGTGTGGTAACAGGATCATCGGATCATCGAAATAAAAAATAAAATAAAATAATAAATCCTGAAGACGGTTACCGAAGAGTAACCGAAATATATCGGAAAAGAAAGAAAAAAAAATATATTTACAAATTGTTTTTATTTTACTTAATTTGACCTCAAGCCAGCTACCAATATGAATAAAAACAAAGGTCGCCAAAGTACTATAATAAATAAATAAAATAAATATATACATTTTTTGTAAACGATTCAACTAGATTACAACTGACATTAAGTTGTACTCCTTGGTAAAAATGTACCATGTCCATCCCTATGCAAAATTGGATATCTACGGGCTGTTTAATTGGCCTGAGCATTACAATGTGTTGCTCGGAGATTAACGATTTGTGGTATGTGCCCAGAGCATTTGTCAATGTGTCACAACAATAAAGTGTCAGACAGAGCCAGTCCAGAAACAAGAGTAACTCGTAATCCTGCACCTACTCCCTCCCAGCAATTGGCGCAAGTGAACTGAAATTAGCTGAGACAGCGAGAAAAGCGCAGATCCCTCCCTCCCTCCTGCTGCAACATCAGCACAAATTGAACTCGCTCTGACCTTTTTAATTAGAAACAAAGTTCAACTGCGAATCGAGTCGAGACGGCGGCGGCGTCGTCGTCATTCGTGCCGCATGCTAAAAATTGCAACAAAATTACAACATGACCCTCGCCTCCGATTCCGTCTCCTCCGCCTGTACAAGGATTTGGATTTCGATTTGGAAAACGGAAGAGAATTGTTATCTAATGTCTGGAGGCGAAAGGGTCAACTGCAGGCACAACACCACAACAGCGTCGCGACGCGCAGCGCAGCGGTCACGCAGTCGTGGTCCGACGCCGTCGGGGGGATTGAAACACGAGTGGCAAAAGTGTTAATAAATTTTAGCCAGGCCAGGCCAAGACAGGACTGGCCAGGACAGACAGTACAGCAAGGCAGGGCAGGGCAAGAGACGGGAGAGGGTAGAAGAATGGGCTATCCACTGGAGGAGTAGTCAACGTTGCGACGTGGCCAATGCCCAAAATTAAGTTACGTAGTCGCTCTGGCTCTGGATCTGGCGCTGGCTTTGGCGTCGCGTCGCTGCTCGATTTGCAAATAAATTTGTTTAATTCCCACTCGACGTGGATGCCGCAGCGCGAAATATTTTATAATGCCGACACACAGCGGGGTGTGAAAGTTCACAGCAACAGGAGTGATAGGGAGAGAGGAGGAGGGAACACCAGGAACAGGGAACTGGAAACAGGCAACATGGCAACATGGCAAATGGACGACTAAAACGTGCTTGGGATTTACCCGACGGGCGCAACTCAACCTGACTAATTAGACGCGTCATTGTAGCCCGATTGGATTTGCATTTGGATTTGGCCAAGACTTTTCGAATTGGCATTGTTAATGAGCGGGACAGCGGGAAGAGGGAAAGGGAGCTGAGTGGCAACTTCACCTAAATGGAAACTAATTGGCATTTAAGTTGGCCTAAAGTGGCGGAGCTACGCGAAATGCACTTTTAAGTCTGCGCTCCTCGAGCGAGATTCACAATACAAGATGGTTGGGTTGCATGTAAATTAGCCGGACTCAACTTGGGGGAGTATATGTAGTACCTACTACTTTGAACACTCCGGTACGGTACGGGAAAGACTTGACATTTTAGAGTGGCGTGTTGAAGAAGCCAACTGAAGTTTCCTTTCCTTTTCCTTATTTTAATTACAATTTTAAAGTTGTTTTAGGCAACGAAAGAACAAAAGAATTTCTAGAAAAAAAAAATACAAAACAATATCAATATAATAATATATATTCCTAAGTTTGCTTGGATTTTTCTTAATCTTATAAACATTTTAAATTTATTAAAGTTGTTTTTTTAAGTAGGTATAAAGTATTAAAATAATTTACACATATTTATATATTAGATGATATAATTATTCAATCTTTTACTCATCAAAAACTCAGGGAATTAACCTCAATATCTCATCATTATTTACTGATCGCACTTTACCTCACTTTTATTTTTAAATCTTTTTTAATAAGCTCATAGGGTAAATTCTGTCATAAAGCGGATACCTTGTCAAATTGACATATCCATCTCTCTCCATCTCTATCTCTCTCTCTCCCTCTCTCTCTCTTAATTGAAAATCCATTGGCAGTTGGCAGGGGAAGTGGACAAAAAGTTTCCAGATTTTTCAGTGCATATAAATAATGTTGGGGATTGCTTTTTGCTGTCATTGTTCCATCATGGCATGTGCAGGCCATTTGGATTTAACATATCATTCATATAATATCAATTAGTTGCATATGTGTGCTACCCAGAGAGAGGGAGATAGACAGAGAGCTGCAAATTATTGGCCAATGGCAAATGGACAGATATCCGGACAAATGCCAGCGATGTTGTTCATTCTTTTGGCCATGTCAATAGTCGAACAGACCAAGGATGAAGGAGACGCACTCCGATTGGCATTGCCAGTGTTTGCTGCCCGTTCGGGACAATGATGATGAAGATGATGATGCCCCCGCAGATGATGATAATGATGATACTCTGACGTGGATGTTGACGGCGATAGCGATGGCGATGGCGAGGACAACGAGAACGACAACATCAATGTCAGCATAGCAAACGTGCTCCTCTTTCTTTAATCTTTTTTTTCACTTTTTTCCCTATCTCCCTTTAGCCCCTTCTCTATACATTCAATGTCTTGCAGCTCCTCTCCCCCCCGCAACACAAAAAGCTCATTTTATGCCAATTTTTGTGTCCCCCCGTCGCAGTAAACTGAATGAAATTTAACGAGCTGGCTGGGCACACTCGCACACACACTCACACACACACACATATGCCATGCATACATTTGCCAATAAACAAAGGCGAGTGCACATGTGTGTCCATGAAAAGGATTCACATTAACGGCTCATTTGAGCCGCACACTGAAAAGCCAAGAGCAAGGAGAATAAAGAGGGAGAGAGCGAGAGGAAACTAATAGAATTTTATCGGATTTTATCTCTCTACATTAATGTACATATTATATACTTGCGCTACAACTTGTATTCCCATTTTAAACAATACTAGAAAACATTTCAATGATATCGAAAGTTGTTTTGATGGAAATGTTTCAAAGAAAAATGGGTACATTTATTTAAAGGCTACTTTGCATAATGATAAGGCACAAACTTGATTATAAACTTATTTAATTATATATTTTTTTTTAACTCTCGTCTAGTAACTGTTAAAGTAAACAAGTGGGTAGGGCTACAGTCGAGCGCTCGACAGTAAGAAACCCTTCTCCCAATTTGAGTACCTATTTAGAGCCTCTAGTATGGAAAACTTCGTCAAAAATCATCCGATTTCCTTGAGGGAGGACATTTTATCCATTATTTGGCCTCTAGATTGATTCTACATCAAAAAATATTGCATTTAATGATTTAAAAATTTGACCTTTTCAATCAATTTGAGTACCTCTTTAGAGCCTCTAGTATGGAAAACTTCGTCAAAAATCATCCGATTTTCTTGAGAGAGGACATTTTATCCATTATTTGGCCTCTAGATTGATTCTAAATCAAAAAATATTGCATTTAATGTGTTTAAAAATTTTGACCTTTTCACTCTTTACCTATAAGACCTCTAGTATGGAAAACTTCGTCAAAAATCATCCGATTTTCTTCAGAGATGACATTTATCCATTATTTGGCCTCTAGATTGATTCTGCATCAAAAATTATGAACTTAACGATTTCAAAAATTTGAGTCTTTCGCATGTCTTCCAAACTACCGTTTCGCTCGATTTCAGTCCCTATAGAGCCTCTAGTATGGAAAACTTCGTCAAAAATAATCAGATTTCCTTGAGGAGGACATTTTATCCATTATTTGGCCTATAGATTGATTCTGCATCAAAAATTATGAACTTAACGATTTCAAAATTTGAGTCTTTCGCATTCTTCCAAACAACCGTTTCGCTCGATTTCAGTACCCCTATAGAGCCTCTAGTATGGAAAACTTCGTCAAAAATCATCCGATTTACTTGAGGGAGGACATTTATACATTATTTGGCCTATAGATTGATTCTATCAAAAAATTATGAATTTAACGATTTCAAAATTTGAGTCTTTCGATGTCTTAAACTACCTTTCACTCAATTTCAGTACCCATATAGAGCCTCTAGTATGGAAAACTTCGTCAAAAATCATCCGATTTTCTTCAGAGATGACATTTTATCCATTATTTGGCCTATAGATTGATTCTGCATCAAAAAATTATGAACTTAACGATTTCAAAAATTTGAGTCTTTCGCATGTCGGTTTTGCTCGATTTCAGTACCCCTATTGAGCCTCTAGTATGGAAAACTTCGTCAAAAATCATCCGATTTACTTGAGGGAGGACATTTTATACATTATTTGGCCTATAGATTGATTCTGCATCAAAAAATTATGAACTTAACGATTTCAAAAATTTGAGTCTTTCGCATGTCGGTTTTGCTCGATTTCAGTACCCCTATTGAGCCTCTAGTATGGAAAACTTCGTCAAAAATCATCCGATTTCCTTGAGGGAGGACATTTTATCCATTATTTGGCTTATAGAATAATTCTCCCTTAAAAAATTATGAATTTAACGATTTCAATAATTTGAGTCTATTGCATGTCTTGCAAACTACCGTTTCGCTCGATTTCAGTACCCCTGTAGAGCCTCTAGTATGGAAAACTTCGTCAAAAATCATCCGATTTCCTTGAGTGAGGACATTTTATCCATTATTTGGCCTCTAGATTGATTCTGCATCAAAAAATTATGAACTTAACGATTTCAAAAATTTGAGTCTTTCGCATGTCTTCCAAACTACCGTTTCGCTCGATTTCAGTACCCCTGTAGAGCCTCTAGTATGGAAAACTTCGTCAAAAATCATCCGATTTCCTTGAGAGGACATTTTATCCATTATTTGGCCTAAATTATCATAAAAATAAATTTAACATTTAAAAATTGACTTGCATCTCAAACCGTTTCGCTCGATTTCAGTACCGACTCTATGGAAAACTTCGTCAAAAACATCCGATTTCCGAGCATTTTATCCATTATTTGGCCTCTAGATTGATTCTACATCAAACAAGTATGTTGGGCTACAGTCGAGCGCTCGACAGTAAGATACCCTTCTCCAAATTTTTAAAATCAGTTACAAACGTGTAACCACACTACATATAGCTTTCTCGCTCGCACTCACACAGTGACGCACTTAAAGTATGACGTCAACGTCAGCGTGAACTGCTCAAAGCAGAGCGCAGGCTGCTGAGAACGTTGACTAGAATAACTTCTGTGTTATTGGTCCGATCGGATTGTAATTTGGAGGATATGTTCAACTTTATATGTTCAATACTTTGCTTAATAATCGTAAATTACCGATTTGCGGGGGCGGTGGTCGTGGCATCAAACATTTGAAATAAACTTTATCTGACTATTATATATAGCAACCTCCGTGCCAAATTTGGTGTCTCTAGCTTTTCTAATAGCTGAGATCTGTTGTCTCATACAGACGGACATGGCTCAATCGACTCGGCTAGTGATCCTGAGCAAGAATATATATAATTTATGGGGCCTGCCACGCCTCCTTATGCCTGTTACATACATTTGCACAAAGTTAGTATACCCTTTTTTGACCATTTTCAATGGTCGAAGGGTATAAATATTGCATTTAATGTGTTTAAAAATCTTGACCTTTTCACTCAATTTGAGTACCTATTTGGAGCCTCTAGTATGGAAAACTTCGTCAAAAATCATCAAATTTTCTTGAGAGAGGACATTTTATTCACTATTTGGCCTCTAGATTGATTCTACATCAAAAAATTATGAACTTAACGATTTAAAAAATTTGAGTCTTTCGCATGTCTTCCAAACTACCGTTTCGCTCGATTTCAGTACCCCTATAGAGCCTCTAGTATGGAAAACTTCGTCAAAAATCATCCGATTTCCTTGAGAGAGGACATTTTATCCATTATTTGGCCTCTAGATTGATTCTAGATCAAAAAATATTGCATTTAATGTGTTTACAAATTTTGACCTTTTCACTCAATTTGAGTACCTATATAGAGCCTCTAGTATGGACAACTTCGTCAAAAATCATCCGATTTCCTTGAGGGAGGACATTTTATCCATTATTTGGCTTATAGAATAATTCTCTATTAAAAAATTATGAATTTAACGATTTCAAAAATTTGAGTCTTTCGCATGTCTTCCAAACTACCGTTTCGCTCGATTTCAGTACCCCTATAGAGCCTCTAGTATGGAAAACTTCGTCAAAAATCATCCGATATCCTTGAGAGAGGACATTTTATCCATTATTTGGCCTCTAGATTGATTCTACATAAAAAAATATTGCATTTAATGTGTTTAAAAATTTTGACCTTTTCACTCAATTTGAGTACCTATATAGAGCCTCTAGTATGGAAAACTTCGTCAAAAATCATCCGATTTTCTTCAGAGATGACATTTTATCAATTATTTGGCCTCTAGATTGATTCTGCATCAAAAAATTATGAATTTAACGATTTCAAAAATTTGAGTCTTTCGCATGTCTTCCAAACTACCGTTTCGCTCGATTTCAGTACCCCTATAGAGCCTCTAGTATGGAAAACTTCGTCAAAAATAATCAGATTTCCTTGAGTGAGGACATTTTATCCATTATTTGGCCTATAGATTGATTCTGCATCAAAAAATTATGAACTTAACGATTTCAAAAATTTGAGTCTTTCGCATGTCTTCCAAACTACCGTTTCGCTCGATTTCAGTACCCCTATAGAGCCTCTAGTATGGAAAACTTCGTCAAAAATCATCCGATTTACTTGAGGGAGGACATTTTATACATTATTTGGCCTATAGATTGATTCTGCATCAAAAAATTATGAACTTAACGATTTTAAAAATTTGAGTCTTTCGCATGTCTTCCAAACTACCGTTTCGCTCGATTTCAGTACCCCTATAGAGCCTCTAGTATGGAAAACTTCGTCAAAAATCATCCGATTTCCTTGAGGGAGGACATTTTATCCATTATTTGGCTTATAGAATAATTCTCCCTTAAAAAATTATGAACTTAACGATTTCAAAAATTTGAGTCTTTCGCATGTCTTCCAAACTACCGTTTCGCTCGATTTCAGTACCCCTATAGAGCCTCTAGTATGGAAAACTTCGTCAAAAATCATCCGATTTCCTTGAGTGAGGACATTTTATCCATTATTTGGCCTATAGATTGATTCTGCATCAAAAAATTATGAATTTAACGATTTCAAAAATTTGAGTCTTTCGCATGTCTTCCAAACTACCGTTTCGCTCGATTTCAGTACCCCTATAGAGCCTCTAGTATGGAAAACTTCGTCAAAAATCATCCGATTTCCTTGAGGGAGGACATTTTATCCATTATTTGGCCTATAGATTGATTCTACATCAAAAAATTATGAATTTAACGATTTCAAAAATTTGAGTCTTTCGCATGTCTTCCAAACTACCGTTTCGCTCGATTTCAGTACCCCTGTAGAGCCTCTAGTATGGAAAACTTCGTCAAAAATCATCCGATTTCCTTGAGTGAGGACATTTTATCCATTATTTGGCCTCTAGATTGATTCTACATCAAACAAGTATGTTGGGCTACAGTCGAGCGCTCGACAGTAAGATACCCAACTCCCAATTTTTAAAATCAATTACAAACGTGTAACCAGACTACATATAGCTTTCTCGCTCGCACTCACACAGTGACGCACTTAAAGTATGACGTCAACGGCAGCGTGAACTGCTCAAAGGAGAGCGCAGGCTGCTGAGAACGTTGACTTGGATAATTTCTGTGTTATTGAATCCGATCGGATTGTAATTTGGAGGATATGTTCATGTTGCATTCAGCTTTATACATACCAAAGCAGAACTTTATATGTTCACTACTTGGGTTAATAATCGTTAATTACCGATTTGCGGGGGCGGTGGTTTGAAATAAACTTTATCAGACTATTATATATGGCAACCTCCGTGCCAAATTTGGTGTCTCTAGCTTTTCTAATAGCTGAGATCTGTTGTCTCATACAGACGGACATGGCTCAATTGACTCGGCTAGTGATCCTGAGCAAGAATATATATATTTTATGGGGCCTGCCACGCCTCCTTATGCCTGTTACATACATTTGCACAAAGTTAGTATACCCTTTTTTGACAATTTTTAATGGTCGAAGGGTATAAAAAGAAGCAATATTTTAGTTGGATGTGTGTTTTTCAAAACTGTACCTATTTTTTCAATCTATGTACCCCACTTAAAATTATATATTCTTCAACTTTTCATCCCTCTAGCTCTGGCCACAACAAGTACCCATCAAATCAATGCATTTCCATCTACAAAGACAGTATTCCCGAAGCGGTAAACATAGCGTATATCGCTTAATTATGTATGCCAGTAACGTAATAGTCCCCCCTATATCGAGTACCCCTCTTAGCTCTTCAGTTCGTTGTTAGTTTTTCGGCTTAACCTTTTGCCAATTTTAAATTGGCTGCCGTTGGCCTGACTTGGCTTGGCAAGTTCAAATATGCACAAACATTTGTTTAAAGGCTAAAGATTTATCTCGCCCACTGTACGAGTACGAGACACCCTGTGGTTCCTTGCGCTCTCGTGGTTCCTTCACGTTTGCTTCCGTTTCGTGCTGGCGCAGCAGGATTGTGTTTGTACGGAGGTGGGGGTGGCGAGGGGGCTGGCACTCAAGTCAAGCTACCGGGACTACAACTCTTTGAGTATTCGATATTTGGATTCGGTATTCATTCGGAGCGCGCAACGATACAAATCTGTGAATTTCAAGTGCAAAACTTGAATATGCAATTGCACATTTTTTTTTTTTGTTTTTTGTTTCTTGCTTCAATCGAATTTTTCTTTTTTCTTGGGGGAAATTGCTAAAAAGTCAAATGGGTATTATAACTAGCCGTATAGCTAGTTTAAGGTGAAAATCTCTGATATAATAAATTTAATAAGCTGACAAAATTGTTTGTTTTTCTCTCTCTTTCTCTTTTTGATATCCTCACTAATTTGGGCACATTGAGTGTGCTGCAGGGCATTTACCTAGGCCGCATAATGCCCATGTCTGCAGGCCGAAAAATAATATCATGAGAATGTGCGGAGTAGGGAGGAGTTTGAGCATGTTTGATTGGCTCTGTGACTGGCCAAAAAAAAAGCCGAAAAAAACAAAACATTTGGCCAAAAAGGTTGGGAGGCGCTGCTGCGAGAATTCGGCCAACACAATTGGAGCTTGTGGTGAAGTGGCTCGCCTTGTTATAGCCAGGCCAGGCCCGGCCTCGGCTTCACTCAGCCAATTTGCATATTCACGCTGTGGATAAAAATCAAAACAGTGGGTGCCATGCCAGGCTGGCTGCTCCATGGGGAGACACCGGACGAGATGCAACGATGGTACGACTACGACAAGGCAATCGATGAATGTTGGAGGCAAATGCAAAATGTGCCCGCTGGGGGGCAGACATGAAACCAGCCTCAGACCCCTCCCCCGCTGACTGAAAGCGCGGCCAAAGTGTAGCCAGGCAAACAAATTCAAAAATGTTTGCTGAATTTCCATTGCTGACAAATTGTAAAAGCGCCAGCGAAGCGAGAGCAGGATGAGAGATATAGAGAGAGAGAAAGAGAGAGAGACAGTGAGCTATGCCGCAGGACAGATTCCAAATGTGGCTGCGACTTCGATGAATGAGAACGTGGGGTCCCGATGCTGTTGATAATATTATTAGTACCCGGTGAATGGCAAATTGTCCTTAAGGATATAAATGGAATTTGAAATTATTTTATCAACATTTTTGATTGCTTCCAGCTGAACAATTGACGCAGCCGCTGGAAGGAGGAGAGGAGAGGGAATCCGGAGTGACTAACAGGATGCTGATGGAGTCATTGACAGTGGGCAGACGCGTACAAGGTTTAATAATATGCACAAAAGTTATGAATTCGTTGGACAAACAGGATAACGACGATGATGATGATGATGATGGGGCAATACGTTTGCCTGGTTTTCAAATTGACAATCCCAGCGAGTTTTGAGTGCTCCTCCGCCTATGCTAATTATTATTATGGAACTGCCGGGCAGGATTTCATCTAAGCTGATAAGGAAATTGCTTAGAATTCTTAATGGACACGAAAGAGAGAGAAAGAGAGAGAGAGAGAACAAATGGAGCAGAAGTTATGACGCATTTTGGGTGCGCTAGGTGTTAAGCCGCTGCTGTTGATGGATAAGCTGCGAGATTGAAGATATCTTGCTGACCCTCAAAACAGAAAGAGAGAGAGAGAGAGAGAGCAGCTGAGGAGCAGGCACGTGTAAGCCGGTCTGCATAGTATTTCAATTGATTAGCCATTGATTCGGCCACACTGACTCCAGCTAATGGAGACCCCTCTGTAGTACGTAGGGAGGGGGGAAGGAGGGAGTGCGGCAATATTAAAATTGCCTCATTGTGTGAGTTGATTAATGTGGCAGGGAAGTTTTCTTTAATGGTATTTGCGCTTTTCAAGTGAATTTGAAAACATTATTATCGCAATGCAAATAAATTGAAGTTTTTTGCATTACTTGATGGGGATTTTTTAAAATACCATATCGTCTGCATAGACCTTTCATTAGTTGCTTAGACTTCTTTACCATTTGTTGATCTATATACTGTCTAATATTAAGTATATTCAAATCCCTTTTATTAGTTTATTCTTTTCCGCAAAGTCCTCTCGTTAGTTCATTCGTAAACTTATAATTTTTCTATATACAATAATTTGTATGACTTTCAAATCCCTTTTTAGTATATTCTTTTCCAAAATTTAATTGTGCATATAATAAAACATCTGCCATATTTAACTATATTTACCGAGTAAATTTTCCAGCAATTCTGCTAGATAAAATCGTCAAATTATTTATGCATTGCGGCAAATACACACAGAAATTTTGTTTACTCAAAGTTTGCTAAGCTATTTTTATTTCGATATTTTTTATAATATTGCATATTTATTTGTGTGTATATTAAAAAAACATTCGATTGGCATTCATTTGCAATGCTCAAAGATATTTTGCATTAATTTGTATAGGAATTTTGTCAACCTCAAAGTGTTTTCTAAGCATGTCTCCCTTTCTCCCTCTTTATCTCTCTCTCTCTTTCTCTCTGTGCTGTGCAACGTGTTGTATACGTAATGTAGCAACTATTTTTGTGGCCAGACGGATTCGATAAATGCAAAAATATATATATACTATATACATATATACGAATAGACACATGCACAAACAGAGACTCAGCAAATTTGCCCAGGCTTAATGCAATACAAACAAAACTCTAATTTAAATGGTTCTCCCTCTCTCTCTCGCTTTCATCAGTGTTATGACAGTTGAAGTTTTGACAGGGTGTGTGTGTGTGTGGAGTATTAGAAATTCATTGGGAAAAGACAAATAGACATATGCAAATAGGCAGCGCACTCGAAACTAATGTACTATGCATAGCTCTAGCTCCATCTCACTCACCCACTCACACACACTATGCGAACATACAAATATTCAATTTAAATTATTACCAAATTGGCTTTCGCAAATTTCCATTATGCACTTACTTCATAGTTGGCTAAAAGCAGCCGACGTTGCCAATTTCTATATAACATATATATGTTACATGGCGTATGCGTATTGCGCTCATCAATAAGCAATTTAATTTGTCAATCGTTTCTCTCTCTCTCTCTCTCTCTCTCTCAATCAACAAATCCATCAAGCGGCAACATTGTCATCCTCGACTTCGACTTGGTCTCACAATTAAAATTGCTTCAAAGGATTGCGGGCCTGCCCAGCAATCCGGACTGAAACAGGCCCAAACAACAGACCAAATCTCGTGCTTGTAATTAAAGTAAACATTGTTAGACAGTACAACACACACACACAGACACACACATATATACATTGCACATTGTCATAAAATGCACATATAAATTGCATATGCAGCAGCAGCATTAATAACGTGCATACGCCATGTTGTACAGCACAGCTAAAACATGGCAAACATGCGCACCCCCCCCTCGCCCAAACATATTCCCAAAATATCGTATTTTGCCTAGAAATGCGACCCTAATGCGTTGGCGAAATTCAATTGTTATTTGAATAAGCCAATTAGAGGGCCAAAACTGGGAAAATGGCAACAATAAAATTATAGAGGGAATTTCCCCTGCAGGGCTATGAATTGAATTCACAATTTGGTATTGAAATATCTACAGAGTTGAAGCAGAAAGTTGGAAAGGAATTTGGCATAGAATATGATATATAAAGAAAGTATACATATTTTTTTGTGAGAATTCAGAAAAAACAAGTCAGTATTGTATGTTATTTGCAATTTTTAAATTTTTTAAATTTTCTAAATTTGCAGGTTGTTAAAACATAAACAAAATGTCATTCCGCGTGAAAATCGTTTGATTTTTAAGAAAGTTACGCTGGGTTTAAAATTACGGTAGCAGGCCTGTTGAGGGTGTTACATGTCTAATTTTTTGACCTTTTCGACATGATTTTTGCGCCGAAATTAAGTATTGTTTAAAATCGATTTAAATTAATTAGTGCTAATTTTGACCTCCGCAATCGATTAAAATTAAAAACTCGAAGTTTAAAATTTTGAAAAAAAAAATTCGTTAAAAAATTCATAGGGGGGAATTTTTTGCCTAAATTTGCAAAATATCTAGAAATTGAAAAATTCTGTTTATGCTTTTTTTTAAATGTAGAAAAACCCATGACTAAAGCGACGCGTCGCAACGTCGACATCCTTAACATTTCTAAATGTAATTAAAGCCAAAAATTAACCATCTATATAAGAAATATGCATGGAATATCTTAATTTACAGAACAATCAATGTAGTGGCACGGCCTCAGTCTGGTAAAAGTGTTTTGCCAACTTTCAGATAGGCGACCCTCTCTACTCTTCCCACATCTCAGATTAGTATACACACACACATGGGCTCATTGAAACGCTTTGCTTATAAGCACCTGTAAATTTTACCAGGCAACAATAGATTGGAACAGAAGAGAGGGAGAGAGGCTACGCCGGACACACGGCACAGATGAGGGTCTCAGACTGGTGTCGCTCCCCTGGCTGGGTCCAAGCTTCAATGCACTTGCTGAGCATTTGATTTGTCACCCAAGGCGTGCAAATGATAATCGAAAAATCACTCAACTGTGCGTCTGTCTCTGTCTCTGTGTCCTGTGTGTGTGTTTGCATGCGTGTGTCTCTGTGTGTGTGTGTGAGCAAAGCTGATTTGTCTGCCCGCTTGACTGGCTGGCTCCGATGTCCTCCTCCTGGCTAGCTGTCTCTCTGTCTGTCTGTCTGTCTGCCTGCCTGCTGTCCTGTTTGCTCCCTCTTTACCCGCCTCCGGCTGCCTGCATTTCCGCATCCGGTTTTGCATTTGACACCAGGACCGGAGCAACAGTAACTACTGCCGCACACACACGCACACACACACACGCACATGCTATTCCAGGCAAAAACTGCTTAACTGCTCGACACTTGTTTTGTGGTGTGTTGCCATTGTGCGTGTGTGCGTGTGTGCCACGTAGGTGTTGCTATCGTCGTGAGACTTGTTACTGACCCCAAAGCAACCCCAACTCCCCCCGCCCCCTTCCATGCAATCCTCAACTACCCAACAATCTGAGTGTCCGACCAGGCAAAAAGCTGTTGAAGGACATGCTGACATGTGCGCCAGTGTGGCCAAACGAGTGGAATGGCAGCAGTTCCTCCAATCCCCCCAAACCCCGCTCTACTAGACCATTTGCAATTTAGGCTCAACTCTTTAGCAATAGATCGGTGGGATGGTAGTGTGGGTGGGGACTAAACTAAACATAATTATAAAGAACAATGACTCTGCAACAGATCTCAAGTTTCGGAACTCCTAATGCCTAAATGCAAGAGAAACCTCTATTTCTAGCCATAACATATATTAAAATAAAGCCAAAAAATATTATTGAAATTTCTAATCTATTATTGACTTATCATTTAATTTGTAAAGACACAAGTATTTTAAAAGATTGAAAAAAATATTTAAACTTTTATATTTTAATATTATAATTATAAACTCTTTTTTTTCATTTACTCTAACTCAGTTCAGCTGAAGAAAAATAGAATTTGTAGCATATTAAAGTATTTTAAAAATACAGAAGTATTTAAAAATATTGATTTAAATATTCTTTTTTATTATTTTTCTTTTCTCTAACTCAGTTTAGCTGGCGAAAAATAGAATTTGTAGCGTATTAAAGTATTTGAAAAAAGAAAAAATCCTTCAAAGAAATTGCTGTATATTTAAACAATCTCAGTCATATTAAACTTACTTAACTCTCCAATTAATATATATTTAAATTATTCTCAAATATTTTCTTACATTTTATATAATATTTAAAAATTGCTCTCTTTAACTCCGTCCCTGCATATCCTACAAAATAATTTCATAAATATTTAATAACTGCCTTGGACATGGGCATAGACAATAGAACCCACATTTCATCACAGACGAAAGAGACCAACCAGAGGCTGCTGCTGCCCATTGTAATCAAGGCCCCAAGGCGACTCTGAACCCCCTTGATCACGCCCAAGTAATCAAAAATTATGGCATAGAGCAGGATTTATGTGCCATTAACTCAAAGTGCAAGTGCTACATCCTTTCGAAAACAGACCCCCCCCCCTAACTATAGAAACAACCTTAGTGGCATTTTGATAGAGCATACTAGTGGAGAAAGGGTCCACATAAAGCAAGTTCATTACTTCAATATTTTGACCACACAGGATGCGTATTGAGGGGGGAACAGGGTGATGCAGGGGACACTCTGGTAAAATGTCGCCGGTTTTGTGATTAGGCATAGCAACCTCGTTTAAATTAAAATAGCAGGGAGCAGCAGGGAGCGGGGAAAGGGACTCATGGGGGAACACAGAGAGACCTTTATTGGATTTTCAATTGTCACCAAGGCAAGCAAAAACCCTGCGCGACGGCAAATATTTTCGACCATGCCAAACCGAACCAAAACCGGGTCCGGTGTTTGGAGCAGGCCACCATGGCGGCGCCTGTGAACCGCAAGTGAATGACATAGGACGACGCAGCTGAATGTTCTGGCATTCATTCATTCGAAATGGGGGTATCCAAGCTCATTTGCTGTCCCGCTGCTGCTGCTGCTGCTGCTGCGGCCTCGGTTGCTGCTAATGACGATTGCCGTAAATGTATTGCCCTGTCAGGATAACTGCGTGTGTGTGTGTGTGTGTGTGTGTGTGTGTGCGGGTGTTGGCCTGGTCTAAACCTTTCATTGATATGTCGCAGCAGCGTGTTGAAAATTTCATTTGCCTTTCAAGCGAAATTATTGGCCACGCCTGCGCAACACATTCCAGTTGCAATTCCATTTCTAATTCCAATTCTTAGTTAGAAGATACCGAAATTAAAAGCAAATTATTCCTCCTCCCCCCTCCCCTGCTTGTTGATTTTTTGGTTGTTTAGCAAATAGTTATGGTTATTCGGGTCGCCTTACCTAACCTAATGTGTGTGTATGTCCAAGGAAACTTGTTAATTAAAGAGTTGGCCCAAATGTTAGGAATGTTTATTTAAGTTCATTCTGTGTTGTTTGGTTTATCTCGACTGTGTGTGGGTTGTATGTAGTATATTAAGTTTCCCCAAGTTTACAAATCGGATAATTGTGGCAGATAATTTTAGAATGTTGACAAAGCACAACAGTATAGAACCTTAGAGCTCTTTAAACATTTGCTTGATCAATAATAATAATAATAATCTACACTGAGTTAGGATAGCTTCTTAGGACGATTAACCAGGTCAAAGTAAGGATGTGTAAATAATTTTTAATTTAATTTATTTATTCATCTCTTTTAAGGTAGAGTTATAGGATAAATAATTATATACGTTGAAGAAATATATTATTATTCTTTTTTCAGTCTTTTTGAATAAAATTATTTTGATAGATATTTCCCCAATCCTTTGCAGCAAATGCTAGATCGGGAATTCTTGTTTTATATTTCCCAGCCTAAATTTAAAATATAAATATATTCCTTATTAATTTAAATTTATTTTATAAAATTCAAATCATAATTTAAAATTTTTAATATTTCCTTTTTTTTTAATTTTAATTATATATTAATTTAAAAATAAAAACTTATATTAATTTAAAGTCGACTGTTTTAGTTGACGTTAAATAAATAAAATAAATAAATTACTTTAAAGTTTGCCCTATAAATAGACACAACTGGAATCTTTATAATCTAGTATCTTTCTATATTTTAAAATACGCATAAAACTCTCTAAAAGAAGTGCTACCCAATCATGTTAAAAGTCTCTTAGCTTGCTTGCATTTTCCATATGCCATAAACACTCAGTAGGGGTGTCCAGTAAATCTAATAAACCCAAGCCAGTATGAATAACCCCCTGATTGACCAACGCGTAGTACAGTCAATGACCTCAACGGGGAACATGGCACATGGCTCTAAAAGGATAACCAATTATGCCTGGACTGGCGCATTACCCCGCACCCAACCTCCCGCATCTAGCTCCCCAATCAAGCAGCAGGCAGCCGTCGAGAAACTCATTAAAACTGCATGAATATAATAAGTATTCGTTTGATTTATAAGCACTCATTTATTGCCAACAGCAGCAAGAAAGTTTTATCCCCTCCCCCCCTTCGCTTTTCTATATTTTTGGGCATATGGTAGACAACAGTGGGGGCGGGTGCGGGTTGCTTAGGCATGTCTCTCTTCTCGCCCAACCGCAACAGCGTCAATTTTCCTACATTATCTCCGTATATCCCGATGCCGAAATCAATTCCATTAGGATTATGAATGCAAACGGCAGCAGGCTGCGACTATAAACGCGCTTGTGTGCAAATATTCAGCAGGCGGAGGGGGGAGGTTTACCCATCTCTAGTAATCTCCCCAGAAAGTCGGACAATGCGTCAAGAAGAAAAGACGCTCTTCTAAAGACAATAATAAACATAATGGGGCAAGAAAAATTGCGTAAAAGCGTCAAATGTTGCAGGGTCGCAGGGAACTTCCAGGCGCAGCTTACACTGTTTGCTTAGGCAGATAAATTCAGGGGGAGATCGGGAGTAACCCGGCACATGTCCTGACCGGGCCTTCGTCATATTTTACGGCCACGTTGGCTTCATTAGTGCGCGCACATTGATAATTATGCAACAAGAAGTGGCTGCAGCTGAGTCCGGGACAGGCGAGTCCTCCCGGCGAGGGTGAGTGGGCTGTGGGGTGTCAGTGACAGCAAATCCTGTGCGCGTGTCGGCATTCCCTGGAAATCCGCCACCCTTAGCGAATCACTCAGCGAAAGAAAGTCAGCGATGCGAGGAGGAAGCTGGAGCAGGAGAAGCAGCAGCATCGCTGAGCTGTTGCATTTAATGGTCTTAAGAGTGGAGGAAGACAGAGAGAGAGAGGAGAGAGAGAGAGATAGTGTGTGTGTGGAACCAGTTGTGGGCACTTTCGGCAACGAGCCCAGCACTTTCTTCTACTGACTAATGGCCACTGCGACTGACAACAGCTGCGGATTTACAAGCGAATGCATATGCCTGGGAAATTTACATAAAAGGTCGCTCAGTCAACAGCAGCAAAGGGGGAAGCGGGGAGAATAAGAGAGGGAAGGTAAAGCTTGCCATTTCTCAAGTCTCCAAAGAGGCATAGGCCAGTTTCCACTACGGGGCGTCCTTTTAAAACGCAGCATCGATAGCGAAAAAAAATAAAGATATTTTCAGAGGGGTTTTTCATAACATACTATATCATATGGTACAGGGTGCTTAGTCTAGCAAGGCAGATGGGGGCAGTAGAGGCAGAAGTAGTACTCACAGGGTTCCACAGCAAAGACAGCATAAGAAACTCTAGCCATACAGGGTGCCAAGTCTAGCAGAGGTAGCAATAGTAGCGCTCACAGGGTGCCACAGCAAAGACAGCATACGTAACTTTAGCTATACAGGGTGCTAAGTCTAGCAGAGGCAGCAGTAGTAGCTCACTGGGTGCCACAGCAAAGACAGCATAGGAAACTCTAGCGATACAGGGTGCTAAGTCTAGCAGAGGTAGAAGTCGTAGCTCACAGGGTGCCACAGCAAAGACAGCATACGAAACTCTAGCGATACAGGGTGCTAAGTCTAGCAGAGGCAGAAGTAGCGCTCACAGGGTGTCGCAACAAAGACAGCATACGAAACTCTAGCGATACAGGGTGCTAAGTCTAGCAGAGGCAGAAGTCGTAGCTCACAGGGTGCCACTGCCTGCAAACACGTAGCATTTCCCCGAATTCCACAACACGTTCTTGACAGAACTATTCCCTAGTCCCCCCCCTAGTCCAAGTAATGTTTTTGCTTCATATTTCAACTTGACAAGCCTAGACGAAAATATTATTCAAATGGAACAACTTGAACTTGGTCGAGCTTTGATATATGAAGCGTGAGTTCTTGCCCATCCCCCCCAGGCAGGAGGAGGCACATAAGCCCATCAAGCTGAAGTCGCCCAGGATGAAAGCCAAGAAGTGCTTGGAGAGGCACAAGCTCAACCCGTAGAGCTGGAGCAGGAGCAGGAGCTGGAGCCGGCGCTGTTTAGTTGCCCGTGGCAAATGCAATTGTAGAGCCAGCAATGAGGCCAATAAACAAATACAACACGCGACCCTCTCCCCCCCTCCCCCTCTCAAAGAAGTCGCCAGGCGCTTTGTAACACGAGCTTTATGGCCAACCGGGGAGGATGGGAGGGGGTGGGGTGCGCTCCCACCTGGTGTCGTTGTCGTTGCTCCTCGGGTTGTTGTTGCTGCTGTGCCACGTGTCGTTGAGCGATGCCAACGTCGCTTGTTATTTTAAAATTTAAACACCCATGAAATAAAATATATGTATATATCCCAGCCAGGATGGGAAGCATCCCCCTCCTGCTCCTCTCCAGCACTCGAAAAGCCGAACGGCGTCAGAGTTGAAGTATTGAATCCAATAGAAAAATGTTATTTTAATGCAGACGCTCGCCTGTTGAGAGCGAGCAGGGGGCAGGGGCAGGAGTTGGCGACGGGTAAGCAGCCTCAAAATTGGATCAAGGTCTGTTACACCCCGCATGGAGCAGGCAACGTGCCAGACGGACGGGCGGACGGACGCACGCGCCGGCAATTGCCAGCGACGCCGGTGTTGCAGGTAGCATCGTTTTGCATGCAACTCAATACGACTACGAAGAGAAGGGGAGGATGGAGGGGATCCATGGCAGAGCAGGGCAGGGCAGGGAGTCAAAGAGTTATCGCTTGTATCGCATAAATTGAAATTGGTGCCACCCCATCGCAAACTGGCAACAGGGCAACCCTATACAGCTCGCATCATATGTGGAATTCTATTTACAGTTCACTTAACAAATGCGCATATCGCAGCAGAAGCAGCAGCAGCAGGGCAGGAATCGAGGGATAATGCCAGGGACTAGGGTGCTGGGAGTGCAGGCAGTCGGGGTACTAGGGGCACTACTATATAGAGAAGGAGGGACAGCGTGTTATTTGGGGTTTATCCATCAGCCGCGGCAGATAAATAAGAGAGAGATGCGGGTGTGTTTAAGGTGTGCCTGATGTGCTGTGAAGTGCTTCAAGTGTGTGTGTAGTGCCAGGCCAGGAGTTCAAGGACTTAATGAACCTTTGCATATAAATAGATCTGAGGTTGCATAGCTGGGGGGAGAGAGAGTTTTAAAGTACATAGTATAGAAACAGTAAACTGGGGTGTAAACTATTCATTTGAAGCTAAATTAATGAAGTGGGGCACTTGGGGGAATAGGGTTGGAGTAGAAGATAAATAGCTGTGGATAGAGATATTCAAGAATTTTCTAAATATGGAGAAAATTATAGGAAACAATACTTACATGATTTAAAAGAGTTTCATTGACTTTAAACACTATTGGATTTTTTGTTTGAGATTTGAGACGCTTGTTCTACTTATATTTAAATAAATATCAAACAAATTTAAGAAATAAGACGTTCCTATCAAGATAATGCTTTCTAAAACATTAATATCTGCAGAAAGATATACATATGGAAAGAATTTCTAAATATGCAGAAAATCAGAGGAAACTATTTTATATCCTTAAGTGATTTAATAGAGTTTCATAGACTTTTTCGGGTTTTAGCTTACAATTTTAAATGCTTGCTTTAAATGAATATCAAAAAGATTTAAGACGTTCCTATTAAGATATTGCTTTCTAAAATATTAATATCTGCCGAAAGATATATTGAAGGATTTTCTAAATATGGAAAAAATCATATGAAACTATACTTATATAATTTAAAAGAGTTTCATCGACTTTAAAAACTATTCGGTTTTTAATTTGAGATTTTAAACGCTTGCTCTATTTATATTTAAAATAATATCAAATAGATTAAACAATGAAGACTTTCCTATCAAAATTTGCTTTCAAAAGTATTAATAAAGATCGTAAATTCTTTCAATTCCAATAGTAACAAATATAAAGAGTCTAGACAGTTCTCTTATTTTATTCTTCTTTAGTATATACTATCTAAAATGTTTTTCCCACTTCTTAGCACTTCTTTCTAGACAATTTAACTAATACACAGTTCTATCAAAAATACATTTATTTTTCTCAGTTTGTATTAACTTGTTTCATTTGTTGACACTTTAGTCCGACCTTGCTTGCATAATTAGTCTGCAGAAGCACCTTGTCTCCAGTCTAGCCGTGCCCACACCCAACTAATTACCACGCTGACAATGTCCCCCTCACTCTCTCTCTCTCTCTCTCTCTATTTTCTCTCTCTCCTTCTCTTGCTGGCAGCAGATCAATTAGCTTTGATAGTATAGTGACACATTAATCGCCTGGCTGAGACAGAGAAACTTGCGC
The DNA here is from genome assembly GCA_018904105.1 of Zaprionus tsacasi. Taxonomy (NCBI): domain Eukaryota; kingdom Metazoa; phylum Arthropoda; class Insecta; order Diptera; family Drosophilidae; genus Zaprionus; species Zaprionus tsacasi. The sequence goes on along the minus strand of JAEIFR010000262.1, from coordinate 1,232,140 downwards.
TAAAGTAGCAAAAATTAGTATGGAAGCAACTGTCAACTCTCTCTCTCTCCTCTCTTTCGCTCTCTCAGCTTCTCTTCGATTTTCCTGGCTTATACACGGCATTAACACATGTTGACAAAGTAAACAGGATTTTGATGCTGCGGCGTACAAGCAATTTGCTAATCCAATCCCTTGGACAGAAGCCCCCCCTAGGCAATTGCAGCAACAGAAAAAAGAAAGTAACAAATTGGCAGATTAGTTGTTGACATTTTGGAAAATTAATGAAACTCCACTATGTGTGTGTGTGTGTGTGACCTCAAGGGCATTTTCGTTGCACCACCCCCAATGTCGCCTCATCACATATTCCATATTTTTTTCTCGCTACTTGCATAGCAATTTCTATTTTATTTACCGCATAATTTTGTTGTTTGGGAATTTTCGCAGCTCTTTGCAGCTTTACATGCAACTGCACACATAATTTAATTAAAAACTTGTAGCCCCCCTCCCACATCCCTCCCCTGCAGCAAAGAAATTATCAAAAGGCTTTAGCACCATCCCACACACACATGGCAACTAACCCAAGCATAGCGCACAATTTTCCTGCATTTTATTTGTATTTTCTGCAGTGCCTTTATAAGGTATACCTCTTTTTTTTGGTTTATTATATTTAACTGGGTTCCGCGCAAAGTTAAATAGAATTTAGTAGGTTTATTATAAGGCTGCACAGCGGCAAATCCTTTTAAAAGAAATGTGTGCAGAGCTATATAATTATATATATAATATATGTACTGCATGTTACTATAACAGGAAAATACTTTATAAGGAAAGCTTGATGCAAGCCAACCGTAAGTGAAAACGAAAAAAAATATTGTTGAAAAGGACCTAACCCTTTCTCGGGCCCTCTTTTTGTTGCAACCATGCCGGCTTCCATGACGCTTCTGGTGGTCATTAGGCCAACATCTAGAAAGGGCTGCAGTACATTGTGGTCGGTTAAGAATGGTTCAAAAACATAACAAAAGAGGTACCAAGTAGAATTGTAAGAAAGCAAAAAATTTCTAATATATTATATATTTAATATGGACTAGAATAAAAAACCTAAATCAGCACAGATTAAAAATGTTTTCAAAAATAAACTTCTTGATTATTTCATTGTTTTTTAGCAGAAATAAATTTTTGCTTACTTTTTAAAACTTAAAAATTCTTAGTATTTATGAACCGAAAAAAAAAACTACACACTTTTTCGTAAAGTACAGATTTAGAATGCTTTCAAAAATAATTTCGAAAATTTTATTGTTATTTATCGGAAATACATTTTTCCTCATTTTTTAAGACTTTAAAAACATGAATATGCCAAGTATTTATGAACTTAAAAAATATTCTATCCACATTTCCGCAAAGTTTTCACTGTGATATCACATAATTCATCAATTAGGCGAACAGTTAGAAATTCTCCGACTGGCTGCTTAACCCAAATAAATGGCTCAAAGAGAGATATTTTATAGAGTCGCCTGTCACAACACAGTTGCGTTATCTTCTATCTTTTACGTCCAGAGAATCTCTGTCTCTGTCTCTCTCTTTCTTTCTCTATTATAAAAAGCCATTTTGTACACGTACAAAGCAATGTCCCCGCCGGATTTGAGGCTGTCCAAAATATTTGCCGGCTTGTTATTCAAATGGAAACGTTTTCGTTTCATTCCATTTTGTTTCTGGTTTTCTATACTCGTAAATCTGAACGCGAACGTTGCTCAAGGACTTTGGGGCAGGCTGTGGAACGTGCGTCTATGAGCAGAACGAGAGATAGACAGGAAAAGGGAAACGATGGGGGGGGGCTAAAACAAAACAACATGTCAAAAAATAAATGTACAAAAGACATTTCTGGTATATTTATCAAATGAAATATTAGTTTACTTTTAGCGACGTCTAACAAAAACAACCAGAAGCCAGCGTCAAGCCGTTGACAAGCAGCAAAAGAGATGGAGAAAAAGAGAGAGAGAGAGAGAGAGAGAGAGAGAGAGAGAGACCGAGGGGGAGGGAGAGGCTAGGGGAACTGCGGCGTCTTATTTGTCATTTCTTTAACGATTTCTGCAAAGCAAAGCACAAACAGGCAGCAGGATAAGGAGGAAACTGACGCAGGCACGTCGTCGTAGAACTCATCCCATCAGTCTGTCGAATCCACAAAATGATATCCAACACTCCCGACTACTCCACACGCGGTTATGTCTGCTGGAAGATGATGCCACTTCGGCTCAAGTGCCGCAATAAACAAATTTCGCAGAAAAGGGCAAACATGAAGCCTGCCGCCTTTGGCCACACTCTGCTCCACTGGGATCCCTTTGGTGCACGTGTGTGTCTGTGTGTGTGAGCTCAGGTAAGCCAAGTCCTACCAAAGAGTCAACCAAACTGTCGTGGCATTTGAATTATGAGTCGCGTGCTAAATTTTACAACTCAATGTGGCACAAAAAAAAAAAAAAATATGCATAAAAAAAGGGTGAAAAAATTAAGTAATTTTCTTCAGCGCGCGATGCTTATCTGAGACGTTTGTAGGAGCGAAAGGGTTGCCACCCCCTACCAAGCAATCGACATATGTCACACGCGACCGGCGACAGTGGGCGCTGAGGCGTGTCAAGCGTTTAGATCAACGCGCGTTGATAGCGTCCAACCGCGTTTCTAATGCTCTAAAATACCATCACGTAGCTCATCCCACATTCAGTGGCCAACGCCTACGCCTTCCCAGCCCACCCCAGCCCACTTCAGATCCCTCCACCCCTTGCAGCATTGTTGACATCAATAAATATTCGCGCACGGCCGAGTCGCCATTGGAACCAGGCTGGCATGGAATATCCCGCTCTCGTCAAGCCTCTCACCCACTCTCCCCCCCTTCCATGCCTGCCCCTATCGTCATAACGCTGAAAAGCCATAAACGACGTAATAAAATTCTGCACTGCCATATGTTCCCCAGCGGGCATTATTTTATTGAAGTGTACGAACTCGCCGACTCGTGGACACAATTTGTAGGCACTGTAGGAACAAAAGGCAGACTGAGGGAGGATGTGGGCCACAAGAGAGAGACCATAAACTAAAGACTTTTAGAATAAATTTAACATATTGTGGCGTTTATCATATCATTCGAGGCAAGACATAAAATTTAATTTCTTAAATTGGTAAATAAAGTGGAGCACATCGACCAGGAAAAAGAGTCCAAATAACTCTACGAATTGGGAAGGTTCTAAGGCCTGAACATAAACTCAGTAAAGGACATGATTATGAGATGAAAACCTCTTAAAGTTTTCCAAAAACTTATGTCAAAAACTCAGAGATTTTCTGTAATATCTACAGTTTTATAAAAAAAATAAAATCTACAGTTTTATATATAAAACCTTTTTATATTTTTTTTCATGTAACAAACCTCTTTAACTAGTCGTAATACCCTCACATAAAAGAGTGCTCTATTCAAAAAAAAAACGGGTCTATTCGATGCGGTTAAGCTCCCTGCGCTTTACTTTCACTCCAAAATTAGCTTTTAATTTAATTAGCTTTTTATTTGCTTTGAATGCATTTGGCCGGGAAAAGCCTCATACCCCATCCAACCGCCAGAATGGATGCTAGAGCCACTACGGCCTTGCTGGGTATTAATAGGCTATTCTAGGGGGAGTTCGGAGGTTGCAAGCGGGGGAAAAAAGAGAGAAAACATGGCTAAAAACAAAACAGGTCAAGCTAGGAGCTAGAGAACCGGAGGTCAGACAGAAATTGCAACTGGGTGGACATTTCCAGTTCCCAGTGCTTTCGCTAGGGTGGAATGACCACATCCCTCAGATACGCCCCTTTCCCGGACCAACCGGTACCTGCTGCAATTGTGCACTTTGAAGTCGCCTTCTGAAACTGGAGCTAATTTGGCGTAAGCCCTTTGTAGGCTTTATCCAGCAACTGCGGATTTAGATGGGGCTTGGGCTGTAAATAACATAAGCTACCATAATGGGTCAGCAATCAAACAAATGAGTCTGGCGTGGTTTTTTATCGGGAATGAGAGGGTAATCTATATATATATATCATACATATATAGTGCTGATAAGTTGATAAACTAATCTATCATACTATAGATAAGATATAAATCAACATATGTTTATAAATATAGAAAAGCAGGTCGATAAACCTGTGAAAGAATGCAATGATTATGAAATTCCGATATGATATCAATTAGTAATAATAGAATTGAGGTTAGTTGGTATAAAATAGTAACAAAATATGTTGAATTCATTCCAGAATTCTCTTTGATAAATTCAAATGGAATATAGACTGTAATCACAAGCATTAGGCTGGTAGTTAATGATGTGATATATATATAAGTAAATATTTACTAACTTATATTTATTCTATTCTACATATACATATATTCCCTAACATATTACACTGTTATACATCATACAGCATAATATTCATATCTAATTCAATAAAATCAAACACGCCACATTCGCAAACGAGCTAAACAAGTGAATAGTTTAAATGCCAGTTTATCCTTGAACTGACCCAAATCACACACAAATTAAATTCCCATCATATGCCACACACACAGACACCCTGCTCCCTATAAAATAATACATAGGATGCTTCAGAGTTTACCCGATGCTCTGGCAATCAAATTGGAATCGGTTAGCGCAACAAATTGAATCGAATCAAAGCCTCGACGTGCTCGCATTTAAATAATAGCCAAAGATTATCAATTAAGCCGTTGTACAAATTGATAGTGCAGGCTCAATTTTGCGAAAAACCCCCCTCCCCCAACACACCCACTACCCTCAGGCCCCAGTTACCATTCCCAGTCTCTCTCTCTCGACGCATGTTTCTACGGTATTATTGCATTAAAATTATTTAATTATCGACTGGTCGCATTTCGCGTTGCCTTTGTATCGCTCTGGCACCTGGACAGACGCATAATTGCAATGCCGAAGGGGAGTACTGAAAGAGAGGCAGATACTGTGTGATACAGAGAGTGAGAGAGAGAGAGAAAGAGAGTTTATGTAGTTCGTGCTGTGCAGTGAATAATATGCAGATTGCATTTATGAGGTTTCAGTTTTATTGCACCAGCGGCTAATAAGATTTCCATGCCACACATTCATTTTCACGCATCTGCTCTCTCCCTCTCTCTCTCTCTGTCTCTCTCTCACACAATTTTTATCATAATCGCCCTGATTTACATTGCAGCAAAGTAAACTTGCTGTATAGGCGGCTGCATCAATTTTTTTATTACACCATAAAAGTTAATTACAAGTGAGAAAAAAACAACAACAACAACAACATTACACTGCACTACAGTAATTTCAGTGTAAATGAAAGCTGAAATTAAATAGTTCATTTGCAGTGATGTGTTGCCTCATAATGCAGGAAACATTGTAATAAGTTTGCAATTTTGAAGAGAGTTATTTAATACAAGATTTTCATTGATAAACTAAGTCCACAAGCTTTCAAATTGTTTAAGATCTTAAAAAAAATATTAAAGTACCCTTACCGGTAAGGAGAGCACAAGAAAAGGTTTGTACATAAATCTGAAAACATTCAATGAAATTTTAAAACAATAATAATCTATGCACCCATACAAATTTAAATGTATTTGAATTTTCCCACGAAGAAGGAGGAACATTATACACTAGACTAATTTAAATTATTATTTAATTATTTATTATATATTTTTACCAGCTCCATTATCCGTGGGAGAATCCTAAGATTTTTTCTGCAATGATTCCCCTTATCGCTTTTATTTTAAGAAGACGATTTTCTAATGTTGGCAAATTTAGTTAAATAAGTAAAGAATATAATAGATTGTAGTCGTAATTAATAAGATATATCCAGTTGTAAGTGTATAATAGGATTTGTCTTAAATGAATAATTAAAAATTTAACGAAATCTCAAGGATTTCATCTTCTAACTCTACAGACCTTCCTTTTCTACATTGACAAAACGCATCAAAGCATTAAGCTGAAGAAGTTTGACAATTTTAATTTTCTGCAAATATTTACATAAGAATTTCAGCTGCTTCTTCGTTAGGGGACGACGATGACGACGATGTGGACACACAACACGCAGAGCACCTGGGAATGGGTATGGTTCACTCCCTGGCGGACCACTCGCTCGGGCAATAAATCAAAACTCAGCTAATTACGCAACAAAGAGGCGACTCCTCGCCAGCTGAATGCTAATTAAAAATGGAGACGAGGATGGAGGAGCATGGAACGTGGACAGACTGCCTTTTTTGGCAGATCCTTATGCAAAGTCAGCAGAAAATAGCTAAAGGAAGCTGCTGCTGAATGGCCAACACAACTTGGCCATTAACAATAATACAAATCCGGACGAAATCAGTGAGCAGCAATCGCAAATTTATGTGACTCTCCCTCTCTCTCTTTTACTCCCTCTCTGTCTGGCTAACTAACACCTACAATGGCTTATGGCTGGCAGTTCCATTCCCATCTAGACGTAATTAATTCGATTATATTTCATTGATTCGAACGCTCAGGAGGTCCAGGTCCAGGGCCCAGACTCATAGAAAATAAAATTTAATTGAAATGCCGTACGCCGTTAGAGGCTGCAAACGTAAATCAACTTGGTTGGTTTCCTCAATTCCCCCTCCCCTCCTCCCACTCCCATCCAGAAGACTTGCCAAAGTGCGGGGTCACGGGCGGTACGTTGTCCTTTTTGGTAAGGAAGGCGACAACAGGCAGCTATAATGGTAAACAAAAAATCAACGTGACAGGAAAGAAAATTAGCAAAGTTCGCTCCAGCTTGGCCAAAAGTGGCCGCCTTTGGGCTTAAGCTGCTTTATGCGGCCCCAGCACATATACACAAATATATTTATATATATATATGTATGTATATCTTCACGTATTTAGGTATAAAGCAGGCGATGAGTGTCTCCAAAGTTCCCTGGGGACAGCGCGAATTTTGGGACAGACGACCTAAATTCGGCCTCATCGGACTCCTGTCAAGGCGCAAAACGGAACAACAGGAATTTCTTCTCCATGGACATTGATTAATAATGTTTTTTTTTATAAGTACAAGGATATACGATTTTTTAGCATTGCGCACGACTGAATGTCGCTATTGTTGCCGTTATTATTTGCCACGATTCTTTTTCTGTTTTTAATGACTTGCGAGAGGCAGCAGCAGTGAAAAAGATTGTTTTTTTGCGAAAGTATGCGACAATCTTTGTTTGGGGATGATTGCTGTTTTACTTTTGGGAATTGAGAGCTTATAAACTTTTACATAAGGTTTTCATTATCAATTTCTTTTCGAGATTTAAGCGACTTTTTAAATGAAACTGAATCTATAGGAAAACCCAATTAAGATGCCTGTAGAACAATTAATTTAAGTGTATACTTTTTCAAATTTAGAAATTAAAAGAGGTTCCTTTCAATATCCAACACAATAATACCCTATCTCTGCTCTGCAGGGTAATTAAAAGCCGTTGTGCTACAGAAAAAACCCCCAAAATATGCGCTCTAATTTGCACATAAATCATGCGAAATAATTTGGCCGCAAGTTGGGTATGGCATGTCGCTGCGTAAAGCCAAATAGCCATCGCCTTTGAGCTGGAATCCTATTAAAGCCTGCGGTGGTTGGCTATTAATTATGAGCGTGGACAAATTAAAAGACACCACACACACACACACACACACATGGAGTTTCAGTCTGATTTCATTATAATCAATGAGTGCATTAGTCAAAGCCCGCAAATCCAAACTTGCGTCATCGTCATCGTCATCAATGTCTACGGCCGTGTGCAATGGCTAATTAATAGGCAAATTCCAAGAGCAAATTGTCCTAATAATTAGGCATGCACAAGTGCGCCAAATGCCCTACGGCTCCAACCTCAATATACCTTCTTTGGCATCAGACTCATCACACACACACACAAAGCGGGACAGAGACACAGGATGAGGGAGAGAACGAGAGAGAGAGAGGGAGACTGTCTGTCTGCTGTGTGTGCAGGCACATCCACCTTCATTTGCATTAATTGCCGTTAAGTCGTTGTGCCTGACCAGAGGCTAGGACAGGATCCCCTGGACCAAACCTGCATGAGGAACTAAGGGATAGGAAAGAGCATGCAGAATGTGGGGTGGCTGCAAGGGAAGAGACAGCAGGACTGAACTGCAGTTGCATTTAGTGCAAATTTGTCGCTTTACCAGACCGAACCGAACCGACGATAGACCCCAGCAGACCCGACAGACGGCAGACAGACTATCGTCTACCTTTGACTATTAACAACATTGCGGAGCATTGGACTGGGCTTAGGCTGTAAGCCAGGGATATTAATAGGCCTTTGGGCGTTATTGGAAATATTAACAGACATGTTTTCCATCAGTGTGCACAGCATTTGGCTCTGTAGTTGCCTCTTGTAATTGATATTAAAGTAGCAGGGCAAAGGGGGAAGTACTTTCCCGAGGGAGGAATTTAGTATGTGATGGAAAGACTGAGAGAGAGAGAGAGTATGAATAATAATAAGATACTGGGGTAGGACTCGAAAGAATACACAAAAATAGAACATAATTTTGACAAAATAAAGTGAAGAAAATAAATATCATAGATTATTATAGAAGCATATGCTGTACATTAATTTAAAACATTTAAATGTGTATTGTATGATTATACATAACATATATTATATGGATATTGTTATAATACATAATTAATTATAATACATACATTAGTTTAAAACATTTAAATGTGTATTGTATGATTATACATAACATATATTATATGGATATTGTTATAATACATAATATATTAACGAAATAATAATTAACAAATAATGTACTAGATTTTAAATAATTACATATTTGCATAGATCGAAATTAGAGTGGTTTATGTTAAAAGAAAATGCCTTTCCTTTCTGACTTGCCAGACGTGACAATTGAAAAACTAAAACATATTCAAACTATTTAAATATTCCTTAACACACGCCCCTATTAATTCAAAACCAATTCCAGTTCCAATTAGTTTAGTTCTAGTTAAGGCAATTTCTTGGTACAAACTTTGTGTGGTTAGCTTCGTGGTAGTTAGCCTGCCTTATCAGTGTGGAGAGAACATTACAATCGAGTTCGAGTTCGCGTTTGCCCGTCTCAAATTAGCGCAGCACAATTAAAACCCAATCAAGATGTGTGTGTGTGTGTGTGGAAACAACTGTAAACTTTTCCCACAGCTTTAAAACTGTTTCTGTTGTGGTTTACTAAGTAGAGCCTCAGCTCAAGGATGGATGACCTGCCTATGTGTGGGCGAGACCCAAAACAAAAGACAAACTAGCAATTAGCTTGGGTTATATGTTTTTTTTTTTTTTTTCATTGTTCAAACTGTTGTTAAACAAATCAAGACTGATTCCAGCAGACACACCATAGAATAGACAACCCTGTAACAGGATTGTCCCTGCTTGGATGTGTTGTCTGCCTGCCTGAAGGCAAATGCGTTCTGATTTTTATGTATTTTTAATGAAACTTCAACTCGCAACAACTACCACGAACGTTGCGAGCTGTCGTCGTCTACGTCGCATTGGGGATTTTCACAAGTGGGAACCAAAACATTTGTTCCTAGATTTTCACGTCACGCTCCTCCTCTCTCTCACTCTCTCTCTCTCTCTTTCTTCATTGTGATGGGGTCGACGCGGGTTGCCCTAACAAGCCGAACGACTCAAAAAATAAAGGGGGAGAGCGTGGCCCCCTTTTTGCTTTTGGGCCGAGGGCGTGGCATGCAACATATACATATAATCATTAACAGTGTCACATGCAACATAATGAGACAAGGAGTGAGGCGGCACTGCACGCAGCACAGTGTACAGTGAAGCCCCGAGGGCAGCTCAGCGGGGAAAAGAAAGTGTAGCAAGGGCATGGTGAAAAGTGGAGAAAAGCAGACAGGAACAGACAGACTTCAAATATTATAGTAGCTGCTGCTGCTGCTGTTTCCTCTCCACATGTTGCAGTCGCTCTACCGTTCTCATTCTCCCACTCCACCGCTCTCTCTCTCTCTCCGTCTGGCTGTCTGGCTGTCTGGCGTCTCGGGCTGCTGCCGCTTAAGTAGTTTACATTTTATATGCAGCCCATAAAAGGAAACATTCGCTCCATTAATGGAACATAATTTTTCGTTTTCTGTTCCATCGTCGTTGTTCGCTGGGATTTTTGTCAAGTTTATGAAGATTGAAATGGTAGAGCAGCCCGAGTAGCAGCCGTGCCAGCAAACTCCCTGCAGTTTGAGGAGAACTCAGGGGCGGCGCAGCCTGCATCATAAAAGAGGAGTGCATCAAATGGGATTTTAAGTTGTCGCATTTAACAGGCAGCAGCAACAGCGCGAGGCACTACAAATAGATCTATCAAATTTGGTTGCAGCTTCAGAGAGTTTTCTTCTTGTCGAGGTTTTGTCATAAAAAGACAGTTGTTCTCTCTACTCCATCCTTCTTTTTGTTTTTTTTCTCAGCTCTCTGTCTGCCCTTTTTCAATCGTTTTGTTTCTGTTTTTCTTTTTCTGTTAAGTAGTTTGTCATAGTTTGTTTTTGGGGAAGAACCCTTCATCATGTCGTTGCTCATTAGTTGGCCTGTCTGTCTGCTTGTTAGCAGTGCATCATAAGCGTTAATAGCCTTTGAAATATTCATGAAACAGTTGTCTCCATTGCTGCAGATGGATGAGCAACAAATATGTTAGCTCTGTGGCGTATCCAGATCTACAATAGAATAAAGTTATTTTATGTTTCTAAAATATGTCGCATATTTTGTTATATATACTCACATATTCAAGCTAAAATCAATATTATATGAACCCTTTTTATATTAAAGCATTGCCAATTCATTTGCATAAATAAAAACTCTTTAAAATTATTTTCCCACAAAAAAATTATGCCAAACAAATTTGCCATTTTTAAACTAATTAATTTAACTTGAGTTTTTGTATCTGACGGCGTCATTTGTCGACTAACGACACGAAACTGTTGAAGTGGATGGGACAGTGTCCGACAAACGTTAATGAACACAGCTCGTTTGTTCGCTCGCCAATTTGATAGACTGTCTGCCCCGCACAGACACAGCTGCCCCTTCCACACATGTACATACTATATAGTATGTGTGTCTCTTCTGACTGTGTGTGTGTGTGTGTTTGGCGTTGTCAAAGGAAATTAAAAACGTCCCGAGCCATCGATGATGATGAATTTATGCGAAAATTTAATTATTCAACAATAAACAGAGCAGACTCGACGCCGACAAAGGATCGCAACGTTAAAGGAGGAGGAAGGAGGAGCAGAACGAAGGGCAAATAACCGCTGAAAAATTAATGCCGATTGGAGGCAAATGGTAATAAATCAGCGCACAAACAAAGACCCAAACATGGGCCAGAAGCGGGACAGAAATTACAGACGAGATTGGTCGAAGGACCACAGCGTTTAATGAAGAATGATAAAAAAACAAGAAAAAAAAAATTAAATGACGTTAAATAAAAATATTAAATGGCCAAGAGGCTAAGCGCCAGTTGGCCAATTAGTCGAGAAAGGGAAGCGTCGTGTTGACAAGAAATTAACAAATTGCCTGATTGACAAAGAGGTCAAAGAGCGCAGACGACTCTGGCTGGCGGTGATATCGATAACGAGCAAAGACTTACCCGAAAGTAATTCAATATGTTTTCACATTGGCCACAGGTTGACTATCATCCCAAACAGAGATCAATCGTCTCTCAGTCACTCTCTCCTCCTCTCTGCCTCCTCCATGGCCTGATTGTTTGTTTATCTGTTTGATTGGCACACAAAGCGTGAATTGCTGAGCTGGTACTGAGCTGAGCTGAAGCTTGCTTGCCCCAGAGGCAAAATCATGCTCTCAACGCGTTGCAGCGACACTTGAAACTCGTAAGAAGCGTTCCCTCAGCTTTCGTTTTTTAATGTTTGAACTTTTTATTACACGCAGCAGGAGCAGAGGCAGCGGCAGTGGGAGCAGCACGAGCACAACTGAAGGACACTGATTGGCAAAGGCAAAAGGCGGGGTGCACAGGTGCCTGTCATATGACACCAATAAATCGCTTCAATTGCTCTCTGAGTGACGCCAGTTACCTTCCCGCCTCCCCATGTAGACGCCGCATCGAACGTTCAATGTCAGCGACGCCAGCAGCAGCGGTGGCAGCGGCGCCACACGGTAATGAAAAAATGCCAATACCAAAATGAATGTGTAAATGAAATGGCCATGAAGGCATCCAGAACACAGGCAGTTCCTCAGTGTGTGTGTGCGGGTGTGTGTGCGTGTCAATGTGTGTGCGCTCCAGTGAAGCGTATGTAATCCTTTCAATTTAAACGACGCCAACGTCAACGCAGGTGAATAATTGGCCACGATGCTTTGGAAATTACCGTAAAATTAGCTGGCACAAAGCTGACGCACTAAATGGAGCAATGCCACAGAGTCATTGGTGACACACGTTGGAACGTTGAGTATGGTGCGAAGCCGAGGAATATCTGAAAGTATGAGTATATGTTATATAGAATCTACAGTATTATGAATTGTGTAAGACTAAATGAAGTATACTTTTATGTTCAAATTATTACCAGTTTCAAGGCGGATCTGGTGACACGTTAGAACGTTGAGTATGGTGCGAAGCCGAGGCATATCTGAAAGTATGAATAAATGTTATATAGAATCTACAGTATTATGAATTGTGTAAGACTAAATTAAGTATACTGTTCTATTCAAGTTATTACTATTTTCGAGGCGACTCTGGTGACACGTTGAGTGTGGTGCGAAGCCGAGGTATATCTGAAAGTATGAGTACATGTTATATGGAATCGACAGTATTATGATATGTATAAGACTAAGGGAAGTATACTTTTCTATACAAGTTGTTACTAGTTTCGAGGCGGATCTGGTGACACGTTGAGTATGTTGCGAAGCCGAAAATCTAAAAGTATGAGTACATATTATATGGAATCGACAGTATTATAAATTGTGTAAGACTAAATGAAGTATACTTTTCTATTCAAGTTATTACTAGTTTCGAGACGGATCTGGTGACACGTTAGAACGTTGAGTATGGTGCCGAGGGATATCTGAAAGAATGAGTACATGTTATATAGAATCGACAGTATTATGAATTATGTAAGACTAAATAAAGTATACTTTTCTATGCAAGTTATTACTAGTTTCGGTTTCCAGTGTATCCTCCTTTTCAAATTGCTCTTTAAAAAATATAAAGCATAATTATTGCACATATTTATCAAAGTGAAAACAGGCAAATTACATACACAAATATGGCAATATATATTAAAGACATTCTTCTAGTCTTTCTTCATATAATTGATTTAGTTCCTTGGCTTCCCCACAAGCTGCCATTTTAGAGCTCAACACTTTGATTGTTCCTTGTTTCTGCGTTTTCGTTTCCCTCTCGTTGCGTTTCACAGTCAACTTGTTTGCTGCAGCAGCAGGCGCTCCAAGCAGCTTCAGAAGAAGAATCCACTTCGAAATCCACACACAGAAGCAACAGCTGTTGTCTCCACTCTTGGGTCCATCTCGACTGGCAGATTGGCAACAGGAGCAGCTAAAAAAAAAGAAAGAGAATAAGTAGAAAGTTTGTCACCTGCCGCGTGCAGCTACCGAGCAAGTGAGACCGAAATAAACAACAGCTGCCCCACTAAAAGGCTCCACACATGCGATAACCGACCCCCCCTTCTCAGCCTGGTGCCATGTGTTGCGCCATGTGCGCATTCAAATGGAAGCTGTGCAAGATCTGAGCTGAGGAGCTGCCTGTCCACTCGCATTTAAACAAATGGCGTTTTTTGGCAGCAACTCGTTGGGTTTCATATATCATTACCAACACCCGGCAAAAAATACAGACATATATCCCTCCCACACACACACACACACACATAGACAGCAAGTTTGCCGGAATTGTTTATGAGCGCAAGTAGAAAGTGGAAATGAGCGGGCTAAGAACTCTTGTATAAATTGGCTCATTATGAAGCTCATCCATAATCTATGAACGTCAAGGCTGTGGGGCCATAAACTATGCCAACCAACCAACCCACATTCACTTCGATTACCACACAGAGCGCCCAAATGTATGCTATGCCATAGCCAAAAGGACTACGGATTGGTCTCGAATCGGACCCAGAACCCAGCAACCATTTTCGACACGTGTTTAACTCGTTTTTCAACGAACTGCGCGCCACGACTCACGACTCGAGTCCGTCTCTGACTCGAACTCGAACTCGTTTCCTTTTGGCCATAAAACAATTCACTTTATGCGCACGAATTTAGCCATTTGGCAACATTTGAAGCGTTAAGCGAGCCCAAGCTGGACACAGCCCAAACAGGAAGCCAACCTCAAGGCTTAAGGGTGCCGCACACACACACACACACACCAGCATATGTACCTTGCCACATATCGTATACTATATCCATAATGTGTGTGGATGTGTGTGTGTTTGTTTGGCAGCAAATGAAATCCCTCTAATGGCCACGTCAGACGCATTTATAAATTTTAAACAGTTCTCTCTCTTTAACTGGGCATTGTGTGAGGCATGGTCTGATGGAAGACCACACACACATACACATACAACACCATCTTCAGTTGTGGCATTATTTAATAAATGAAATGTGCATCCAATGAATTTCAACTAACTGTAAGGCTTCGTCTCTCAAAAGGCTTTTAAACTCCGAGAGAGCAAAGCCAAAAAAATGTTGCAACTTATGCGAGACTAAGACAAGGGCAAAGGTCTTAGGACTGTTTAGGGATATGGTATACATTTGGAACTGAAACTGTATTTCTAATAAATGAAATAGTCAAGATGTGAAAAATAGGGCTTTATCAAGGTGAAACCTATATATAGCAACATATATTACTACTTTAACAAAAAATAAATACAGCTAATCAGAATCATTCACATAATATCATATATACACACTTAGATATGGCGAAACACCTACCAAGTGCCAGAACACTTGAGATGCTGCTCTGGCATTTGGTCACAACAAGTGGTTGTGCCAGATGGATGAGTTTGCTTTACAAAAAAAAATGAGCAACCACAACTGAAGAAAAAAAAAAAACTGAGCCACAAAAAGGCGACGGTAACTAAAAAATTGTGTATAAATATTTCGCTGCAAGCTATTTGCACTTCATGCTTGACATGCCGCATAGCAACAACAACAACAACAACAGGAATAAAAGACAACGACAACGACCACAACAAAAGTCCAGCAATTTAGGTTTAAAATATGTTAATACCATTTGCTATTGTTTTCGTTGTTGTTGTTGTTGTTGTTGTTGCGGGTCGGTTGCCTGCCCGTCTGTCGCTTGGAAGGGGTTTTGCTATCCGAAATACCTCAGTAAAATATTTTAACATTTGCCGTTTCGGATTTTGCTGTGTGTTGAATACCCTGTAGACAGGCGGGCTAGAAGCTTACGTTTGTATAAAGCAAATAGTTTTAGCGTAGCTAATAAATTTAAATTATTATCCAGCCTTTTGATATGATGTTTTATGCACTGTAAATTCCTGCAAATAAAAGATTGAATTAATAAAATACAAAAATAAATAACTATTAAAATAATAATAACACTTACAGGGTATATAGCCATATCAAAGGTTACGTTCGTTTGTCCCACTGTTTTATTTTCTTTTTTGAAGGAAAATAGTTTAGCCTGGTTTAGAGATGCTTGCGTTGTGTTTTTCTGGACAGGCGGGGCCTGTCAAAGAGCAAATTGTTTTTATAAAATAAATCAAATTGCTTATCAAAGAGATGATTTAGTGGCCTGCAGCGGGATGCAGGGTGAAGAGAAGCCAGTTTAACTTTAATAATTGCACAAGTTGTGGCCCCTTATGCCTCATAAGTCAATAATGAAAGTTGAAAAGGGACAATAGAGCAAGAGAGAGAGAGAGAGAGAGAGAGGGAGAGAGCGAGCGAACAACAAAGTTTCCAAGCAGGTATGCCACTAAAAATGCGTAACCTGAACGCATATTATTATTATCTCTTGTGAAAATTTACGAGATCAAAAATTAAAATGCCCTTAAGCATAGATAGGAAGTGAGGGGGAAGCGAGGGAGTCAGTGAGCCAAAGAAAGTAGCTGGGGCTAAGAAATTGTTGCAAAATAATTTTATGGCTAGCCAAGGGTTAGGGCCAGGCAATCTATAACCGCATCAACGGCAGCCAGCAGGGAAAAACTTGTGGGTGGATGTGCGTGCAAGAGAATGGGAGTGGGAGTGGCATGCTGTCCATATCCTTTAGGGCATTTTCGGACGCTTCTGCTATAGCTTCAGCACCAGCTCCACCAGCTCCACGCTTCAGCTACCAAATTGTCCATTTATTATGCGGCAACGCCTTTTTCACTTTTGCCCTGGCCAAAGAGAAATGAAGTGCCCAAAAGAAGAGGAAACCTCAACCCTCCCAAGCTCCCTAGCTCCCAGCTGCAGCCTCATCCACCCATCCACCCTGCCACCCTGAGGGGCGCAACCTAAGTGATGTGGAGGCATTAAGACAAGCTGTGTGTTTTTCGGTGGGAGTGACCTGCACTTAAGGTGCAGCAGCATCGGCTACATTAGCCGCACACTTTGCCACGGAAGTTGCACAATTAGAAAAGCCAGTCAAACTTTTTGCTTGCCACCCCTTTTCACTTGCCTGCCTGCCCCCTTACTTTCTTATTTCTCTCTTACTTTGGCAGCTATTTTCTTTAACTTGCATATTAAAAAATAGTTTTGCGCTTGCAATTTTTCAATTTCCCCTTTTGCGCAGCTGTCTGCGGAATATCAAAAAAGGCGCCTGTCGATATGCATAAAATGCTGCTGCCCGTCATTAGATTAGATATTAGTTCAGACAACGTCAGGGCAACTCAACCAGCCACCTGGCCGGGTCTGGCCAAGGTGCAAATCCTGCAAGCAGACGTTGAAAAATTAGAAATGTTTCGCCAGCGCTTGCCAAGCTTGGTTGGCCAGCAACTGGGTCGGATGGTTGGTTGGCTATGTTGGCTGAGCTGGGGCTGGTTCGGTCAGCTGCTTTGCATTAAGTCAGGGTTATGCAAAGCAATTTTGAGTAGTGCGGATTTACGCTGAACAGCTGTTTTCAGCTAAAAACCAGGCAGAACCCATGCTGAAAGTAGGTCACCTGGAATCAAATTAAGAGGCAAGCATTAAAAACTTACAGGCCACTTAGTATAAAATATTTAAACAGCATAAAGATGTGGAGTTTTTGACTGTGCAAGCGTGCTCAAAGCAGCTTAACAAAGTCAAAGTCCGTATATAAATATTTCAATGCCTTGAATATTGAAGTATATCTGCGAATATAGAAATATACAATAGATTAAAATAATTTCAAGAAATTACAAAATATTCAAAACTCACCACGTTGAATTGTATTATTCGCCAGCCTGGCTGCAACTGCTTAACCAGTAATAAGACATTATAATGCAATAATATTCTCAGTCCCTCAATGATCCCTCAATTTGCACTCGCATAAAACTCAAAGTAAATTGCCTATCAAAGTTTCGGAAAAGTGCCCTGAGCAAGCAGCTGCAAAGGTTTCTTAACAATACAAATTCCCTATTTACACACACACACATACAGAGAAAAAGGGAAGAAGGCAGGACAAGTAATACCACCAATCATTTATCTAAAAACGCCTTAGAAGACGAAACGGCAAGTAAAAACAAAATGAAGCTATTTTCGGCACCAGCCTAAATAATTGAATAAAAAGGCACAACACACACACAAGAAATTGTGGCCCCCCTGCTCGATGATGAGATGAGACTTTATCCTAACTTTCGACACAGCTGCACCCAAGCTGGGGGCGGGACAGGGAGGGTTGGATGTGTAAAGAATGTGGCAAAAGAAGCATCAAAAGCCCGCAGAAAATGCCAAAGAGCCAGCGAATAATTTGTACGCAAATTAAAAACAAAAAAGAAAAAAGAGAAACAGAACCCCAAATGAAAATTAAATGCAAGAAGCGTGTGCCAAAGTGTGATTAAAACTTTTTCCCCCACGTACGAATGGGAACCCCAAGTCTTCTACGGCTACATACGCAAAATACCCGTAATTGGTATTATTTTCTTCTTTCTTTTGTAATGGGTGGCTTGCTAATCGAGCTGGCGTAGGTCTCTGAGAGGATTTTAAAGTCTATGCTCAATTGGCGTAATACTCTATAATAAGCGACAAGCGGGCTCATTACGAGAGGGTTGTACATGGTGGTGGTACGCACACAGAACCCAGGGGTTGCACTTGTACCCCCAACGACAACGACACACCTTGTCACACTTGCCACACTCTGTTGCAACGCGGCTCACTTGGCTGTCGTTGGCGGGCTTACAAAGGATTAACACGGTGTACAGAGCGGCAATTTGAATAGGTCGCACAATTGGCAAATTGTTTCAAGCGATCGCCCCGGCCAAATGGGCAAGCGATAGCAACCCTTGTCCAGGCAGTACAGTTCACATCCATCCATCGGCTGTTGCGATTCCCATCATGCGTAATTCTATTTGTCATTTTGATTATGACATTGTAATGCTTTAATTGATGCCACAGCAGCGGCAGAACTGATACAGGCACCGGCACAGACTGCAGCGCAAAAGGCAATCAACCCTGTATGACATGGCTAAAACTGCCCTCCTCCCTCCACCTCCTCCTCCTTCTTCTGCTTTCCGATTCCCTTTTTTCCATCATTGTTCTTGGTTTTATTGTGTGCTATGTGTCGCGTCTGACAAATCCTATAAACAGCCCGAGGCGGGGGCGTCACTTTTTGTCGATTGGTGTCTGAAACGGTTTGAAACTTCAATGAATTTTAAATTGATACTGTACAGTTATGTTCGCTGCTATAGGGAAACTTTGTGTCAGTATGAGGGTGTGTATAATCCGCAAAAATCTTTGATTTCCTGCAACACACAAAGGGGAAGGTACAAACTGAGGGGAAAACTTAAGCATGACTAGTTGAGAAGTGGATTTCCTAACAATTTCAGAATATCAGTTGCTACTTTTATGGCAATTGTTAAAGGGAAGAAACAGTATATTTCTTCTTTTTTTTTTTTTTAATTTAATTTATTTATTAAGGCATACGAGGAAATCTTGGAGCCCCTTTGTGTCCTTCTTTTCTATTAATTCAGCCCATTTGAGCGCGCCGGCTAACTATAGTTAGCTTTTTCTAGTATTATATTTCTGATATACTATAATTTGTACAATAATTCTGAATATAAAAATACGCTTTAAAATAAAAGAAAATTCATGCTTTAGCTAATGTTTTAAGGCAAGTGTTTCTATTCAACTGAACAGCACTGTATGTGTTGGTGCCGTGTGCAGGACACTGGCTACAAAAAGGATGTGGACATGGTAACAAATATGTATGCAAAAGCCGAAAATTGCGTTTTCGACTTGGTAGTTGTTGCCATAGCGTTTGTGATAAGCGACAACAACAACAACTGAGCACGAGAAACCGAAACAGTTATTTTGTTGCACGCAAAGCGCAGGCAACGGCAACGGCGACGCATGGACACGCAACTGAAATTACGAAGGACATGTGCGCAATTTTGCACGAAAAACCCACAAGGCAAGAGGCAGCAGGAGCAGGAGAAGCGTGCAGGACATGGTGCAGGAGAGTTGAGCCAGCAAAGCAGCAGGCAAATTGTGGCAAGCAAGCGTGAATGTTGCACGCCGTCGTCGTCGTCGTCGTAGTTGTTGTTCCACCTGAGCGACGTTCTTGGGGCGGTTGCGTGCCGCGCGTCAAGGGAGACTCAACAGAGCAAAGGGGCAGGCAGCAGGCGACAGTGGCAGCGGCAGCGGCAACGGCAGCTGTTGTCGCATTCTAATGCAACGCACAGTGGGCATGAAATATTGTTGACAGGTGAAAATGTTGCACACATACAAACAAAAAGAGAGACACGCGCGAGTAAACGACATTGAAACGGGGCAGAATTTTGCTGCTTACTCCAACACACAGCACGATCGCGCTCACACCTCGCTCTATCACACACACTCTCTCTCTCTCTCTGTTATACACACCCGAGCGGTCGGCTAATATGACAAGGCGCGCTGCTTCACGTGCCGAACTGCCATTTGGGCTACCTCCCCAGAGATGCCGCCATAGCACGGTAATAAGTGAAAGTGTATGGGAGTGTGTGAGATATGATTGTAAGTGTGCGTGTGCGAGTGTGTGTGCGGCGTAAATGGGAGCACAAATGTGCCAAGTACTACGCTCTAATGAAAGGGTGAGCCTGCGCTGGCACGCCTGCAGCCCTGGGGGCCCGCTGGGGGTGTCGGTTTGCAACCCTCAGGGCACGCCATGAATACCTGATTAGTTGCATAATAAATTAAAATATTTGTCACTTACCTCCGAATGTTTTGAATTGTTTCCATGGAATTTCGTTTATTTCGTCTGTCTGCAACAAAAGAGTTGAAAATTTATAGAAAAAGTTAAAATCCAATTAATATACTTGCCGACGATTGCGTGTTCAATTTACATTTCCCGTCGTCGTCGAATCAGATGCATTAGTTAAACAATGTTTAATGCAATTGTTGACACACTTTAGCAAATCTCAACTGCATGATAAATAGCACTGATTATTTATGTAATTTATTTTAATGTTTAATTTGCTAATTGCATTGGGCGATTAATTTCAACATGCTTATCGATAATTGTTGGCGTGCTGCGCTAAGCGATCAACAGTGTTGTAAAATTTGCATAGCAAACAATTTACAAATGTTTCCAACTAGCTGGCAATTTGCACAATAATGTTTGCTCAATTGGCATTTTTTAATAACATGATGCATGTAGTACCAACAAGAAAAATAAGAGACAAGTTGCATATAAATCAATTTGTAACAATAAATAAGTAATCCATTGCGATTGTTAACTTTTTAGACAATTTATTTTATACAATTCAAAACAAATTCTATAACGCGCCCAGTCCAATTGGAAATAGTGTTGCCAATTAGTACAAGGGCTGGAAAGCATACGAAAGCACAAGGGCTGCAAAAAAAGCGATCTTATGATATGCAAAAAAAATTAACATTGCCAAAGTGCGCAGAAAATTCGCAATTGCAAAACTCAAAAGGAAATGGGCAAACATGACAACAAAAATAATTTAAGGTTCGTACTGTTTGTCTTTTGTTTTTGGTGCGAACAAGCGCACGTAGCGCAACAGTTTCAACTTTGTCTCTAATGTTGCTGAAAATTGAATTTCTTATTACGATAATTTTTACGCTTGCAAATGCAACGGGACTAGCAACAGAAAAGCAGTGCCTGGTTTGGCTTAGTCGCAGTGAAAATACTCTTACAAGTTTAATACGCCCCTCCAATTGCATTGTGTAAAAGCAGCTGACAAACAAAGAACTAAACTCTTTCTCCTTTTCAGTGTATAAAAAGCATTACGTGCATTTGCCTGAGTCTGCAACAACAACAACAACAGCGACTACGACGTAAGGCAGTTGCTGTCGCAGTGTGCTGCGTTGCGTTATTACGTGCTACGTAAATGCTGGCGCCGCCAGGCAAATTTCTCATTGGGCCTGTCTGCGGCACAAAGCGAAAGAAAGTAAGCAAAACAAAAAAGAAAAGAACTGCGCATCGCGTTTTCTACTTATTTATTTGATTATTTTAGTTGTATTGTGCTCTCTTCGCGGCGCACAAAATTAAATGAAATGTTTATTCAAACGTTTAAACGTTTGCTTTTAAAATAAGTAAAATATCAACAGAAAACCCCAAGCGCAAAAAAAGGGAACAAAACAGGATAGAGAAGAGAGGCTGCTGCCAACTTGTCGCCGAGTTTGTTGTGTTGTTGCCTTGTCCTTTTTATCTCGAACTACTTTTGGCCAACTTTGCGCTGGCTATCGGTATCGTTTATCGTTAAAGTGAATCATGTCAACCGCATAGAGAAACAGCGGGGAGGCGGGCAACATCTTGGATTACCATAAAGGATTTTCCATTCATTTTTCATATATCCTGATCCCCTATGTGACCCGAGCAGGATCCCTACCTTTGTTCAATTTAAAATGCCAGCAAGAACCCAGAGATTTGTGCTCGACTGGAAGATACTCAGTGTGTAAGTTAAGATGAATATTTTGAATTTAAGAAGTATGTATAAACTATTATTTGATTAAATATAAATATCTTTTTTATTTTTTCCAGCTATTCGCACAGCAATATTTTCTGCACATAAACAGACAGTTAGGAGCTTGCCAAGTGTTCCAGCAGTTATTACGATCCTGTTTATGCACATCTAAATACAGGATACAAGAACTGAAACGATTTTATAAATGAGCTGCTGCCGCAAGCAGGAAACAAGCAAATCGTTCAAGAGGAATCTCTGCCAAAAAGGCAAAGGGAGCACAGTCAGTCCCGTCTCGACCTGCTCCGCCCACTCCAAACTGTGGTAAGTCTCGATGGTCAAAGCCAAAGTGCAATGTCCGTGATGACTTGGCAGCAAAAAAGGGATTCGGTTCCGAATCAGGCGACAACTTTGACGCCGGCAACTCCCCGAATTTTAGTTTTACAGCATAGCTCAGCTTTTTGTTTATATTGACTGTCGGTCGGTCGGGCCAAGGTCCTCGTCGTCCCCCCAACATCCACCTCGCTTTCCGCAATACAGCAGCAATCAATCATGTGGTTTAAATTGGGGTATTTGTTTAAGGCGCTACATTTTCTGAAATTTCCGTTCGTCACTGATAAGGATGTGTGTGTGTGTGTGTGTGGATGAGGGTGAGCTGAGTGAGAATCTCGGTATGTGGGCCTGTCACTTGACCAGCATCTCGTTTCTGGGATTTTCTGAGGTTTTGCTTGAGGTTACGTGTTGAAGCGGCATCGAGGCGAAAGTTTAAAGTGCATATTTGGTGATTGCTTATCGAATATTTGATATAGATTTGATTTGGGCTTGATTACATAAGCGAGAGAAATTCAAATCAGTAGGGCAAAGAATTGTAACATAGTTGGACGAATTGTAGTATACCCTGATAGCGAATTTGTGCATAAAATAATAAATTAAGTTAAGCTTTGTATATTGTAAATATATATAACTTACTCAACACTAATCATAGATATATCGAAAGTGTGGTGGCAAACCGATAGTAGAAGTCGTGGAACTTATCGAAGCTTGGACGCCATGTTGCAAACAGGTGAAAAATAAGAAGAGGAATAAAATATGTAAATATAAAATTAAAGTATATATACAGGGTATTCATTGGCCATTCATTATTCTACCTTAGCCAACTGATACGCTGCTCACGTTTGTAACAAGTTACTGCCAGAAGAGTAGTGCAAGCTGATTGCTTGTCAAATCGCAATCTGGCCAAAAGGCCGCTGGTCAAAGCCAAAGAGGCAAAGGGCAAAGTTTCATTTCTTTGCTTTGGCAAAACTTTAGACGGGCTGCGAAAGGCTGCAAACGATATTGAAGGAGTCGGAGGTATCCCCACTATGGCAGTCTTCTCGTATTAATCATGCGCCTGTCACCTAACGTAAATATTGTAAAATGAGTGGAAAATGAGCTAAAGCTGGCATCGCTGCTCTTGTTGTGACATTCTGTTCTATAATGAACTTGCCAGCTTAAGTTTAACGTAAAGTTGCAAAGTTTCTAGAGATTTTGGATAACTCCGCCCCTGAGGCAGAAATGTGTAAATTATAACAAAATTTAACGCTTGACTCGACTGGACTTGGATATTTCAAGCTGACAAATGATTGATGAACAATACTGGAGGTGTGTGGGGACAAAAGCTGCACGGGAATTGGCCAAATTGTCGTAATTGCATTGCGAACTGCCCAATACGAACGTATTACAAAGTGATTTCTAACTCAATATTGGCCAGCCTTAATATGCTTATTTGTCTCTATCTCTCTCTCTCTTTCTCTGTGTGTGTGTGCGTGGCGATATTCCCCGCAGTCTAATAACATTAAGGTGTGTGTGCGATTATTATGAAAATGACCACAAAATGCTTTTGGCAACAGACCATGCGATGCTTTACGCCATTTAAGCCACAAGTGTGCTGTAAGAATACAAATACACGAGTGTGCTGTGTGTGTGTGTGGGTGTATATTGAATGTTTTCTTATTGATCAAATACACAATCCACTTATATACACCCGCACACACACACACACACACACAAGAGCAGCCTGTGCGCATTTAATGTTGTGTTAAATTGAAAATTTGCATAAAATATTTGTTGTTTATTTATTGCCAGTGTAGGTGAAGGTATCTGCATGTGTGTGTGTGTGTGTGTGTTTGCGTGTGTATTTGTGCAGCTGCCTGGCAACTAAATATTTGATGCAATTTGTGTGGCAATTTAAGGGTTAAGTTATCCATGCACAAATTACGATATTGGAATCTCAGCCCAAAATTTAAACTCTTGCAACATTGAATAAGTGACAGATCACGAGTTATTTATAAATATATATGTGTGTGTGTTTGTGTGCAAGTTCAAAGTTCAATGAGATTACATGCAAAATGCTGTCGGAATTCATTTCAATTTACAATAGAAAGACATGAAAGTAAAATCGTAGTTATAATTATCTATGATTATGTTGTGGCACCAAGTTAAATCGAAAAGTTTGAATTGTAGGTCAGTTATGTGGTATTATTTCTTAATGATTGCAAGAAAATTACTTTGCAATTTATTATTAATTGTCTGCACAATTTCTACACATAACTGAGGTCAAATTAGTTGAATGATAAGTTAATCATAATCATATACAGTTTATAAGTACACTTCAAATTTGAAATTATTGGCTTACTGGAATATAGAGTTTACAGATATTTATTATACCCACTTAATTATTTTACCTTCTATTCTCAGCATTACTTTATAACCCTCTTAATCACACCTATTTCACAACAGTTTCCAATTGCCCCAAACTTCACACCTTTCCGCTATCTCTTTCTTCCCATAAAACAACTGTGGGCCGGAGGGGAGGGCGTGAGGAAACTGAGAACTGAAGCCAAATTACACGCTTTAAAAAGTTAAATAACGCGCTCGACGAAACTAATTTCCCAACACTTGCGCTAATCTCAATTTCAACTTTTATTTTATTTAAATTTGATGCTTTCTTTGGCAATGATAAAAACAAAAGCTGAAACGGAACCGGCACCGGCACCTACCTCATCAGATCCCAAGCGGAACTTTATGTGTTGCCGCGAAATCTCAAAACAATCAAAGTGCGAGAAGTGCAGGAAACAAAAAAAAAACAAAAACGTAAACAAGAACACGGGGAAGGAACAAAAGAAGGGCCAAGTCAAATAATATGCCATGGCAACCAGAGCTGCTGCTGCCGCCGACGCCTCTGGAGGGGACTGGGCCTGGAGCTGCTGTCGTGGGCGTTGATGTTTGCTCAACATGGCAACAACAAGAGGAACCAAAAGCCAACTTCAACTTTAGTGCGAAAAGTTTTGCCACTTAACTTTTGTGAATGCTGCAGGAAGGAAGGCGGGGGAGGAGGAGGAGGGAATCTGTATCCCAATCCCAGAGCCCAGTCGAGACTACGTCGAATGCCAAAGCAATTAAAATTATTGCTGGCGAAAAAGTAATATTTTTCAAGTGCTAAATAAACACACTATAAAAGCCGCTGCGAACGCGAACGCGAGCCGCAGTCAATATAAGCCCGTTCGATGCTGGCTGTGGGTTGGAGTGGGAGGATTGGACGCAGGGAAAGACGCATACAAAAGTTGATTCAATGATGTTCTCAAGAGTTATTTACATATGCAACGCGCGCGCACAAAACTTCAGCAAACGCCAAAGAAAACTCGCTTTACGCTTTTCCGTATGCTACAACCCACCCCCCCCGTCTCCCCCCCCTCTCAGCAAATATTTGGCCAGCGCCTTTTGAGCTGTTCTAAATCGCTGGTTAGATGCGAGCGAGAGGGGAGTAGAGGAGAAAACGAGAAGGGGAAGCGTTGCCTCTCTTGAAAAGTTGCTGGCGCCTGTTGGGTCGCTTGATTGCCTGCTTGGGCTGTGATATGAAGAGAGCAGACAAGCCCAACTAGTGCCAAGATGGTATTGCTCTTGCTGAGTATGTATGTGTGTGTGTGTGATGTTTGGGCCAAGCAGGCAATTATGATAATGCCAAAGTTTGTCAGGTTGCAAACCACAAAGAGTACGATAAGTAATGCAGTCCCAGAGAGAGGAGGATCACTTATGGAAGTAGTTTTTCAGGTATTTAAGTAAAGAAAAAACAAGAAAAAGAATATATATTTATGTGTGGATAAAACAAAAGTGTTCAAGAAATACTTTTATATTTTCCTACTGAATTATGTTTTCTTTTCTTCTGTTTTCTTTTTTTTTTATTATTCAATCACTTTTCCAAAGCTTTTTATGCTACTTGCACGCTCAATAACGCATAATACGTTTATAAGCTTATGGAAAAATAAGTTACTCGAATTTATTTTGTTTTCAATGCGAAATCTATTACTTTTCATGGCGTTAGATAAATAAACCTCTCAACTTATCATGCAATTATACATATATTTCTTGTGTATTTTTTTAGTTTTAAAGCTATCACAAGATTTCTTAAGCCCTACGTAAAATACTTTGGGTACTTGATACAGAAACTTGTTCGTTTTATAGCACACCCTCTAGGCCTTGTTGGAAAACTTTTCACCAGTTCCTAATAGCGCTCGATTACTTAATGTTAAAGCTTACGTACTGGGGAGGGGGGAGGGAAAAAAAAGTTGCAACATTTGCTGAAAATCTCAAAAATACACTTTCACCTAAAAGTTGACAGAGTTTCGTCGAGCTGAGCTGTAGGGGGGAAGAAGAGGGAGCAAACTGTGACAAAGTATCAATGGGGCAGGGGCGTTATAGGGAGCAAGGGGAGCAGCATGTGTAAATGTCTATTCGAGTGTAGAATTTGATTGCACTTGGAAATGTCTTTATGCGAGTGTTGAGCCGAAGTCATCGATGATGCTTTGTCGATTGTCTTTTATGGCTTGGAAAATAAACTTTTGCGTTCGCTTCGCTGCATCGTCGTCGCAGTGTTGCAGTATCTCGAAAGTTAAAGAGATTCAGAGGCGTAAGTTGACTTAAATTATGCGTACGATACGCTCCAATCTACCCCATCACCTTCTCACTCTTTTCTTTTCTATTTTTTTGAACAATTTGCTGAGTCACACACTCACACTTTGTTGAGCTCGTTTGACCCCGCTGTGACCCACATTTACACGCTCGAATTGATTTTGTATGCTGGCAATCAGCGCAGGAGGACAACAAACACGCCATGCGGCGTATACGCAATGTCCTGCCCGCCCCCGGGTTATTCCATAGAAGAACCCACTAAGCCTGAGCGCGCATTTCACTTGCTGTAAATCTGTAACGAAGGCACGCACTATTTTCTTGGGGCTCCGACTCTGGGTGTATTTATGCCAAGTCTGCAACAATCTACAGCAGGCAGTGCCACCTTCAGCTCAAGCTTCTTTTTGATAATTTAATGCTCCAGTTTGAGTTAAGGCTCTCCCTGTATCCTTTCTATGAGTTGTGTGTTTGCCTATTCGGCATGTGATACATACATATTTATTTTTCGGGTCTGTTCGACACATAAACTACATCATTTAATTGCTTCGGGTGGCAAAGGTTGCTTTTTGCGTAAACACTTGGGATCGGCATCTCATGCGTGAGAAACATTTTTATATGCTTCCTCTTCTTTTTGCATATTTAATGCAATTACCAAAAGGTTCTCCCATTGGAATTGGCCGCAAAACGGAAACGGATACCGACGGCGGCTCAAACGGTTTTGCCTGCCAAACGGAAATTGATTTAGCTGACAGCTTTCAAGCTGCAGTTAAATCATGATAGCCCTCTGGAAGAGAAAGGGTTAGTTATGGTATTAGTAGGAGCTATGTAGGCACGTTTGCCTTCGACTGGAATCGATATAAGGTAGGATGATCTTACTATTTACTTGGAGCAGTAATAATTAATATTGTGTTTGGTTTTTTTCAGGTATTAATTACATTTATGTGACGAAGTCGAGTTTTGCTAATGAAGGAATCTTTCATCATATAGTAGCTCAAATGACATACAAAAAAATTAAGTAACAACGTAAACTATCTTTTAAATGTATTATAAATGTTTTTAACTTATCTTCTTATCTTTCAGGTATATCTTCTATATATTATTATTATTATTATAGTAAGGTGGACCAAGACTTGAAGAGTCTGGGCCACTGAGTTTTAGGAGCCATGGCAACTCAGGCCTTCAGCTGCATTCTATATAATATACTTTCTTCAACTAGCATATTTGGATTTAAAATTGGGTATTGGCCCAATTTAGGGCATTAACTACATGTATTTGACGAAGTCTAGTTTTCCCAATGAAGGAATCTGTCATCATATACCATTTATGTCCTGATGAGACTCAAATCAATAGTGACGACCTTGACTTACAATAAATTAATTAACAAGGAAAACTATCTTTTAAATTACTATATATTTATTTTTAATTTTTCTCATTTTTATTTCAGGTACATCTTCTATATACATAACACTTTCTTCAACTAGCATAATTGGATTTAAGTTTGGGTATTGGCCCATTTGGGCTATCAATCTCAGTCGCATTTGCAGTCAGTTTTTTGCTGTTTCTCTCTTGCATATATTACCAATGTATTCAAAGGCCAATTTTGTTGGCCGAAACGCAAGTTATTTGCTCATTAAATTGCTAAGGCACAGGCCAAGCAACTCCAACTCCAGCTGCAATTGGGAGAGCAACTCCAACTTCCATTTGCTGCCTTGCCTGTTAGTCCCTTTGCGTGTGTCCGGCTTCATCTTCAGATGGCTGCCAATTTGGCTGGAATCGTTTGCTCCACTTGCAGCTCTCTGCCGCAGGCGATATTTCACTTGAGGCGCAGATCGATCCTTATGCCAGCACGGCCAAGGCTTATCACGCAAATCTGTCAGATAAAGTTTTGCATACGTGCACACAGACAGACATCGAGAAATAAATATTGTATGTACTATAAGTGGCACAAGAAGGCGGTCAGTTACCCGCCCCTCCCTTGTTCCTTTCCGTTCCGTTTCGTGGCATCTCACGTTCCGTTTCGCTTGGGCCAACGTGGCTTGCAATTAAATGCCGCCAGTTGGATCGTCCGCGTCTGTGTCCGCTTTTGTTGCATGTTGTACATGCAGCACTGCAGTGCTACCTGCTACCGCCAGGCCAGGCTGACTTTCGTTGCATGCAGCACCGAGCAGCAGCAGCAGGCAGCCTGCTGCAACAATCGTGATCTTATCATTTTCTTGCTTTGTTCATGTTCGATTTTGTGAATTTGTTTTACTTACTCCACTATCTATCTATGCAGCTCTCGATACCTACTCGATACTACTCTTTTCCATGACATTTCCCGACCGCATTTGCAAACAGACCGCGTCCACTAACCGTCCTGCCCCGTCCAACTGTCTCTATGTCTCTCTGTCTGTCTGTCTTTCTTTCTTCCCTGGCTTGTCCATGCTTTATTTTCCATTTAAATAATTTATAAGTAAAAATCTCTGTTCTCTCCTGCTGCATTGTGGTCCGATGATCGTGATAAGCGTTCGACTCAGCGATGAGACCGTTTTACTGTTTTTCCTCCTTTTTTTCTGCATTGTTTAAATGGCATACAAAAGAAATAATAAAATGTATTTAATTTATTGGGACTATCGGCAGATTTATGGCCAAGCATTTGCGCCATTATTGGACATTATTGATGTCAAGAAATATTTAGAAATTGTATCGGCGAAATCTTTTTTTTATGCATTATACATAGTTGAATATGATATTGTACCAGATAATATATTATTCGGGTTTAAAAAAGAAACACGGTTCAAATTGTGAATATATATCTATCTCAGAGATTTCAAGATTTACAAAAGTTATTCATCCAAGGATTTACACAGTCTAAACTCGATTGTTTTTATCAAATCTTTCAGCTACTTTCATTTTCCAGTTAGTTTGGCCCTCTCCTACCCTAACGATAATTACATTTCTGTCTAATAATAACAATTAAATTGATTTCTTCAACCCAGTTTCGATTTCTCGCCATGCAGAGCGAACCCATCCATCTATCTATCCCCATCCAGCCCAGCTAAATAGAAATGATATAAAAATTCTTTTCACACTATATATATTCGTTAGCTCGTGGCAATTTTTCTGTACCGATAATTAAATATAAAATACACATATCAAATTGGAAAAAAAGAGAGATGATAGAAAGATGGAAAATTATTAAAAAATGCTTCGTTTGGCAAACAAATTGCAATTTAGATTTTGCCAGAGTAGTGTGAGCTAACGAAACGTGGAGAACGTGGAACGATACGTAGCTACTATAACTATCTACAAATATATATTTTAACGTTTTTTAAATTGGTTTCGCAATTTGCCAGCGTTCCTGGTGGTTGTTGCTGTTGTTGTTGTTATTGGTGTCACCGCAGAGCGCTGTCGAGAGATACTCATACTTGAAGATACACAGCACGCGATATGCAAAAGATATGCGGCATACACGCCCGGCAGGGCAGACCGAATAACGGTGAGTGGCTGCAGCCAACCGAATTGGTAGCCATGTTGTAGTAGTACATAGTAGTTGCCATCGTCTCCCATTACCCAGCGCCTCCTCCTCCTGCTCTCTCTTTTTCCCTGCCGTCCGTCAGGTCGTAGATGTTAATCGCTGCGGCACTTTGGAGTAAGTGGCATTTTCCAGCGTCCACAACGACGACGACGACGATGACTACCAGAGTCAGTGGCAGCAGCCGGAAGGAGCAGCTAGAGCAAGAGCCAATGGCAATGGGAATGGCAATGTTGCCCGACTCTTGATATGCCCAGGCCAGCCCACTGTCCCTTACCTAGCCGATAACGTGGAAGGAGGGAGTACGGTTTGGGGGAGTATGGCAATCGGTATGGGCGTGGCACATGTCAGTCCAAGTCCAATGTTCGTGGCAAATGTTTGCGGATTTGAATTTAAATTGAAATAGGATGTTGTATATTCAAATGAATTTTAACTTAAGGGTAAATGCGGTGCAGGGGGGAATGGCAGGGAGTAATGGCGGGGATGCAATGGTGCGGAGCACAGAGCGAGGTTCAGATTAACATCATCAGTTGTGGCATTGATTGGTCGTAGATAGCACACGAAGCGCCGCCGGGCTGCACATGTAACCGCAGTTGAAAAATTTTTTGAGATATTTTCAACGATTATAAATACAACGAAATGTGAATACTCTAACTGGGGGAGTTGAAAATTTAGTAGAAGAAGAGATGGTAAAAGTGAAAGAAGCATGAACAAGTAGAAGTTTCCCTATATATTGATCTATTCCACAAGCTGCACAAAGTCAATCTTGGGCACAAATTGTACATACCCTCGATAGCTTCATCACAAAGGGAGGGCACAACTTGTTATATAGTACCATGTTCAACGAAAAAGAAAAAAAAAACTAATGGGTTTTGTAATAAGTTTTAGTTTTCATGTTTATATTAGCATGCTAATAGTGGCAATTGCCATAGGTGCGCTTGGTCAGAGGGTGCGGGTGCTGCTGTGCAGGGGCGTCTTTATTGAAACAGGCAAGTTAGGGGGGGCTGGCTGGTTAAAGAAGCCTCAATATTGGCGTAGGCAATTTGCTTTTCATTTACTTGGTACAGGTAAAAGGTGACTTCAGATATCTATCGAGACGAAGGGGTGTGCTACTTTCATGGGAACTGGTAAGCGGAAACTGTTTGCTCGGCCGTGTTCAGTGACGCCCACCCCCTTTATGGAGTGGGAACTGATAAGCCACAGAGCTCGAGTTGACTGGTGTACAAATTATAGACGGAGTATCTGTTGTTCGACAAGGCGAACTGCTGCACCCTGGCAAACAAACCATAAACGATAATTAATAGAGAGATAATCTAAGCGCTGCTCGGGTTCTCTTCTCGGATTGGCTTTGACAAATCCCATGGCAGTGCAATCGAAATGAATTATTTTCCCAACGAGAACCGACCGAACCGAACCGGGCCCGTTGTAGCTGCAATTTCCATGGAAATGCCCCCACAAAACATTGCTGACAGGCGACTGGGAGACAACCACAACAACAACAACAACAACAGCCTGTAACCATAAATCTTGTAGTTTTTGGTGCTCGTTTTCCTCTCTCTCTCTCTCTCTAATTTTCCAGAACTAGAACTCCAGCCAAGGCAGATTGACATTTGTTCTAAGGGGGCCAGACAATGGCTTTGACTCTGTCTTCATTTGCAGCCCAGCTTCATTTTATTAAAAAAACGTTTAAGC